>CM028335.1:43353525-43773525 GCA_016647705.1 Eucommia ulmoides
GGTTGAATAAATTTACGAATATATATACATTATATTGTACTGGATTGGTGTATCTATTGTTCTGGTTGAGTTACACTATCTTATTAGATGTAATATTCTGGTGGATTTTCACTGCTTGGTTGGAATGATATATATATACACACACACACACACACACATATATATATATGAGTTTATTTCTGTGGTGATAGAAAAATTGAGTTTTTAGTGGGGTATGTGATTATTGTATTATTTTTATATTTGAAATGTGGTATTTAAATTATTATACTTGATTCATACAAAAATGTTTTTACTATGAAGGCAGTATACCGATAAAATTTTTGGTTTCTGGTGCAGCTACTAAGAGTCGGTCCCCTTCTAGTGCTAGGTAGAGTTCTGCGATGATGTCGTGTGGGAGTTTTTGGGGCGAGTTGTCTGAGACGAACCCATGAGTGGTTCATGATTATTAAATTTTTGTTGTTATTATATTTCGGGGATAGGTGTGTCCTCATATGAGAGGATTTATATGGCCTGTATATGTGGTTGTATATTTATGTATGCATATTGTCATTTTTCTAGTTGGTTGGACGTCCAAGTGATGTCATGTCGGTGGGTGATTTTGTCATTTGTGTAGTAGTTATTTCACGTATATTAATTACTGTCATCTTGTTGGTTTAGTCGGTTGTTGAGTTGAATTCTATTACAGATAATAGGTATGGAGAGTGGAGACAAAAGCAGTGTGAGACCCCAGGGGCAGGTAAAATCCCCGAGTTAAGTGAAACCTCGATAACAGAATGATAGGTTGCAAGGAAGATTAGATGCGGTTGAAAGAATTTTGCAGGCTGCTGCCCAGCTTATGGAGCAGCTAGCGAGGATTATGAAAAGTCAACAGGCCCAAGGTGATACTACTATATCTCAGGCACTACGCTTGAAGAGATTCAAAGAGTTGGACCCTCCAGTTTTCACTGAAACGACGGGTCTAACTGAGGTGAAAAATTGGATTAGAGGTGTGGGTCACGTATTTGAGGCAATGGGGATTGTCAACGATAGTCGAGTTCCCCTTGCCACTTTTCAGCTAAGGGAGGAGGCCAAGCATTGGTGGGAAGAAATGAAGAGGTTGATTACTGGTTCTGGTAAAGAGATTACATAGGATCCTTTCGTTGCTGCGTTTAATGAGAAATATTTTCCCGAGTCTTATCGATTCCAGATAGAAGAGGAATTTAAAGTTCTGAAGCAAGAAAAGATGATGGTTTAGTAGTATGAAGTTAGATTTTATGCTTTATCCCGTTTTGCCCCGAATCTGGTAAAAACAAAAGAGATAAAATGCTGACATTTTAAAAAAGGGCTCAATTTAGAAATACATTCCAGTTTGACTAGCATGCAGATTGAGAATTATGCGGAGCTGGTCAATATGGAAAAATTAGTAGAGAGAGATGTTCAGGAAGCGATCGAGAGTCGAGAGTAGTCCGAGAAGAGCCGATTCGAGTCACCTAGCAAATTTTCGGGTGGCACTTCACGAGGGGCAGTATCTCGACCGCTAGTTGCTTGGGCCTCATCGTTTGGCCAATCTGTTAGGAGTCGTGGTCCCCGGCAATCATATCCCGGGAAACAACAGAGTGCATCGGAATCTAGTGTTGGTCTACAGAGAGAGGGGAGGAATCAGCCGCCTAGTCGAGCTGGGATCGTTAGATGCTATAATTGTGGGGCACCGGGTCACTTCGTCAGAGACTATCCTGTGGTTGTACCGATATGTTATCATTGTCATTAGTCGGGTCATATTTCTATGAACTATGCAAAATTTTCTTCTACATCTGTATCTCTCGCGAGCAGTATGGGTAGTGCGGGTCCTAGCACTACCTAGGGACACAGTAGAGAATCGATTGGTAGACCTCCGACGCGAGGCCGTGTTTTTGCTACTACTCGATAGGATGCCCAGGATACTCCCGATGTGGTCACAGGTATCATGTCTTTATATGTTAGAGATGCCCGTGTACTTACTGATCCCGATTCTATGTATTCATTTATTTCGGCAACTTTCATGATGCATATAGGCAAGTTTCCCATTCTTTATCATATTATATTGTTATTTTTACTCTGGTGGGGGGAGTCGGTATGGATAGATAGTGTGTACAAAGACTGCCCGCCTCGGGCCGGTGATAGGGAGTTATTGGCAGATTTATTACCCCTTTGTATTCACGATTTCGATGCGATATTGGGTATAGATTTGCTATCCGAATATCATGCCACCATGGATTGTTTTAAGAAAGAAGTGACATTTCGAATCCCAGGCGAGCCAGAGTTTGTATTCCCAAGAAACATCATTATTACCCCTGTCAATCTGATTTCAACCCTAGAAGCCAGGAAATTATTGAAGAAAGGATGTCAGGGATACCTTGCGCACGTGATCGACACAAGGTAGAGAGAAGTTTCGGTGGCAGATATTCCAATGGTTAGAGATGTTCCCGATGTGTTTCTAGACGAATTACCAGGGTTGTCAATAGATAGGGAGATGGAATTCATGAATCGAGTTACTGCCAGATACTGCTCTTATATCGATTCCACCCTATCGTATGGTGCCTACCGAATTAAAAGAATTGAAGGTGCAGTTATAAGATTTAGTAGACCGTGGGTTTATCAGACCTAATGTTTCCCCATGGGGAGCCCTAGTGTTGTTTGTGAAGAAGAAGGATGGCACGTTGAGAATGTGTATCAACTATTGGCAACTGAATAGGGTGACGGTTCGAAACAAATATCCGTTACCTAGGATTGATGACTTGTTTGACCAGCTTCAGAAAGCTAAAGTGTTTTCCAAGATAGATCTTCGCTTAGGGTACCACCAATTGAAAGTCAGAGACAGTGATGTGGCAAAAATGGCATTTCGTATGAGATATGGATATTATGAATTTCTAGTTATGCCCTTCGGATTGACGAATGCCTCTGTGCCTTCATGGATTTGATGAATCAAATCTTCCAACCTTACCTGGATCACTTTATTATCATGTTTATTGATGATATATTGATCTATTCCCAAAGTAGAGAAGAGCATGCAGAGCATCTTCAGATTGTGTTGCAGATGTTGCGAGAGAAATGGTTGTATGCAAAATTTAGCAAATGTGAATTTTGGTTAGATGACGTTGTATTTTTGGGGCATGTTATTTCAGGAGATGGTATTCAGGTAGACCCAAAGTTGAAGCTGTTGTTCAGTGGGAAAGACTGAAAAATGTGACTGAAGTTCGAAACTTTTTAGGATTGGCAGGTTACTATTGACGGTTTGTGCAGGGATTTTCTATTATAGCTGTCTCGTTAACTTGATTGACCCACAAGGAATCCAAATTTGAATGGACCGATAAATGCGAACAATATTTTCAAGAGCTGAAATGAAGATTAATATCGGTGCCAATACTATCCTTCCCATCAGAAGGAGGTGGTTTTGTGATTTATTGTGACGCGTCATACCAAGGGTTGGGATGTGTTTTGATTCAACATGGTTATGTAATTGCATATGCATCTTGGTAATTGAATAATTATGAGCGTAATTACCCAATGCATGATTTGGAATTAGCAGTGATTGTGTTTCCCTGAAGATTTGGAGGCACTATTTGTATGGAGAAACATTTTCCATGTATCAATGCTTCAAAAATATGTGCTAGACCCTTCTCATGTGTTGACTTCACAGCTGATCGAATTGGAAGCAAATCTAACTTACGTTGAAGAGCCAGTCCAAATCCTAAGCCGTAAAGACCAGGTGTTGTGAACGAAAACGATTCCGTTAGTCAAGGTGTTGTGGCCCAGTCATGCAGTGGAAGATGAAATGTGGGAACGAGAAGACGAGAGGAGGATTAGATACCCACATTTGTTTGATTAAGGTAAGAAATTTTTGGGACAAAATTTCTTTTAGGATGGAAGAGTTGTATGACCTCAATCATAACATATACATCATTTTAGTTGCATTTAGAGTAATTGGGAATTCGGGGTAAAATTGGGTTAATTGAAAATTCAAATTAAAAGTTTGGGGGTCAAATTGAAAATTTAGAAAACATTTAATCTAAAATTTTATATTTAACTTTTGGGGTGAAATTACAATTTCGAAAACTTTTAAAAGTGGAAATGGACTAAGCAAAAAGATTTTAAGAAAATAGGGGGAGAAAAGATAAATTTAATCAAAGATATTTTTTACATATACATGTATGCATGCTGGTGTGTGTACGTGTTCCGTGATCTCAGCCGGAGATAGGAGGGTGTGGGAGAGAGGCGACGTGGCATGAACAAAACCCATAAACCAATCCACTAAAACCTATCTATTTCTAAATTGGATTTGTTAGTTTTCAAGCATTTTAGTTATATTTAATTATGTTTTAGTTTGTTTTAGTGTAAAACAGGTGAAAGGACGTCAAAGGGCGAGAAACAAGTGAAAACGGTGGAGAAACGGTGAACAAAATGTGCAAAACAGGGTTTCGGTGAATGAAGATCACCGCCTAGGCGGAAGTTCCACCGCTTAGGTTGAAAAGAGGCAGAATGTTGGAGTGCTAATGGGCTAAACCATCGCCTAGGCGAGAAAACCACCGCCTAGGCAAGAAAACGACAAATTGTTATGCCAGCATGAACCGCCTAAGCGGAAAAACCACCGCTTAGGCGAAGTTACCGACAAAACTTAACTGACTTAAGTCCACCGCCTAAGAGGTGAACCACTGCTTAGGCGGTGACACTTTGCACGTAAATATCTATTTTCAGATATTTTGAAGATATTGCCAAACCTTACTTATTTAACCCTTTTCTCCACCAAACCTCAAAAAGGCTGAGACGTGAGATGAGGCTCCGGTTGACATCTTGAGAGCTCTCCTTTCACCTTCGTTAGGTTTAGGTAATTTAGGAAGTAGATTAAATTAGTTTAGAAGGTGTTCTTGGCCAATCCTTGAAGAGCTAGAAGAGGAAGTTCATCAACGGAGAAGAGGAAGCTCGGGAGGACTGTTCTTTGGCGAAAGTAGACTACTCCACTTTGAGATTTGGCTTTTTTTCCCTTGTTTGCATCTTTGTATTTAATGTTTATTGTTGATGATTATGATCTCCTCTTGATTTAATGTTGTATTGGCTAAGAACATGTTAGTGTAATTTAGAGATTAGTTAGGGAAATGTGTAGTTGTGTAAATACTCGTTTGGTTTAATATACGTTTCTTTACCGGTTGTTTCTTTTAAGTCCGATTGTGTTTATCATTTGATGACGATCTTAATATGCTTGTAACGGTATTAGGGTTGGATTTGAGAATCTAGGGTTTGACAATCGGGAGAGGTAACCTTGGATTCGAACTAGGGTAAACACATCGTTACAACTTAACGACCCGGGAGGGCGTTAGTTAGTGTGCAATCGATGACATTGGGTCAAGACTCACACGGCCTAGAGTCTTTAAGACATTGAGGGGGACCTCTTCGTCGACATGAAGTCGCGTATTCCCCCGTCTTACACTCGGAAGAGGTGCTGGAGATGTTTACGAACCGAGATTGTCGGATACCTAAAATCCGTTATTGTTAACCGAACGAAATCAAACGTGTATTAAGTGAACGAAATCAATCCCTAATTAATCAACTTAGTTAGAATTAACCCACTAATTGTAGTTTAGCTTAGTTTAATTTCAATTCATGTTTTCCGTCGTCAGGATAACACGAGACTACGTCAATTGTGGTATTCAATTCAATTATTCACACTTTTCTCTGTGGAAACGATATCCGATCTTCAAATATCCACTATATTAAAATTTTAGACCTCGTATACTTGTGAGCGTAAGTAGGCGTGCACATTCCTGTCAATGCCTACCAAGTTTTTGGCGCTGTTGCCGGGGATTAGTTTGATTTTTTTTTTGAATATTGCAAAAGAAACGTGGTATCGGCTTAGAACTTAAGTTTTAAATAGGAAAAGCAAATGTATCGTATCTTAGTTCTGTCAACGCACCAAGTTTTTGGCATTGTTGACGTGGGATTCGTGTGAATTCTAAGTTGATATTGCGACTAAGTAGTCGAGTGTTAATCCTGACATTTATTTTTGTTTTGTGTTTAATTTTTATTTTTGTTTCATTGTGTTAATGAGATCAAGCAGAGCGAGAAAAAATGAAAAAGATTCGAATTCTTAATTCTCAATCCCGAGATTGAGCTTATTGCAAATGTTAAGGACTAAGAGGAGAAGCTGACTTCAAGCCATGATCTTGATCCGACTGAGCATTTGAGTCCAAATTCCTTGTCTATAGGGAATTTTGGTGAAAAATACTTAGTGACACGATAGTCCAGCTGGGGACGGTAACTCAAGCGCTATGTTTTTGAAGTGAAACTTAGGCTATCAAATTACCCGAGTTTTGTTACTATTTATTTGATTATTTATTCTTTTTGGAAGCCGGCATGGCTTCGGAATGTGTTTGGAAGTGAATTTAGGAATGTGGACACTTGGGGAAGTATTTTAAGTTTAAACACGTTGAACAAGCGAAGTGAAAACGTACGGGGTGGAGCCGTATTTTGAAAATTTGAGAAAAACAAGAAATTAGGAGCTTTAGGCCCACCGCCCAAGCGATGAACAACCGCTCAGATGGTAAAAATATAGAGTGGGTATTTTTTTTGGCAAAAACAGCCCACCGCCCAAGCGGTTAACCACCACTTAGGCGGTAAAAATATAGGATGCACCAAATTTTCAAAATACGCTCCACTGCTTAGGCGGAGAAACCATCACCTAGGCAGATTAACAGCAGAACAAAATGTTTTCACACTGGTGTAATTTCGCTTAGGCGGAAAAACCACCGCTTAGGCAGAATTTCCTCAGAAGGTTTGGTTTTAAAGAAAATAGTTCCACCACTTAAGCAGCGAATCCACTGCCTAAGCGGTGGTCCTTCTGCTGTTAAAAACAGCCCGTTCGCTCATAAATTAAAAACGCAAGGTTCCCTCCCCAAATCCTCCACCTTCTCTCTAAAACCTCACTCCCAAACCGTTCCAATACTCAAAAATCATCCGTCCATTACTGAAAGTAGTAATTTCCATCACGATTCAACCTTCAAGAATCGGATCTCCACCCCTATTTCTGAAAATTTAGGGTTTTGCGTGAAAGGTGCAATTTCTTCATTCTCTTTTGATTGGACCATTAATTCTCAACAAGTAAGTTTATTTTTCATTACATTTAGATTAGTTGTTGAAATTATTGGTTGGTTTGCATGATTATATCAAAGAAATCATTGGTTTTTGAAATTTTTCCCAAAAACCCTTAACCCTAGTTTCGCGATTTCGAAGTTCCATGGGTTTTTGGTTTGATTCTTGGTGATAAACATGTTTAATTGGATTGGTTGAGTGTGTGAACTAATATAGGATGTCACATTTGTGAAATTTGTTTGAAAAATTTAAATGGGTGTTCATTTTGGGATGTATGTGTTCATGACAAAGTGATTAGGGAGGTTTATGTTTTTCAATTGTTCATATATGATGAGGTTGTATTGGGTTTTTGTGATTGTGATTGTAGGCAATGCCGAAAAGAGCAGAAAAGAAGAGGGCCAGAGGAGAAGGGTCGAGTTTACACCCTAGGGTGCCGACCGATGTTGACTACGATGCCACCCGCTTTGTGTAAAAACAAGCGGAGGAGCACTTTAAAGAACACGAAAAATATCGTCCCTGCATACGTCAATGGGGTTTCGATCCGATTGAAGATCTCTCAGTGGAATTTCAAAATGAAATCCGAAGCCGCCACTGGGAGGAATTCTGTAAATCGCCACCCCCAGGCGAGATTGCTTTGGTCAAAGAGTTTTATGCTAATGCTACAGAAGCCATTGACGACCTAGCAAGGGTTTGGAATCAACTTATCATCTTCAGCCCCGACTTCATCAACCATCTCTTTGGACTGTCGGCACCGGAGTCCCTTGACCCTACTTCACATAGGGTCATTCAAAAGATCACATCTGGCAAAGTAAAGTGGAAACACCAAGGGTCGAACGTCGCTACCTTTTCAGTGTAATGCCTCAAGCCAATTTAAAAAATTTGGCCCCACTTCATTTGCGGAAGCCTTCTACCGACATCACATGTGTCAGACGTCTCAAAGGACAGGGCCTTTTTGATCTATAAAATTCAGACCAGACAACCAATCAACGTTGGATTTCTGATATCTTCATCGATCATTCATGCTACGAAGATGGTAAAGTCTGGGCTCCCGTTTTCGTCACTATTGACCCATTTTTCAGATTAGCTGATGTGACTGTATCCGGGGGAAGCTAGTGCGACCCTATCACTCCACTTACTCTATCAGTGATAAACTGGTTGTGGAAGACTATGGCACAAGAGGAAGCCGAGCCTGAGCTTGAGGAAGGAGAAGAGTAAGCAGACGAGACAGCTGGACCTTCTGGAGCCCGAGATGAAAACTCCCAAGAGAGGATTAATAACAAGCTTCAGACCATCCTCTAGAACCAATATGAGATCGCTTCTTTCCTGGACCAGTTTTCGAGGAAACAAGATCGAGTCCAACGGAAGATTTGGGAGGGCCTTGGCCTTGAGATGGACGATTACCCTCTGATGCCATCTGTGCTACCACATCTACTCCAGAGACCACACTCTCCTTCCCAAAGTGATGATGGTGATGATTCATCTTCAGGTGAACATTAGGGAATAAGTCTTATTCCCTAGGTATGTGTTCAACCCATTTTGTGTGCCAGCATGCTATATGTTTATTGGGTTCGCTGATTTTAGAACAATGCCATGTTCAAGCCTGTATTGGTATGGAATAGATGATTAGTTTAGTGGATGTTCATCCATTTTGATTTTTTGTAGAAAATGATGAACCATTATTTTGAGTATGTATTTTATTATTATGAATGTTTTAGTTTTAAATTTTTAGTTTAGTTTAGTTTCATTGTTGTTTTTGCATGTTTAGTGTTAGATTAATTTATGTATGTTAGTATTAGATTTAGTTTAGATTTGTGTATGTATAAAGTTGTGCTTGCATGTTTAGATGTGAGTTCATTTGGGCCAAGACCCGATAATGAGAATTATCCCCTAATTGCATATTGAGATCGGGGGTAATACCTTCCTTGTGTGTTTTGTGTGCTTAACATGTCGATTGGGTAAAAATTATCTCGATCCAAAAATTGCACGACATTTGAACTCAATGTATAATTATCTGAACGATTAGATGTTGATTATTCGATATTAAGTTCATGATAGAAAATGAGGAAACTAGAACTTGATTTGGGGAAAACTTGAGGCGGAATCCTAGGTGAGGTAATTCCGGAGACGTGATTTAGGCCGTCAATTTTTCGCTTGAACCGTTGTAGCTAACCTGAAAAATTTTAATTCCTTATTTCCTCTGTCGAAGCCGATAACGTAATCAAATTCTAAAAATGTTCAAATACTCCTTTCAATTAAATTTTTCCTAACCCAATGTCGCTAAGCCTAATTTTAAAAATTGAGTGAAATCAAGTGAGCGGTCGGGTTTTTGATAAATTTTTATTGATTCGGTATTAGTGTATTCACTTGTCACTTTTGTATCTCTTTTTTCACGCTCCTAAAATAAGTTTGGGGGTGTGTTTCTATAATTTCTTTTTATATATTCCTAAAATTTTATAAATTCGAATAAGTTTGGGGGTGTATTTCTCTAACTTCTTTTTGCACTCTCCTAAAACTGTAACAATTCGAGTTAAATTAGGAATATGTTTTTTTTTTTTTAAAGAAAAAACCCGTGAATATAGTTTTCATTTTCTTCTCTTTCGACAAGTGAATACCAGGATTTTCATTTCTTATTCAGAGTTGTATTCTAAGAATGTGGGGTCATGAGAGAGGATAGTGACAAACGATTTTACCTTGGGTATCGATCGATTAAACTGAATTGCTATTTTTATTCCAGTGATGCCTATGGTCATTCTCGAAAGCCAAACCAAGCCCTATTGATCTCTGTGAATATCCTAGCCTACATTAGTGGATAGTAGACTCCAATCAAGCGTATGGTTTTCCTGAATCCTTCAACGATTTAAATTATGAGCTTAACAATTGAATAATCGAATCCAGTATTTGACTAGTTATACATTTGAGTTCTCTCACACACATTTCAAATGGATCTAGAATGGTTTTTATTGATATCGATCGTTGAAATTCTAGAACACCACTTGGTGTGGGTTACTTCCCGAACTTGATCTGATTTAGGGATGTTGAGGGAAAAACAAATTGGTCATTTCGATTGAACTTTATATTTACATGCATATACTTCTTTCGTGTTAGTTTAGTTTTTCATTTTAGTTGGTTAGTTTATTAGTTAGTTTATTTTAGCGTTAGTGTTTTGCTCGAGGACTAACAAAATTCTAAGTTTGAGGGTATTGATAGGTGTGAAAAACTTATCTATTTCTACACCGGATTTGTTAGTTTTCAATCATTTTAGTTATATTTAATTGTGTTTTAGTTTGTTTTAGTGTAAAACAGGTGAAAGGACGTCAAAGGGCGAGAAACAAGTGAAAACGGTGGAGAAACGGTGAACAAAATGTGCAAAACAGGGTTTTGGTGAATGAAGATCACCGCCTAGGCGGAAGTTCCACCGCTTAGGCGGAAAAGAGGCAAAATGTTGGAGTGCTTATGGGCTGAACCACCGCCTAGGCGAGAAAACCACCGCCTAGGCGAGAAAACGACAAATTGTTATGCCAGCATGCACCGCCTAAGCGAAAAAACCACCGCTTAGGCGAAGTTACCGATAAAACTTAACCGACTTAAGTCCACCACCTAAGAGGTGAACCACAACTTAGGCGGTGACACTTTGCACATAAATATCTATTTTTAGATATTTTGAAGATATTACCAAACCTTACCTATTTAACCCTTTTCTCCACCAAACCTCAAAAAGGCTGAGACGTGAGATGAGGCTCCGGTTAACATCTTGAGAGCTCTCCTTTCACCTTAGTTAGGTTTAGGTAATTTAGGAAGTAGATTAGATTAGTTTAGAAGGTGTTCTTGTCCAATCCTTGAAGAGCTAGAAGAGGAAGTTCAACAATGGAGAAGAGGAAGCTCGGGAGGACTGTTCTTTGGTGAAAGCGGACTGCTCCACTTTGAGATTTGACTTTTCTTCCCTTGTTTCCATCTTTGTATTTAATTTTTATTGTTGTTGATGATGATCTCCTCTTGATTTAATGTTGTATTGGCTAAGAACATATTAGTGTAATTTAGAGATTAGTTAGGGAAAGGTGTAGTTGTATAAATACTCGTTTGGTTTAATATACGTTTCTTTAGCGGTTGTTTCTTTTAAGTCTGATTGTGTTTATCATTTAATGACGATCTTAATATGCTTGTAACGGTATTAGGGTTGGATTTGAGAATCTAGGATTTGACACTCGGGAGAGGTAACCCTGGATTCGGACTAGGGTAAACACATCGTTACGACCTAACGACCCGGGAGGGCCTTAGTTAGTGTGTAATCGATGACGTTGGGTTAAGACTCACGTGGCCTAGAGTCGTTAAGACATTGAGGGGGACCTCTTCGTTGACATGAAGTCGCGTATTCCCCTGTCTTACACTCGAAAGAGGTGCCAGAGGAGTTTACGAACCGAGATTGTCGGATACCTAAACTCCGTTATTGTTAACCGAACGAAATCGAACATGTATTAAGTGAACAAAATCAATACCTAATTAATCAACTTAATTAGAATTAACCCACTAATTGTAGTTTAGCTTAGTTTAATTTCAATTCATGTCTTCCGTCATCAGGATAACATGAGACTACGTCAATTGCGGTATTCAATTCAATTATTCACACTTTTCTTTGTGGGAACGATATCCGATCTTCAAAGATCCACTATATTAAAACTTTAGACCTCATATACTTGCGAGGGTAAGTAGGCGTGCACATTCCCGTCAACGCCTACCAAGTTTAATGATTCATAAAAGAATCTTGAGTCAAGCCTGAAAAGGGAGGAGAGAGTAAAAAAACTAGAGAGAGAGAGGGTCATCAGAGGTTCGTGATCGCCGGAGATGGTGAGTTCATCAGCGTGAGGGTGTGTTTCGATGTTGGTCCTTTTTTGGTTCGGCGGGATGTGGGTGTATACCGTCTATTTGTCTCGTTCAAATGGTAAGTGTGTGTGAAAAGGGCGTGTGTGCTCTGTTTTCTTCTGTTTTGGGTATAACAGGTGTGTGTGGGTGTGAATGTGTTGATTTTGGTGTGTTGATCAGGCTTGAGGAGGGTGTTTGTTGGTAGAATTGGTTGTTGTGTAGGTGTGGTTGATCATTGAAGTGGGGGTGGTGAAAGAGCTGCTGGAAATAGGGAAGAAAAAAAGAGAGAGAAACAATGGGGTCTGATCGCAAGTGAAAGTTGAACAAAAAAACGATCGTTCGCCTAGGCCGTGAAAAGCTTCGCCTAGGCGGAACAGTAGCAGAACGCAAGTAGAATGAAAATGAGGTGTGTTCACCGAGGTGGTGAAAACAACGGCCTGGGTGAAGAAGGGTCAGTAAGCAAAGTAGAGAAAAAGGCACGTGTTCGCCTAGGCGGAGGAGCATTAGTGGGTAAACCAGAGAAGGGAGGAAGTGTATTCGCTGCCACGGTGGATCTCTCACCGAGGAGGTGGGAACATAAGCATAAACTAAGAAATTTTAAAGGAAATCGACAATTATTTCGAAGTGGGTAACGTTTCTCGTTAAATTTTATGATTGTTAAATTAAATTACTAGCCTTAAAATGTCGAAATGGTGATAATAATTATTGAGACCATTCACATGAATAAAGTTTATATAGTAAACTTTAACAGAGCAATACTGGTCGAATAGTAATGTTTCCTAACAAACTGTGGGGAATGGGAAAATTATGAAACGTAGGGCATACATTGCATGATTAGGTTATTGTTACCTAAAATATTAATTTAGGCCCTGTCCCTAATAGGTTCGCAGGCACAGGAGTGATGGTAGAGTATAGTCGATAAAAGCTTTTCGGAGCGGATCACCAGGTGAGTGTACTGTCTTCTAGCAAATTATAAAATCTATTTTCATATATATGATGGAAAAATGTGTTTACTTAAAATTGGACGAATTTGTAACTTATATAGATCAAGCAGTTTTGGGTGTATGTGAAATTGATTGTAGAAAAAGTCGTTGGTTTTGAGGTGGAAATTGGTGTTTGGTCTGACTATGCCATAGTATTTATCTGCTTCGGCCGGTAGAGTGGTGATTATCTACTTCGGCAGAGTGGTGATTATTTACTTCGACAGAGTGGTGATTACCTACTTCGACAAAGTGGTGATTATCTGCTATGGCAGAGTGATGTTATATCCCGCTAGGAAGGCAAATCCTACGGGTGGTACGGTACCGTTGCAACTCCCGATCGTGAGGTTAAAACGATCATATGGCTAGTCGGAGGGTGGTGTGGTGCTTTGTCGTATACGGTGAACTAGTTGAATAAATCTACAAACATATATACATTATTTTATACTGGTGTGGTGTATCCGTTTACGTTGATATATCTATTGTTCTGGTTGATTTTTATCGCTTGATTGGGATGTTATAAATATCTTCGTTAGTTCTGTGGTGACAGGAAAATGGAGGTTTCCTTGTGGTATGTGATTTTTATATTATTGTTGGATATGTGGAATTTATATGTTTTATACTTGATCCATGAAAAAATATTTTTGTTATGAAGACAGTACACCGATAAAATTTTGGTTTTAGGTGTAGCTGCTAGGAGTCGGTCCCCTATTGGCACTAGGTAGAGTCTTGCGATGGTGTCACGTGGATATTTTTAGGGTGAGCTGTCTGTGATGAGCCCATGAAGAGTTGTTTGTTATTGTATTATATTTTGTTTTGTTGTCCTTATATTCGGGGATGGGTGTGTCCCCATATGAGATGAGTTATATGGCATACATTTTTGGTGGTTGTATATATTTATGTATGCTCTTTGTCGTTTATCAAGTTGGGTTAATGTTCAAGGTAATGTCATGTCAATGTCACACCGGGCCCAGGGTGATGGGTGTCCAAGGTGTAGTGTGACAGTTCTATTCTGTGATTGTGATTGCTAGGGACCATACCGAAAAGATTAGCTTCCAAAAAGGCAAGAAAAGGAGAAGTATCGGAGCTGATCCCGGATTTCGATTCAACTAGATTAGTGTCAAAAGCTACGGAAGAACACTACAACCGTCATGAGTACAATCGGGCTTGCATTAAACAACGCGACTTTGGGCCTTTAGAGGCTCTTCTAATGGAGTTTCGAAATGTTATCCAAGGAAGGGGATGGGAGCGATTCTGCAGATCGCCTCCCCGGGTGAGGTAGCATTGGTCCGGGAGTTCTATAGAAATATTACTGAAGGGACGGACACCCATACGAGAGTCCGAGGCTGCCCAATAAATTTTAGTTCTGCTCAGTTTAATGTGCTATTAGAAGTGGCGCCGCTGGCACCGACTCTAGAGCTAGATGGAGATAAGGCCGAGAGTATGGAAACTGTTATGTAGGCCCTAACAACCGGCAACGTCAAATGGACTGTCACAGGGCTGGAGCAAGCCACATTCCCAGCCAAATACCTAGATCTGATTCCGAAGGTTTGATACTATTTTATTTATAGGAATTTCATTCCAACCTTTCATCACTCCGATGTTTCAAAGGAGAGGGCTATGACGCTCTACGCCATCAAATCCGGGAAGCCAATTAACGTAGGATCTTTGATATATTCATCGATTCTCCATACCGTCAAAACGACGAAAGCAGGTCTTCATTTTCCATCTTTCTTGACTGAAATTTTTTGTCAAGCCGATGCTGTAATCAGTGTGGATAATCTGTTGGCCCCTGCCTCTTAACTTGATCAATCAACGATAAATAGAATGTGGAAAGAGAGAGCGCTGGGGCAAGGTGAAGAAAGATGAGAAGCACAAGAAACACATCGGCCGGATGAGGCAGGGCCTTCTGAGGCCCCGAATTTCGCAGCACCTAGGCAAGCCCCGAATGATTTGGAGCGTGTTTCTCAAGATATTCAGAATGTTCAGCTTGATAACCGTGTTCTACGACAAGCACAGTATAATACGGATCTCCGGATTGCCGTGCTAGGGGCTTATATGGATCAATGCATGCAGTATCATGATCAAGTGCACCGGTTTATGTGCGAGCGTTTTGGCTATGACATGAGTGCTTTTCTACAGATACCACAAATGTCTCCTGACCTTTTGCAATAGCCACAATTCCCTTTCACACACGGCAGTGGTGGCGATGATGTTCCCCCAGAAGGACAGTAGGAGGTGATACTTCTACGTCTCATCTCCTAGGTATATGTTCCAACCCAATATTTTTCCATACATGCTATATATTGTAATTGGGTTCGCTGCTCAGACAGTAGGGACATTGCCTCGTTTAAGTTTTGGGGGGGTGTTATGGTGTTTATCCATGGTGTTCATCCATTTTTTTTTTTTTTTGTAGAAAATGATGAACAAAAATTTGACCAATTTTTTTTGATGTATTATATTTGAATGTTTACGTATGCATAGTTACGTTTTGTAGACGTTCTAATTTATAATGTAGATGTTAATTTCTAGTTAAGTTGTATTTTAATCTTTGTTTATGTATGTGTAATGTTTAGTTAGAGTATGTATGCTAAGTTTTAGATATTAGAGTAGATATGTTAATGAATGAAGTTATTTTTGCATGTGAGTTGCTGAGTTCATCTAGACTATTTCCCGATGATGAAAATTATCCCCTAATTGTATATTGAGGTCGAGGGTAATGCCATTCACGTGTGTTTTGTGTGCTTAGCATGTCGATTAGGTAAAAATTATTTTGATTCTAAAATTGCATGATAGCATAGACTCATTGTATAATTATTTGAACGATTTGATGTCGATTATTCAGTAATAAGTTCATGACAGAAATGAGGAACCTAGAACTTGATTGGGAGAGGCTTGAGGCGAAATTATATGTGAGGTAATTCTGGAGGCATGATTTAGGCCTTCAATTTTTTTCGCTTGAACCTTTTTGAAACCAGCCTAAAAAATTTATTCTCTTTTTCTCTTGTTGAAGCCATAAAATTTTCAATTCTAAACACATATCTATACTTTAGCTAATTAAATATTTCCAAACCATTGTCGCTAAGCCTAAGATTCAAATTCAGTGAAATCAAGTAGCATAGACTAATGCTAACTAGAAGTGAGCGATTGGGGTTTCAGACGAAAGTTTATTGGTTCAATATTGAAGTATTCACTTGTCAGTCTCTTAGTTCTTTTTGCACGACCCAATAATTATACAAATTCGGATAAGTTTAGGGGTGTGCTTGTCTTATTGAACACAAACACACACACAAAAAAAAAAAAAACCCAAACTATTTGAATATAGTTTTTAATTCTGTTTCTTGTGACAAGTAAATACAAAGTTCTTCAGTTCTCATTCAGGGTTGTGTTTTAAATGTGTGGGGTTATGAGAGAGTGATATAGCGACAAGCGTTTGTGCTTCGGGTATCGTTCATTCTATAACAATTTTCTATTTTCTATTCCAATGATATCCTTAGTCGTTCTCCAAATCCAAACAAGCCCTATTGATCTTTGTGAATGTCTGAACCTACATTAGTGGATAGTTGAGCCCAGTCAAGCGTATGGTTTTCCTAAATCTTTTAAAGTTTAAGTCTTGAGCTTAGCTACTGAATAATCCAATCCAGTGTTTGATTTGTTATACATTTGAGTTCTCACACACACACATTTCAAATGGATCTAGAATAGTTTTAACTAATATTGAGTGTTGAAATTTTAGAACATCACGTGGTGTGTGTTATTCCTTAACTTGATCTGATTACGGGTTGTTGAGGGAAAAACCACTTGGTTTCTTCGATTGAACTTGAATCTCACATGTGTTTACTTCTTATTTGTTAATGTTTATTTATTTTAGTTTAGCAATTAGCTAATTAGTGTAGTTTGTTCGTTTTAGTATTACGGTGTTTTGCTCGAGGACTAGCAAAATTTCAAGTTTGAGGGTATTTGATAGGTTGAAAATATCTATCTATTTCTAAGCCGAATTTGCCAGTTTTCGAGTGTTTTATTAATGTTTTATTGTGTTTTTGTTAGTTTTTATATAATTCAGGTGTAGGGACGTTAACGAGCTATAAACGAGCGAAATGGTGGGAAAACAGCGAAGAAATGATGGAAAAATACAACGTTTTAGGACAGCAAGCCATCGCCGTGGCCGTGAGAATGCAGAGAAGGGCTATATGAGCCAGCGTCCCATTGCCGCAGTAGTAAAAGATCAGAAAATTTGAAGACTGTTCCACCGCTGAAGCGGTAATTCCCACTGCCTAGGAAGTGAAACGACAGAAAGATCCTGAAGTTCACCGCCTTCTCCATTGCCACGGTGAAGGTCAAACCGACTTACCCACCGCTACGGCGGTAAATCCCACCGCTGCGGCGGTCAGCTCTGCATTGAGAAGAAGATATTTTTAGATATTTTTGAAACCTTAGGCCTATAAAACGGACTCTCCCATGTTTGAAAAATGTTGTTGGACGTTCCTAACCTTAGCTTAGGGTTCTTTAGCCATTCTTGAGAGAGCAAGAAGAGGAGGTTCATCATTTGAGATGACAAAGCATTTGCGGACCGATCATTGGCGACTGTGGACCATTCCACTCTCAGATTTGATCGTTCTTCCTTTGTTTTTATCTTTATAATTACTTTTCCATATCTAATGATGTTGAATCCCTCTTGTTTTGTATGTTTATATTTCTAAGAACATGTAGTTTAGATAAATATTATCTAGGTGTTGTTGTAAGTCATATAAATGCTAGTTTGATTGAATATACGTTACTTTAATGGTTATTTGTCTCAATCCAATTGTGTTTATCGTTATTCTTGATATTATGCTAGTTTAGATAATTAGAGAATATAGGGTTTGACACTCGGGAGAGGTAACCCTGGATTCGGATTAGGTTAAACACAACGCGACGATCCAATAACCTGGGAGGGAGTTCGAAAGTGTGCAATCCATGACTTTGGTTCACTACTCATGTGACTATGTGTTCAAAAAGATGTTCGAGGGGGACTTCGGCATCAACGCGAAGTCATATATTTGTTCTCTTTACACTCGAAAGAGGGAGTAAGCGAGTTATAGATACAGAGATTGTCAGATAGGATAAACATCATTATTGCTAACTAAACGAAGTCAAATATGTATTTTATGAAAGAAATCAATACCTAGGTAATCAATATAGTTAGAACTAACCCAATAGTTGTAATTTATCTTAATCTTAATTAAAATACAAGCAATTTTTTAAAAGTCGAGATAATATGAGACTATGAAAATCACAGTATTCAACTAATTTATACTTCCCTAGTGGAACGATATCCAATCTCACGATCATCTATACCAAAACTTGACCTCGTGTACTTGCGAGTAGTTAATACGCGAGCGCGTAAAAAATGCTACGTTGTACAATGGCCATATGCAAGAAATCGTTTATAAGTTACAAAAAATGTTGGTTCATGCATGGCTAACTGTCCACTACCTTTCTGCATGTCCAAGAGTGCTTATGTAATGGTCAGAATCTATAAAAAGGGCTGTGCAATCGGTTTTGGTTTCCTAAGCCTACAATCTAATTTTAGAAACCAAATACACCATCAAACAGAGATTGAGTGAGGTTTAGAAGAGCCTTAACCCGAAACCAACATTTCCCATAATCTTGAGTAAGTGAGAATGGCAAGGCTAGAGGTATGCACCCAATCCACTTTTTGATTTCGCATTGACCTAATTGCTGTTTTTATATGCATGAGCATGTTTAGATTGTTAAGGTTTATCCCACAATTGATATCAGAGCAATTTTTGCCTCTGTCTTGCTGTTCTTGTATTTAGTTTCATTATTATTCATTAATGGCAAAAAATGAGTTTTCCAAAAATTTTAATATTTTTGGGAATATTTTGTATAGAAAAATTCAACGTTTCATTACGAGTTCAACGATATAAATTTAATAGAATTTGGACTTGTGGTTAATTTTATATGATGTTTTGAAGATTAGAAAATCTAAAATGTTGTTATGCATGATTATTGTTCGTAGCGTTCTGTTCTAGGTTAAGGGTTAGTGTCGAAGACGATGTAATTGACGTAGTCTTGATAAGTTAGCGGATCAACACAATGTTATAATTTAGTTATAGTTTATATCCATGAAAATATATCACAAGCCTTGTGTTGGTTTTGTGGCAACTCTGCCTAAGGATTGAATTTTAATACGGGCATGGTCTAGGGTTCGAATATTTCCTCGTACATATTTTCCTTTTAAAGTACAAAAGGGCCTTGTAAATTACGTGCCCAAAAAGTTCAAACCCATACCCCTTAGATTACTGAAATAGCCTACCACCACTAGGACAAGCAACCAATTATTGAAAAATTCTCGCACTGTTTATTAATAAGGAAGTCAGCGTGCATTACATACATTTATTTATTAAAATTAGTTGTATGTATAATTTTTGTTATTTATTATGCATGTAATATTAGGTTAAATAATGCACATTGACGCAAGGCTTATTATGAATTTAATTTTGGATATTCATATACTTATATTATTTATTATGTTATTTTGTGTGTATAATTTTGATGAGGGTATTTTCGGGCACCTCTTAGTCAACACTTGGACCCAGCCATGTGGCATTCCGAAATCCACAAATACCACACTGGAGCATACGCTGACCATGACTCCACCCTGGAACCTCATTTGTATCTAGGGAGGAGCGAGGAGCCCCGCAAGGACGTGCCGCCCTGAGCTTTATGCCGTGCCCTGGGCGTTTAGTTTCAGGGACTGAACCATTCACCTTGACCGACTCCCCCTTTCACCTTATTTCTTCTCCAAGACTCCACGGATCTCTGCTCTCTTCCACCAGCTCACCACTGCAGGTCTGACAAAGGCCCGTAGGCTTTGCCAAATGGGTCCGAAAGCCCGAGCCCAATGATTGCCTCCTAAACGCCCCGGATTATCGGCTAAACACAGGGTTTTGACTAATTAACCATGTTTAAGCCCGACTAATAATCTCCAATGCCTATATATATTGGGGGCTATGTAAGCCCAATGTACGCTTTAATGCTTTACATTACGCACAAGTTCATTTATTTACTTGCTATATTTTGTGCATTTTCTCTTTGAGCACTGATTACCACGCCGGAGGAGCTTCACAAAGATAAATCCTAGTTTGAGCCTTCTGTAGGTATACTCCTTGAGGAGCAGGACTCTGGACATAGCAAGTCAGTCCTACTAGGACTCAACATGTCTCACCCAAAGAATTTCCAACCTACGACTCCACCTCAGTAGGAGGACCCACCTGTCATCCGACTAGACCATACTCAAAGTGTGTACCAGTTTTATGCACCAACAGTTTGGCACCGTCTGTGGGAACCATGCAAAAAGCTTTCCCCTGATCACTTCTCTCTACTCAGCTGAGCTTGAGTGATCACAAGGTCTAATTAGACACAAAATAGAAGAATGAGAAGACATGTCAAAAAATCCAAGCGCATACCCCCAGCTCTCACCAACGAGGATAACTGCCCCTAACATAGTCAAGCAAGACCATCCACACTGCGACATGAGGCTACGGGACAGATCTCAGGACCTGTGGAGGCATATCGGGTTGATATTCTTGAACGCATAATGCAAGAGTTCAAGTCAAATGTATAACTCATCCTCGCACGGTTGCCACCGCCCCATGCTTAGGGTGGACCAGCCCTCTAACCCGGAACTCCCGAGAGGCCACCTCAAAACTGCGATGTTTTTGTGGACACTCCGAATGGGCTGGAGTCCAAGGGACGCTCTCCGCCTCGCAATCCTGAGGTTGTAGGCCAGGAGAGGTTCCCCTTGCAATGTCAAGATCTCCACGTCTACTACCACACAAATTTGTGCTAAGGGATATGTCTATGTTCCCTAATGGTCGAGATCTTCATCGGCCTGCCAGGTCCGATAACAGAGGTCGGCGTGAGCATGAGGTTGACTCCTACTCACCTTCTTCCCTCTCATCACCCTGCAGCCTGAGCTCTGGACAGTCAGATCCAGAGAGAGCCTCGAGTAGGAGAGGTTGTAGAGCGTCTCCTGTCCAATATGGAAGCCCGTCTCTATGAGGTGCAAGGAGGCCGGGTAGGATCTGGTGTTATTCCAGAGGTAAATTCTCCGTTTGTAGATGAGGTTCGGGAAGAAGTAGCATCGAGGTACTTTACCCAACCCCAAATGAGTCTGTATGATGGGACTTCAGATCCCGTTGACCACTTGTCTATGTTCAAGTCTCATATAGACATGCAGGTGGCCTCGGTAGCTTTGCGGTGCAGAGCCTTTCCCATCATCGTTATAGGTGCTGGAAGATCGTGATTCCAGAGTTTGAGGTCAGTGTCCATCTCTATCTTCAGGGACTCGAGAAGTTGTTCTTGGCTCATTTCAGTCATTCCTAGTGGAGGCCAAGGATTGTGGCTCATATCCTCACTATTCGGCAAGAGCCCACTGAATCTTTGGGTGATTACGTTGAGCGTTTCAACTGAGAAATAAATTTGTGTGATGCATTTCCTGATGCTGTTGCGCAAAATTCCTTTGTTAATGGGCTTCGGTATCAGAGATTATCCTACAATCTCTACTCCAACCCTACTCTTATACTTGATCATGCTCTAGATTGTGGGATTAGATTCCATGGTGTTGACCTCCGTGTTGCAACCAAGAGAGGGAAGGAAGGAACAAACAATCCGAGAGAACCAGGGAATGGAGGTTCTATTCAAGCCCAAGGCTCGAGAAGATTATGAGCTGAAGGGGGGTTTAGACCCCTACCCATAGACAAGAGGCCACTTCCTCCTCCAGGGCATCACCAACCAGATTTCACCCACTCACGACCTTAGTAGCCACTATCTTTGCAAAAAAATTAGGACAAGACTTATTCCCTCATCCGCCGCCCCTGAGGGAAAGGCCGGTCGGGAGATCGATGACCCAATACTATGAGTTCCACCAAGACTGAAGTCACTCCATAGAGAACTATTTCCAGCTCCAGCAGGAAATTAAAACTCTTGTCTAAAGAGGCTAACAGAGATGAACTATAGGGGCAACCTTGGGCCCAAAGAAGAAGGGAAAACCGCAACTATCCATTACCCTGGGGGACTAAGGCCAAAGAGGATCACCAACACTTGGTTAGTGAAATTGACCACATCCACAACATATTCAACTCTGGAGACATACAGAGTCACTAGGGTCACACGTCCGGGCACATACAATCTTGAAACATAATAGAATATGCCACTCAGGCAACCGCGGAATGCTGACTAGCTGAAGTGCAACTTCTGTAGGGATGATCCACTTTTGTGAACAACTTCCAGTTTGTACAAAGTATTGTAGTTTTGCTTATCAAAATAAAGAATGCGTTTTGTGTAATATGCCTTGTGTTTTCTCCGGTCAACAGTATTTTAACCTCCTGAGTCGTGTCCCGGCTCCTAGCGTCTTGAGTGATTCTCTGCAATTGCATTTCAACCTTCTGAGTCGTATCTCAACTCTTGGCGTTGAAAATGATTCTCTATAGTTTCATTCCGACCCCCTGAGTCGCGGATAATTCTCCACCCAACATCCCCGACTCTTGGTGTTACGAGTAACTCTCCATAAGCCTCATCCCAATGCTCTGGGTCAAGGGTGACAACTAGACCCTCTTCAGAAGTTAATAGTCCATACCCAAGGACAAACTAAGGTCATCCACCAAGGGCGGGGCATTGATTGGGTCTAAGGGCCTGTAGCCAAGTACCTCTCCCTACCAGTCAACTATAAGTCCGATATTCTAAAAGGGAAGGTGCTCCTACATAGACTAAATGGAGATAACCTAAAAAGGTTCTTGAATGAGCTTAACTACGGAGAACTCCCCAATAACCGGCTACAGGGGTCCAACTACCGCGTTGCGCCCCTACGAACCTAAAAGGACCAGGTATCCTGGGAAACCCTCCTCCTAAGTCCACGATATGATTTTCTTACAATTAACTCATATCCCAGACTAGGGGGCTAGTGGTTTATGGTCCTAGGCAGAGATGAGAAATTTTCAAAATTTTACAACTCTGAAAACAAGATCAAGCAGAAAAGAAACTTGGCGAAAACGTCGAGAAAAAAGAGTAGACTCTGAAGTACTTTGTCTATGCTGCTCAAAATCTTATACACTTGTGTGTAGAAAAATAGGAATAAGTGAAAAGGAGTACAACATCCTAAGTCCTGAAAAAGCGATGGTCCGAGTTCAGTCCCTTTTGCCCTCGTTGTGAGGGACATCCGTGCGATGAGAAGTGGAGTCAATCTTTCCCTCCTCGAGAGCCCCCTCGTTAGTACTGTCAACCTCAGCGTCCTTGTGCGTGGCATCGCCTAGGGATTCTGCCTTATGGCCCTATTACCGGAACTATCAAGTTTGACGGGTACTACCCTACCGTGCTATTCCTTGCCGGCGGGATTTCGGTAGCGATGGGCACCGTCCTGCCATGATACTCCTAGACAACAGGGTCTAGTGACGAACTCCTCCAAGAACGTCATCCAAGAGTGTCGTCCAGAAATTTCACCACATCTCCTCGGGCCGACGTCGTTTTATCCTGCTCTCCCGTTCTGCCGTGCTGCCTCAGGCGTCTGGGCTCAGATGGGGGTTTATCGTAAATTCTCCCCTAAAAAAATCCATGAGTACGCGAAAAAAAAAAACACAAAATAAAATTAAGATTGGAGAGGGCAGCAATACAAAAAAAAAAAAAAATTAAGTGGGGGGAGGGCGTGCTGCCCTCCCTCCATACAAAAAAAATAAATTAAATTAAGTGGGCTACCCTCCCCCCATGCAAATTTTTTTTTAAGGGGGTTAGGGAAGCGCTCTCAACCCCCATGCTAGACCTTGGGCCAACAATGGAACTGGCCTAAGGGCCAGCAGTAGCTGGCCGTAAGGCCAGCGTGAGAAGGAAGAGGGCAACCCCCTATTTTTGTTTTTCTTTTATTTGGCCCTCTTTAAATTTTGAATGGGGATAACATCCCCTAACTCTGTTGCTCGTTAGTGGCACGCACTCTTCTGGGGCTCGCCTAAATTTTCTCCGCGGTGAAGGCTGGTTTGTGGTTAGGACTTGTTCGTAGTGAATGTGTGTTGCCCTAAAAATTGAAAAAATTTGAAACTGCCCTCCTGCGTTACCTAACCCCGAACCCTGACTGTATGGGAGCCTATTTCAAATTAGCTCCTCTAAAAAATTCTAACTGTGGAAAAAGCGTTGCCCTGAAAATTGGTAAAATTTGAGGTCGTCCTGCCATGCTACCTGACCCCAACCCCAACCTTATGGGGGCCTATTTTAAATTCTCTCCACAACTATTAAAAAAATTACCGTCCTAAAAATTGAAGAAATTCAGGGGTGCCCTGCCTTGCTACCTGACCCCTGACCCTGAACGTATGGAGCCCTATTTTGAATAAGCTCCTCAGAAAAAAAACTAACTCTTTGAAAAATTTCGATCATAGGTGTTTCTCGCGTTTCGAAGTCTCCAGCACGCCTGTTCTAGCTAGGAATTGATATCCCTGACCGCCTCACTTTCCTCACTACACAGGGCTAGGAAGGCAACTGATGAGGCTATTTTTGGGCACCTCTAAGTTAGCACTTGTGACCCAGCCACGTGTTCGTTGTTGTAATGACAAAGATGCATTCCGAAATCCACAAATACCACACTAGGGTATACGCTGACCACGGCTCCTCCCTAGAACCTCATTTGCATCCAGGGATGAGCGAGGAGCCCCGTAGGAATGTGCCGCTTTGAGCTCTATGCTGTGCCCTGGGCGGTCAGTTTCTTGTTTTTCGTTTTTTTTTTTACTTCATTTTTTTATTTTGTTTATGACTAGAAATTCTTAAAGGTATATGCGTGAGACTAATTCATCATAAATTCGTCATAATCAATTTCTTTCACCCCTATCCATATTATCCATATTATAAATATCGCGATAAATATTGTAGTCTTGTTTATTCAAAAGCACCTTTTACTAAGATCAATGTAGTTGTATGTAACCCCAAAGCAATAGCATGATGAACTAAAAAGTCTCCGGGACCTATTGTTAAGAATAGAGAATTGCTATTCTCATTAATAGCATTTAACCAATCGGGCAACCAGATGCTTCGACCGGCATTGAATGCCGGACCATTCGTTGCAGATAAAAGTACATTGAACCCATATGAAGTTTTACCATGAGCAGATTGTATCTCGATCGGATCCTCCTTTCACTTTGTTTCTTCTCCAGGACTTCACGAATCTCTACTCTCATCTACCAGCTTACTGCCATAGGTTTGACAAAGGCCTGCGAGCTTGCCAAATGGGCCTGAAAGCCCAAGCCCAACGATTACCTCCTGAACGCCCCATATTATCGGCTAAACACAGGGTTTTGATTAATTAACCGTGTTTAGGCCCGACTAATCATCTCTAACTCCTATATATATCGGGGGCTATATAAGCTTGAGGTACGCTTTAATGCTTTACATTACGTACAAGTTCATTTTTTAACTTGCTATATTCTGTGTCTTTTTTCTCTAAGCACTGATTACCATGCCGGATGGGCTTTACCGGGACAAATCCTGATCTGAGCCTTTTGCAGGTACAGTCCCTGAGGAGCAGGACTATGGATATAGCAGGTCAGTCCTTTTAGGACCCAGCACGTCTTACCCGAAGAATTTCCAACCGACGACTCCACCTCAGTAGGACCCATTCGTCATCCGACTGGACCATACTCGAGGTGTGTACCAGTTTTATGCACCAACAAATTTATTATTTTATTATACATGCAATATTAAGTTGAATAATATTAGTATATTGATATTCAATTTTGTGTTTATATTGCTTATAGTTTTATGCAATGGTATGAACATTTATTATGAATTATTTAATGTTGAGTGATCCATATAATTTTAATTAATTAAGGAGTGGCCACAACATCTTTAGTTAATGAGAATTATATAGTAAGTATTAAGGATCACATTATAACATTAATTGTGGTTAATCAAGCGTAATATAATAGATCTTATCCTACATGATTTTTTATTGTATTTGCATGATTAATTAGGATAGAATATCAAATTATATTTTAATTTACCTATAAGAATTAAGAAATGAACATAATTTGATAGTTTTATCATAAGGTTATAGATGAATCTAATTGAATTAGAACTTTAGTCCACATGCAACTTTTATGTCACTAGATTCTTAGATTTTGGAACATGATTTACATTGGTAAAACTGATATAAGTTTATAAGTCTCAATTTAAATTATAAGTATGTATGTTTAATTTTATGCAATCATTTAACCTGCGAATTTCTCTGATATGAAATATGACATTCCCGAATTAAGGGGTGACAACTATAAGATTTGTAATGAGAGAATTATTCTTCAATTGGGGTGGATGGATATTGATTATGCTATAAGGAAAGACGAACCAATCATTACCCTGACCAACACTCCAGATGAAATTTCTCTTAACGAACATTGGGAGCGATCCAATTGCCTTAGTGTGATGTTCATAAAGACCAAAACCTCTGCTGGTATTCTTGGTTCTATTGATCAACATAACAAGGTCAAGGCACTACTAAAGGCTATTGATGAACAGTTTGAGTCTTCAGATAAGGCACTTGCTAGCACCCTAATTATGAAGTTTTCATCCTTGAGGCTCACTACTCTGAGAGGTGTGAATGAGCACATCATGGAGATGAGGGACATTACAGCTTAATTGAAGACACTTGAGGTTGAGATGTTTAACTTTTTCCTCATGCACTATATTTTGAACACTCTTCCACAGTAATATGGACCCTTCAAGATATCCTACAACACACATAAGGATATGTGGTCAATTAATGAACTTCTGACCATGTGTGTTCAGGAAAAGGGAAGGCTATCAATGGAATTGGGAGAGAGTGCATTAATGGAAACGAAAGGAAAGAATAAGAAACAAGACAAAAAGAAGGGGAAAGGTAAAATACCGCCCCAAGGTAGAATAAAGAAGGAATCTAAGTGTTTTCTTTGAAAGAATAAAGGGCACATGAAGAAGAATTGCACTAAATTTCAGAAATAGCTTGAGAAGAAAGGTAAATCAATCTCATTTGTTTGTTATGAATCTAATATGGTTGATGCTATTTATAACACATGTTGGATTGATTTTGGTTCTACAATCCATGTTTCAAATACCTTGCAAGGTATGAGAAACCTAAGGAAGCCAATGCTAAGTGAGCAATGCATTTATTCAGGACAAGATGTGTTCACATGTGGCGGCTGTTGGAACATGCAGTTTAGTTTTAAGTAGTGGCTTTATTTTAAATTTAGAAAATACTTTTTATATTCCAAGTTTCTTTAGGAATTTGATTTCACTTTCAAGACTTGTGCCTTTGGGTTATTCCTTTGATTTTTATGAGACATCTTTCAGTTTGTTTTATAAATCTAATCTTGTTGGAAATGGTTATTGTCTGATGGTCTTTTCTCTATTGATTTGCAAAATTATGCCACTAATAATGCTATGCATGTTCATGTTGGTATAAAATGATGTGTTATGAATGAAAAATCCTCTAGTTTGTGGCACCGAAGATTGGGACATTTCTCCATACAAAGAATTAAAAGATTAGAAAATGATGAAGTACTTAGTACTTTAGATTTTACTGATTTTGAGGCTTGTGTAGATTGTATTAAGGGAAAACAGACCAACAAGTCCAAGAAAGATGCCAAGAAGACTATAGAAATGTTAGAAATTATACATTATGATATCTGTTGTCTAGATATGGATGTACATGGTCTGAAATATTTCATCTCTTTAATAGATGATTACTCACGATACATATAGGTCTACTTACTTCATAACATGAATAAAGCACTAGATGCCTTTAAGATTTTTAAGGCTGAAGTAGAAAAGCAATGCAAAAAGTAAATTAAGGTCGTAAGGACTGATAGAGGTAGAGAATATTATGGTAGATATACCGAGAATGAACAAACACTTGGTCCATTTGCGAAGTTTCTTCAAGATCATGGGATAGTTTCCCAATATACCATGCCTGGTTCCCCAGACCAGATTGGTGTGGCAGAAAGAAAAAACTGAACTTTAATGGACATGGTTAGGAGTATGCGTAGTAACTCCAAACTTCTTGAATCCTTGTGGACTGAAGCTCTTAAAACAACAGTGTATATATTAAACCGAGTTCCAACAAAGGTTGTCTGAAAGACGCCATTTAAATTATGGAAAGGTTGGAAACTGAGTTTGTGACATATGCGCATTTGGGGATGCCCGTCTGAAGTAAGAGTTTACAACCCATAAGAGAAGAAATTGGATATGTTGAAAGATCTAAGTGGTACAGATTCTATTGTCTTGAGAATGACTTCGTTCCTCCTCCTTGCCATTCTCCTCCGCAATCTTCGCCGAACTTGTTCTTCACCGTCTTTGTCGAACTTGTTCTCCTCCATCTTTGCCAAACTCATCTTCCTTCTCTTCCATCTTCGCCGGCCTCACTATTGTCTTTGAACAGATTGAATAGGTAGGGTTTCGATGATCTTGATCGAATAGGTTTAGGGTTTCGAAATCATAAAATCGATTTTGATTTTTAGGATTTCGAAATCATGAAATCGATTTTGATTTTCATTTAGGGTTCATCTACTCCTACACTAGCACATGAGAAGACGAAGGAAGAGAACGCACATGAGATTTTCATTTCGAAATGAAACACGAAAGAAGAGAACAAAAGAAAAAGAAAATAAAAAAAAAATGAAAAGAAATAAAAAAATAAAATTATTTGGAAATAATTTTAGGATAATATCGTTACCAAATGCGATTATGTTCCTAGCACAAAAAAAAAAAATTGACGTTACCAAATGCAATTCTGTTTCTAGTAGGAAACAAAATTCTCAACTTAACCCAACCCAATCCAACCCATCCCAGTTGTGTTGAGAAAAGTGAGAACACTAACCAAATTCCACCTATCTTTCTCAATGGAGATCTAGAGGAAGAGGTTTATATGAAACAACCAAACAGATTTTCCTCTAGTGGTGGAGAGCATTTGGTGTGTAAGCTCAAGAAATCCATATATGGATTAAAATAAGCTTTCCATCAATAGTATTTAAAATTTTATGATGTTATCTTTTCATTTGGATTTGTGGAGAACATTATGGATCAATGTATATACCAGAAGGTCAGTGGGAGTAAGACTTTTTTTTCTTATTTTGTATGTGGATGACATTTTACTTGCAACCAATGACAAGGGATTGCTATATGAGGTGAAACAATTTCTCTTTGAAAACTTTGATATGAAGGATATGGGTGATGCGTCTTATGTCATTGGCATTAAGATACATAGAGACAGATTTCGAGGGATTTTGGGTTTGTCTCAAGAGACCTACATCAACAAGGTTTTAGAGAGATTTCGGATGAAGAATTGTTCACCAAGTATAGCTCCCATTGTAGAGGGTGACAGGTTTAATTTAAACTAGTGCCCAAAGAATGATTTTGAGTAGGAAAAAATGAAGAACATTCCTTATGCTTCTGTTGTTGGAAGTCTAATGTATGCTCAAGTTTGCACTAGACCTTATATTGAATTTGCTGTTAGGATGTTGGGAAGATATTAGAGTAATCCAGGTATGGACCACTAGAGATCTACAGAAAAGGTGATATGATATCTTCAAGGGACCAAAGACTACATGCTTATGTACAGAGAGATAAAAAATTTGGTAGTGATTGGCTACTCTGATTCAAACTATGCCGGCTGCATTGATTCACGAAAAACAACTCTAGGATATATTTTCATGCTAGCTGGTGAAGCTGTATCTTGGAGAAGCGCAAAGCATGACTGCTATTTCCACTATAGAGACTGAGTTCATATCTTGTTTTGAGGCTACCTCGCATAGTGTATGGATGAAGAGTTCATTTCTAGGCTTAGAATTATGGATTCGATTTCTAGGCCACTGAGGATATATTGTGACAATTCAGTTGTTGTTTTTATGGCTAAAAATGGCAAAAGTGGTAATCGAAGCTAGCACATCGACATCAAGTATCTAGCCATAAGGAAGCATGTTAAAGATAAGACAGCGGTTATTGAATACATTAGCACTGAATTGATGATTGTTAATCCTTTAACAAAAAGCATGCCACCACTGAATTTTAAAGATCATGTAGAAAGGATGGGACTTGGTTCTTTTATGCGATTTTCGTTGTAAGAACGAATTTTTATGAAACTCTATTTGTGATGTTTTCTCGTATTTGACTTTCTTTTGTGTACACATTTATTTATTTATTTGAGAAACACCATTGAAGTTGGAACCTAGAATAAACATAAGGTTTATTCATTGAAGTTATATGGGCTATAATAAGAAACAAGGTGTATTGTAATACATGGAAGATAATACTCATTTTAAGGGACCTATCACTATGATTCATGTATTTCGTTTGTTACTGTGGTACTATACATGGAGTAAGTGGGAGAATGTTGATTTTTTCCCTAAAATTCCTCAAGAACATGGTCCACATTTCTCTATGATTTTAGGAAGGTGTATTAACTTCCTCTAAATGCCAACCACCATGTACCCACGTTCTATTGCACATACCCACTTTCCCTTACACATACCTACTTCTCTCTAGTTTGTGGGTTGCATGGATCCATGTTCTAGAAGGTAGGTTACAAAAACGTGGCCATCACCCATGAATTCCATAAAATAAGGGATGATTATACATGAACATCCATTAGAGAGAGAGGCACCATGCATGGATAGAGAGAGAGTAAGTATGCACGACCACATGCAAGAAATGGTTTGTATGTTACAAAAAATGTGGGTTCATGCATGACTAACTGCCCACTACCTTTCTGCACGTCCAAGAGTGATTCTGTGATGGACAAAATCTATAAAATGGGTTGTGCAATCGGTTTTGGTTCCCTAAGCCTACAATCTCAATTTAGAAACCAAATACACCATCAAACAAAGATTGAGTGAGGTTTAGAAGAGTCTTAACCCGAAACCAACATTTTCCACAATCTTGAGCAAGTAAGAATGACAATGGCTGCAAGTATGCACCCGATCCTCTTTTTAATTTCGCATTGATCTAATTGTTGTTTTTATATGCATGAGCATGTTTATATTGTTAAGGTTTATCCCACATCAAAATCCTAATCTCTCTTCTCTATTGTTCGTGAGCAACATGTGAGCTTTTATTCCAATTTTTTTCTTTATCAATTTCAGTTCTTCAACGATTTTATTTCATACAATTTGGGTATGCATATGGGTTAGCACACCTCCATTGTCTCCCTTAAAACCCAAATCTGAGGTCGATTTGATAAAATTTAATTTCAATTTCTCTAGATTTGAGCTCGATTTGTTTACATCTAACAACGAATGTTGTAGATCTGCAATGATTTGAACTTTTTTTGGATTTTGGTTTGCCCCCAAATTCTCAGTTGGTGATGAACGTTTTGATTTATGGGAGTCCTCCTTGTATGTAGCTATCACAGGGAAGAAGGCTCAAGGCTGAATTTTGTTGTCCTTCCCTCACCACTGGTCTCTCGCTTTCTTTCTCTCCCCCACCATTACAATTTTGTTGTAAAATAATTTGAGCATTATTAAATTGAATTCGTCGTCTAAATTTGTGTGCGCCATATTTAACATAGTTAAATTGCTCACAATCTTAGATCTCTTAGATTTATTTTAGATAGATTGATTGTTGTGGATTTTGGTTGAAAGTAGGTTTAAATAATGACTATTGTTTAGTGTTTCTGTTTCTGTTCGCAGAAATTGGAAACAAAAATTAAAAGACATTAGTTAAAAAAATATTTCTGTTATTTGTCTCATATTTATACAACAAATTATTGGGGAGAAAAGTGAAAATGTTCTTGGTTTACTGTTTTTGTTCTAAAATTTGTGGGAACAAAAATGTTAGACAAACGCCACCTAAATTGGCTCTCTGTCTTTATTGTTTTTTCAAACTGAAATGTTTTACTGAGACATATCATGTGGTTTGTTTAGTGTTTTTATTCAGAGATTTGCATTTTCGTTCTCATATAATTAGAGACAATGTTGCATGGTTGGGTCGTGTTCAAAGTGAGGTCTTGGATCTCTGCTCTTAATCTTCGGGTTCTGGCTAAAATTGATTCTTCTAGTTTTGGGATCCATTCTCTTTCATTGTTGGGTTGTCCTTTGAGATCAATCCAAGTTTGTCATCCGGTCACTTGCATTTGGACTCGTCCTCTAGAGGGTTACTTCAATCTTAATGTAGATGGGGCTCTCAAAAGATCTAGTTTGCATGCTTCTTGTGGTGGGGTTATTTGAGATCACAGAGGTAAGATGCTTTTTGCGTTCTCTTCTCCTATTTCGGTTCATTCTAGCTTTCTTTTGGAGTTACATGGTTTATTCATTAGGATCCAAAGGGCTCTCCTTTTGGGTTTCCATCCGCTTCTTGTGGAAAATGATTCGTTGGAGCTCGTGCAAGCTATCAAGAAGGATTGTCCAGTTTGGTCGGTGTCGACTCTTTGGAATACCATTCAATTTTTCCTTTTATCTTTTGATATTTCTATTTCTCACATCTATCGTGAATGTAACTTTGTGGCGGACTGTTTAGGTAATGTTACCACTAATAGTGTTATTTTCTTTAATTTGGAGAGTTCTTTACCTCATTCCATTAGTTCGTTCTTACGGGAGGATCATTAGGGACTTCCTTGTCTCAGGATGTAATCATTCTTTATTCAATAATATGCCCTACTGGCCCGTTTTTCAAAAAAAAAATAAAAAAAAATAGGAACAAACATAGATGCAGCCGCGGTTGCAGCAGTGGTACTAGATTGGAGACCTGTAGTATTGGATGGGCGAGACATTATTTTCTATGCTATGCGAGAGTTAAATATCTCCTTATGTATGTGAGCACAATTTACTACACATCAACCCCTAGCTCTAGGCATTTTCTGTGTCTTTCGAAATGATTTAATCAATAAATCTATCAGGGTTTGAATGAAATGAATGTGTGGCGGAATTAAATCTATAGACACAGGATTGTGGATATGGGAATCAAATAATGGATAATAGTTCTTATTTGATGCGGGTAATTCATAAGAAAGGAAAAGAAATATAACAAGTTACTAGATTGAACCATTCAAATGTTATTGTGCATTTTTCTTGGATTTCTTCATAGTGTTTACTATATGCATGATATATGTTTTGAATTGATTGATTCGTTTTAATTTTTTTCTCCAAATTTTGTTCAATTTCCTGTTTATTTCTTCATAATCTATTGATAATGGCAGTACGTCTACTGAGCTCGCTATATCCTTGCTCCTGGAACCATGCTTTAATTATCTATTTATGATGGTAAATTTTAAACTATTTCTTCGATTCGTATTTCTTCGATTTTTTTTTTCTTGCGATTTTTTTTTTTGTCAATTTCAGATAAGAAACCTACATTAGAAGTGGGACTTCTGCATATTTTTTAGGTCCCTGTCAAGTCTATTTTTTTCGGGCAGGGCCTGCTCTCAGCCCCATCGGCCATTCGCTGAAAATTGAGCATTGGACCAGCTCTAGAAACTGTTGCTGAAATTCGTGATGACAAAGATCAAATTGTTGTCAATGGATGTTGCATTTTTGTCAGAGGAGTCCACATATTGTAGGATTCCGGCAACAATGGAATTGTCGAAAGTGCCATGGCCAGTAAAACAGGGTATGGCGGACATGAAAAATGGAGTAGTTCTAGGGTTTAGTGCATCCATTTGCATAGTTAAATGTTGATATATGAGAGTTATATGAGTAAAAAAAAAATTCTATTATGTGTGTTGTAATTAGTTGCGATGATATTCTAAATTTTAAAATAAAAATTTATAATTATACCTTCAAATTATATATAAGCATCTATGTATTTTACTTCTGGGGTTTCTTTTCGTGTTTTGGTGGTTTTAAATTTCGACAAGATGTCTAATGAGAATGGCCAGTTGAGTAATTATCATTGATTTTGACTACTTACTAAGAAAAAAATCAACAAATATGTCTAGTTAGTTGGATTCAACTGTTCATCGATCTATTACTATTGGACTAATTTTTGGAAATGTCTTTTCATTTTTGGTTTAGATTGATTTGGGATTAATTAGTTATGATGAGTTTCTTAAATTAATAAGAATAAATTAAAATTTTATAACTACAAATGATATCCATAATATTTTAAATTTAACATCAAATTAACTCAGATTGGTGTTTAAATTTTTAATTTTATTACCAAAAGAATCTATTAATAATACGTGCCTTTAGACATAGGGTATCGCTAGTATATATATAAACCAAGACTTATTTTAAATTTGAGATATTTTGGACTCTTGGATTGAATATCAGACAACTGAGATTAAAACTAGACATATTTATATTTGAGACATTTTAGACCATTGGATCGAATATCCAACGACCAGGATTAAATAATAGTAAGAGACATTTTCATTCGTCGGATTGGATTAGATCAAATGTTTAAGATTAAATTTTAAATTATATTAAATCTTTTGTAACTAATTTTATATATATTTGATACAAAATCCACAAAACAATGTTGACCTCTGTGCGAATGTCACTTACCCGTCTCACCCCCTCTTGACAAATCTCAATTAACAAATTATCTCCACACCCTCTCAATAACAAATCATCTCTCCCCAACATCTGAAAACCTCCGAGAATATGTCCTTTATCACTCTCTCTTCTCTTTCGATTAATCTTCTTCGGTTCACCTCTTTCCCTCTCTTCCTCCCTCCATCCCTCTTGCCACCTCGATCTGAACACTATCGGTCATCACCTAAATCCCGTGTAAAACTGCTGCCATCACCATGTCTTTTCACTTCTCTCGATTGATCGAAAATGGCACTGCATGCTTCTCTCAATTGATGTCTGGTTTCAGAGTTTGGGCTTTGTTATGGATTTCACTTCTCTCTCTCTGTGTCTCTTGTGGTGTCACTCTTGACATCAATCTGCCATGCCACTATGAATCTGTCGGCCACCCAACCCTTGGTAAGTCTTCTCTGCCTCACTTAGGTTCTCGCTCAACTTTGTATATAACTTTGATTTTGGTGGATATGGATTACAAGATTAAGTGATATTTCTTAAGCGAGAGGCGTCTAGTATCCAAAAAACTCTTAGGAAGATGGTCGCGGGATTTTCAAAACTGGGGAAGATGTAGAAGACACTTTTTTTTCCTTAGTAAATGAACAATCTCCCAAATTCATCTCCTCCAAAATTGCTAAGTTCTAATATAGATGATCAAGAGTTTCCTGAATTATTCTTGGAATAAGAAAATGAGATATGTTAGAAGTAAATGTCTTGATGTTGTTAGACAGTCTATGATATAACAAATATTAGAACCACAAGACACCAGTGTCTACTGGTTGAACTCCTCCTAATCAACTTTATACATCGACTTTTTCTAATTCTAAATTTGTACTTGTCTTTGATTATAATTGATGAGGGTATTTTTTGGCACCTTTCAGTCAGCACTTGGGATCCGGCCATGTGTCAACCCTCGCAATGATAGAGACGCATTCTAAAATCCACAACGTCATGTTGGAGCATATACCAACTACGGTTTCTCCCTGGAATCTCATTTGTACCCCGGGAAGAGCAAGGAGCCCCGTAGGGACATGCCGCTTTGAGCTCTGCGCCGTGCCCTCTACGATCAGTTTCAGGAACTCAGTCGTTCACCTTGACCGACTCCCATTTTCACCTTGTTTTTTCTCCAGGACTCCATGGATCTCCACTCTCCTCTACTAGCTTACTATCGCAAGTCTGACAAAGGCCCGCGGGCTTCGCTAAATGGGCCCAAAAGCCCAAGCCTAACGATTATCTCCTAAACGCTCTGGATTATCGGCTAAACACAAGGTTTCAACTACTTAATCGTGTTTAGGTCCGACTAATCATCTCCAACGCCTATATATATCGGGGGCTATGTAAGCCCGAGGTACGCTTGAATGACTTACATTACACGCGAGTTCATTTGTTTGCTTACTATATTCTGTATATTTTCTCTCTGAGCACTGATTACCACGCCGGAGGGGCTTTACCTGGACAAACCCCGGTCTGAGCCTTCTGTAGGTACACTCCCTGAGGAGTAGGACTCTAGACATAGCAGGTCAGTCCTTCCAGAACCTAGCACAACTCACGCGGGGACTTTCCAACCGACGACTCCACCTCAGCAAGAGGACCCACCTGTCATCCGACTAGACCATACTCGAGGTGTGTACCTGTTTTATGCACCAACAATTTGGCGTTGTCTATCAGAACCGAGCAAAAAGCCTTCCCCTTATCATTGCTCTCTGCTCAGCTGAGCTTGAGTGATCACAAAGGTTTAGTTAGATAGACACAAAACATAAGAATGAGAAGACATATTGAACAATCCAAGCGCATAATCCCTAGCTCCTACCAACGAGGATAACTGCCCCCTATGGTCAGGCAATACCATCAACTCTACTACCTGGGGCTACGGGATAATCACAAAAGCTGTGGATGCATCTCGGTTTAATCTCCTTGAATGCCAAATGCAAGAGTTCAAGTTGTATGTACAGCTCCTCCTCACGTGCCTACTGCTGACCCCCATCCAGGGGAAACCATCTCTCAGGACTGCAAGGCTCGAGGAGTGACACCAAGATCACGATGCTCATGTGGAATCTTCAAATGGGCTTGTGCCCGAGGCTCGGCCTCCACCTTGCCATACTGGGGCTACCGGACTGGAGAGCCCCCCCGACCACGTCAAGACCCCATTATCCATGAAGACATGGTTCCAGGGACTGACCAGGGCTACCCTTGGCTCAACTTCCCAGCCACATCCAACCTGAGGGCCCGTTGTGGGCGGGGTGAGGTGCCTACCCGTCACCCTCACCCTACCATGGCATCTGAGTAGTAGCCAACTGTGAGCATGCAACCCAAAGGTAGAGATGAGCAATCCTCCATCCTACCAGAAATGGAGATGAGCACCCTCCAGCCTATCTCCAACAACAGTATTCTGACCCCCTGAGTAGTATCTTGGCTCTCGGTGTTATGAGTGATTCTCCATGGTTACATTCCGACCCCTTGAGTCGTATCCTGACTCTCGGTGTCAAGAGTGATTCTCCACGGCTACATTCTGACCCCTTGGGCCGTATCTCGACTCTCGGCATCACGAGTGATTCTCTACGGTTGCATTCTGGCCCTTGAGTTGTATCTCGGCTCTCGGCATCGTGAGTGATTCTCCACGGTTGCATTCTGGCCTCCTAAGTCACAGATAATTCTCCACCCAACATCCCGACTCTCGGAATCGCGAGTAACTTTCCATAGCCTCATCCCGGCGCTCAGTGTCGAGGGTGATAACCAGACCATCTTCGAAAGTCAATAGTCTATACTCGGGGATAGACTAAGGTCATCCACCAAGGGCAGGGCATTGATTGGGTCTGAGGGCTTGTAGCTAAGTACTTCTCCCTACCAGTCGACTATTAGTTCAACGTTCTAAAAGGGAAGGTGCTCCTTGATGGACTAAATGGAGATAACCTGAAAGGGTTCTTGAATGAGCCTAACTATGGAGAACTCCCCAATGACCGGCAACAGGGGTCCAACCACTGCGTTACGCCCCTGTGGACCGAGAGGATCAGCTACCCTGGGAAACTCTACTCCTAAGTCCACGACACGATTTCCTTACAATCAGCTCGTGTCCCGGACTAGGGGGCTAGTGGTCTATGGCCCTGGACAGAGACGAGAAGTTTTTGAAGTTTTTGTAAACTTTTCAAAATTTTACAACTCTGAAAACAAAACCAAGCAGAAATCGACTTGGCAAAAAAACATCGAGAGAAAGGAGTCGACTCTGAAATACCCTGTCTATGCCACTTAAAAGCTTAAATGCTCGCGTGTAGAAAAATAGGAGTAAACGAAAAAAAGTCTAGAAAATCCTAAGTCCTGAAAAAGTGACGGTCCGAGCTCAATCCTCTTCGCCCTCATTGCAAGGGGAGTCTATGTGAGGAGAAGTAGAGTCAATCTTTCCCTCTTCGGGGGGCCCCTCGTCCGCATTTTCCACCTCGGCGCCCTTGTACAAGGCACCGTCCAAGGGTTCCCCCCCAGTGTCCCGCAACCGGCACCGCCCTGCCGCGCTACTCCTAGCTGGCATGGTCCAAATGGTGATCAGCACTCCCTACCGCACTATTCCTGGCCAGCATGGTCCAGATGGCAACGGACACCTTACTCCACCCTCCAGGTATCCAAACTTGTGCAGGGAGAGAAACACTCCAAGTGTCCAAAATTGTGTGAAAATAAAATAAAATAATTTCAAGTGTTTAAAATATTCCCTATGGAGTATTAGAGGTGCAAGATGAGTGGGGCTCAAACTCCAAGAAATACAAAGTAGAAAGTTAACTAACAACTCTAAGAATTTAAAAAAAATAAAAATAAATCTAAGTGTGAGAGATGCTCCATGCTCCAACCTCCATGCTCCATGCTCCTCCTCTATGCTGCAAAAAAAAAAAAAAAAAAAAAAAAAAATTAATTAAGGGGGTGAGGATGCTGCCCTCTACCAATCAAAAAAAAAAAAAAAGAGTTTTAGGGGGGCAACCTTACCCCCCTAAAGAAAAGAGAGGAGGAGGGGGTGTAGCTCCCCTCTCCCCCATGCTGGCCCCCAAAGGGGCCAGCGCTGGTCCCTTTTTGGGACCAGCAATACACTGGCCCTTGGGGGCCAGCGTATAGCGCTGGCCCCCAAGGGCTAGCGCCATATGCTGGTCCCAAGTGGCCAGCGTGAAGGGGAAGGGGGGCAGCCCCCCTCCCCCTTCTTTTTTATTCTTAGTTGGTTCGGGGGATCAACTTTTGCCCCCCTTTAATTTTGAAAAGGAGGGAGGGGTGCATCGCGTCGCCCTCCTACTCGTCCGCGACATGTATTTTTTGGGACTGGCCTCAATTTTTTTCCATGGTGGAGGCCGATCCGTGTCAAGGCTTGTTTTGCCCCCCTTCAATTTTGAAAAGGAGGGAGACGTGCATCGTCTCGCCCTCCTACCCATTCGCGACATGTATTTCCTAGAACTCGTGTCAATTTTTTTTCTTCTGTGGTGGAGGCTGATTTGTGTTCAGGGCTTGTTTACGGTGAATGTGTGTAGCTCAAAAAATCGAAAAAATTCGGGGTTGCCCTATCGTGCTACCTGACCTCGGACCCTGGCGGTATGGGAGCATATTTCAAGTTAGCTCCTCTAAAAAAGTTTCAACTCTTGACAAATTGCCGTCCTGAAAATCTAAAAAATTCGGGGTCGCCCTACCGTGCTACCTGACCCTGGACCCCGGCGATATGGGAGCGTATTTCAAATTAGCTCCTCTAAAGAAGTTAAACTCCTGCAAAATTATCGCCGTGAAATCGAAAAAATTTGGGGTCGCCTTGCCATGCTACCTGACCCCAGGCCCCGGCGATATGGGAACGTATTTCTAATTAGTTCCTCTAAAAAAGTTAAACTTCTAGAAAATTGTTGCCGTGAAATCTAAAAAATTCGAGGTCGCCTTACCGTGCTACCTGACTCTGGTCCCCGGAGATATAGGAGCGTATTTCAAATTAACTCCTCTAAAGAAGTTAAACTCCTAGAAAATTATCGCCGTGAAATTGAAAAAATTCGACGTCACCCTGCCATGTTACCTGACCCCAGACCTCGACCGTATGGAGGCCTATTTCGAATAAGCTCCTCAAGAAAAAACTAACTCTTAAAAAAATGTCGATTAGAGGTGTTTCTTGGGCTCCGAAGTCTCCAGGCCCGTTTCAGCCCAGAATTGATATCCCTAACTGCCTCACTTCCCTCGCCGTACAGGGCTAGGGGGTGTAACTGATGAGGATATTTTTGGGTACCTTTGAGTCAGCACTTGGGACCCAGCCATGTGTCGACCCTCGCATTGATAGAGACACATTCTGAAATCCATAACGTCACGCTGCAGCATATACCGACAATGGATTCTCCCTGGAATCTCATTTACACCCAGGGAGGAGTGAGGAGCCCCACAGGAACATGCCACTCTGAGCTCTGCGCCGTTCCCTCGACGATCAATTTCAAGGACTCAACTGTTCACCTCGACTGACTCCTATTTTCACCATGTTTTTTCTCCAGGACTCCACGAATCTCCACTCTCCTCCACCAGCTCACTGCCGCAGGTCTGACAAAGGCTCGCGGGCTTCACTAAATGGGCCCAAAATCCCAAGCCCAACGATTATCTCTTAAATGCTCCGGATTATCGACTAAACACAGGGTTCCGACTACTTAATCGTGTTTAAGTCCGACTAATCATCTCTAACGCCTATATATATCAGGGGCTATGTAAGCCTGAGGTATGCTTGAATGACTTACATTACACACGAGTTTATTTGTTTGCTTACTATATTCTGTACATTTTTTCTCTGAGCACTAATTACCACGCCAGAGGGGCTTTACCGGGATAAACCCCGGTCTGAGCTTTCTGTAGGTACACTCCCTGAAAAGCTGGACTCTGGACATAGTAGGTCAATCCTCCCAGGACCCAGCATAGCTCACGCGAGGACTTTTCAACCGACGACTCCACCTCAGCAAGATGACCCACCTGTCATCCGACTGGACCATACTCGAGGTGTGTACCAGTTTTATGCACCAACAATAATCATTCATTTGTTGCCTATACTAAATGCATGGTTTTCTGGAATCATTCCCTTTAAATATTTTCATATCATATTGATTCATTCTTCTTGGTTCAAAAAATCTTGCGTTTTTTCTTTGTAAATAATTTGCGTTCATCCTTCTTAGTCTGACAAATCCACCATTCATACTTGCATAAAATTTTTATTTTCTAGGTATCTAGTTATTTTGGATCCAATTGGGTAACAATACAATTCATCACACCATTTTTCAAGGTGACCAATTTTTCCACAATAAAAAACATCTAAAACTATTCAAGTGCTTCTTAGAATAATCAAATTTTTGTGCAGGAGCATGATATCGATATTGATGCTGAGTAGCTGCCTTAGGGTTTACTGGTTTTTCAGAAACTTTAGTTTTCTCAATATTCTTGAATTATCAACAACCTCATTAAGCTATTTTTGAGTCTTTCAATTGAGTGTTCCAATGAACTAAAATTCACATGTAAACTAAAATTTTTCTTTTGCATAAATTTAAGATCATTTTAAGATTTTGACTTTTATTTTCAACAGAATAAATTTTCACATGAGCTCTATCAAGGGACTGAACATTTTCAAAAAGGGTGCTTATCTCGGATAGAGCATTAAAAAGTTCACTACATTAAAAAATACATGTCTTAATTTTTTTTTTTTTTTTAAGAAATTTGGAAGTATTGAACTTTTTGTTTTCAAGAGAAGCAATGTTTTGTGAAAGATTTGAATTTTCTTTAACAAAAACATATGGGAAATCAATCAAATTCTTAGTAGCCTTATCAGCAGCCTCATTATCACTATCTTTATCATTCTTATTAATAGAGCATTGATTATTAGACCAAATAGGGGATTCACAAAAAGCATTTTTCTCAGTGCAATCCATGTGATCGTGTTAACAAGGATGTTTAGCCTATTTAGCTAAAACCTAGCTTTGATACCAATTGTTGGCCTACAGATCTATCCACGTTGGGAGGGGGAGGATGTCAATTTGGTAGTTATAACAATTAAAACAATTAATATTGATGAGAGTATTTTTTAGCACATCTGAGTCAGCACTTGGGACTCAGCCACGTGTCCATCTTCATAGTAACAACGACGCATTCTGGAATTCACAACTCTACGTTGGAGCATACGCTACCTATGGCTTCTTCTTGGAATCTCATTTGTACCTAGGGAGGAGTGAAGAGCCCCACAAGGATGTCCCGCTTTGAGCTCTGCGCCATGCCCTAGGTAATCAATTTCAGGGACTCAGCCGTTCACCTCGATTGGCTCCCCCTTCTGGCTCGTTTTTTCTCCAGGACACAACGGATCTCTGCTCTTCTATACTAGCTTACCGCCACTGGCTTGAGAAAGGTCTGTAGGCTTTGCCAAATGGGCCTAAAAGCCCAAACCCAACGATTATCTCCTAAACACCTAGGATTATAGGCTAAACACAGGGTTTCGACTAATTAACCGTGTTTAGGACTGACTAATTATCTCCAACTCCTAAATATATCGGGGGCTATGCAATCCCGAGGTACGCTTAAATAAGATTTACATTATGCTCAAGTTCATTTGTTTACTTGCTACATTACTGTACCTTTTCTCTCTGAGTATTGATTACCACGTCGGAGGGGCTTCACTGGGATGAATCTCGATCTAAGCCTTCTGTAGGTAGACTTATTGAGGAGCAGGACTCTGGACACAATAGGTCAGTCTCTCTAGGACCTAGCACAACTGCTATGAAGAATTTTCAACTGACAATTCCACCTTAGTAAGAGGACCTACCTATCGTCCGACTAGACCATACTCGAGGTGTGTACTAGTTTTAAGCACCAACAATTTTGGGCTGTCTGTGGGAACCGAATGATAAAGCCTTTCCCTGATCACTGCTCTATACTCAATTGAGCTTGGGTGATCGCAAGGTCTTGTTAGATAGACACAAAACAAAAGAACCAGAAGACATGTCGAAATATCCAAGGGCACACCCCCAGCTCGTATCGATGAGGATAACTGCCCCCTCCATGGTAAAACAGGACCATCCACTCTGCCACCTGGGGTTGCGGGACTGGTGGCCACAATTTAAGCATTTTCACTTTCATCGCAAGCGTACGAATCTAGTTTTAGTATAATGGACCTTTCAGTCGGGTGTTTTATCCATAGGGATTGGTTGAGATTACTATCGACTACCGCGATTATTGATAGGTGTAAAATACCTATCTACTTCTAAACTGAATTTGGTAGTTTTTGAGTGTTTTATTTATATTTAATTTATTTTTAATTTATTTTTATATAATTCAGGTGTAGGGATGCAAACAAGAGGCAAACGAGCGAAAACGGTGGAAAAATAGTAAAAATGTGTAAAGTCGATGTAGGTGCTGTAACTTCGAGCCTATTCTTAACTATGATGCAATATGATTTTGGAACAACTCAAAACATGGAATTTGTATATCTCTCTCTTAGATTTCCATAAGTTTTTGAATCACCTCAATCGGAGCTTGGACGAAGAAGTTACCGCCAAAACAAGAAAGTGTGTCACGGCCTAGGCAGAAATAACTTCGCCTAGGCGAAGTAGCGGTAGAAAGTTAACCGACTTAACTTTTCCTAGGCAAAATCAGGAAGCACAATGATATTTTCTAAGATATTTTGAACCCTTGTGCCTATTTATATCATTTCTCCCACTTTCCTTAGGATGTTTTGATGTTTTGAGAGCCCTTTCCACCATAGATAGGATTAGATAATTTAGGAGTAGATTATATTAGTTTTAGGAAGTGTTCTTAGCCAAATCTTGAAGAGCTAAAATAGGAAGATCATCAATGGAGAAGAGGAAGCACAGAAGGATCGTTCTTTGACGAAAGTGGACTACTCCACTTTGAGATTTGATTTTTCTTCCTTGTTTCCATCTCTATACTTAATGTTTATTATTGATGATGATGATCTCCTCTTGATTTAATATTGTGATGGCTAAGTGATAGGTGTAAAATACCTATCTATTTTGAAACCGAATTTGTTAGTTTTTTAGCGTATTAGTTATATTTAATTTTGTTTTAGTTTGTTTTAGTGTAAAACAGGTGAAGGGATGTTAATGAGCGATAAACAAGTGAAAACGATGGAGAAACGGTGAACAAAACGTGAAGAACAGGGTTTTGGTGCATTAAGACCATCGCCTAGGCGGAAAAGAGTCAGAAAGTTGGAGTGCTGAAGTGTTGAACCACCGCCTAGGCGAGAAAACCACTGCCTAGGCAAAATAACGTCAGAATGTTGTGCCAGTAGCCACCGCCTAGGCGAAGATCCGACAGAAGCTTAACCAACTCAACCACCGCTTAGGTGGTGACACTCTGTACAAAAATAGCTGTTGTTAGATATTTTGAAGATATTTTCCAAACCTTGCTTTTTAACCCTTTTCTCCCCCAGTTTTTGTAAGATCCCCGATGAAGTTTTGAGAGCTCCTTTTCACCTTAGTTAGGATTCGATAATTTAGGAAGTAGATTAGATTAGTTTTAGGAAGTGTTCTTAGCCAATTCTTGAAGAGCTAAAAGAGGAAGTTCATCAATGGAAAAGAGGAAGATCGAGAGGATTGTTCTTTGGCGAAAGTGGACTACTCCACTTTGAGATTTGATTTTTATTCCCTTGTTTCCATCTTTGTACTTAATTTTTATTATTGTTGTTGATGATATCCTCTTGATTTAATATTGTAATGGCTAAGATCATGTTAGTTTAGTTAGATATTAGTTAGGGTTAGATATAATTCATGTAAAGATCTCTTTGGTTGAATATAAGTTATTTTAATGGTTTGTTATCCGATTTCAATTGTGTTTACCGTTATATTAGGTTTATTATGCTTATTACGATAAACTGAGAATACGGGGTTTGACACTCGGGAGAGGTAACCCCGGATTCGGATTAGGGTTAAACACAACGCGACGATCCAATAACCCGGGAGGGAGTTGGATTGTGTGCAATCCATGAGGTTGGGTCAAGACTCACGGGGCTATGTGTTTGGAAAGGTGTTTGAGAGGGACTTTGGCGTCAATGCGAAGTCATGTATTCGCTCGCTTTTCACTCGGAAGAGGGAGCAAGCGAGTTATAGATATCGAGATTGTTGGATGTGATAATAACCGTTGTTGATAACTAAACTAAGCCAAATAGATATTAAGTGAATGAAATCGATCCCTAGTTAATTAGTGTAATTAGACTTAATCCTTAGGAGTAGTTTTAATTAGTTTAATTTAAATAATTAATTTAATTGTCAGGATAATGTGAGACTACATAAATTGCGATATTCAATTATTCACACTTTTCCCTGTGGGAACGATATCTGATCTTCAAAGATCCGTTATTTTAAAACTTAGACCTCCTATAATTGCGAGAGTAAGTAGCGGTGTATTTTACGCGCAACCAAGTTTTTGGCGCCGTTGCCGGGGATTTGTGTGAATTTTAAGTTGATATTGCGATTAAGTGGTCGATTGTTAATCTTGACATTTATTTTGTTTTGTTTTTACTTTAAATTTTTATTTTAGTATGTTAATGTGATTAAGCCGTGTGAGAAACGATGAAGAAGATTGGAATTCTTAATTCTCAATCCCAAGATCGAGCTTATATTGCAAATGATAAGGACAGAGAGGTGAAATTGACTTTAATTCATGATCTTAATCCGACTGAGCATTTGAGCCCAAATTCCTTGTCTATGGGGAATTTTGGTGAAAAATACTTAGTAACACGAAAGTCCAGCTGGGGACAGTAAAGTAAGCACAATATTTGTTTTTGAAATGAAACTCAGGGTATCAAATTACCCGATTTTTGTTACTATTTATTTTATTATTTATTCTTTTTGGAAGCCGGCATGGCTTCGAAACGTGTTCGAAAGTGAATTTAGGAGTGTGGATGCTTAGGGAAGTGTTTCACGTTTAAACACGTTGAACAAGCGAAGTGGAAACATACGGGGTGGAGCCGTATTTTGAAAATTTGAGAAAAACATAAAGAAGGAGCTGCAGGCCTACTGCCTAGGTAGTAAATCATCCTTCTATTACTCTAAGACCTCACTTCTAAACTGTTCCAATACTCAAAAATCATCCTTCTATTACCAAAATTAGTCATTTCCATCACGAATCAACCACCAAGAATCGAATCTCCATCCCTATTTCCGAAATTTTAGGGTTTTTTGCGTGAACGGTACGTTTTCTTCATTCTATTTCGATTGGACCATAAATTCTAAACAAGTAAGTTTCTTTTACCTTACATTTAGTCTAGTTGTTGAAATTATTGGTTGGTTTGCATGATTATGTTAAAAATCATTAGATTTTGAAGTTTTGCTCAAAACCCATTAACCCTATTTTTGCGATTTCAAAGTTCTTTGGGTTTTTGGTTTGATTCTTGGTGATGTGCATGTTTAAATGGATTGGTTAAGTATGTGAACTAATATAGTATGTCACATTTGTGAAATTTGGTTGAAAAGTTCAAATGGGTGTTTGTTTTGAGATGTTTGTGTTCTTGACAAAGTGATTTGAGAGGTTTATGTTTTTCAATTGTTCATATATGATGAGGTTGTATTGGTTTTTTGTGATTGTGATTGTTAGGAATTGCCGAAGAGGGTAGCTAAGAAGAGGGCGATAGAAGAAGGGTCGAGTTCGCAACCCGGGGTGCCGACCGAAGTTGACTATGATGCCAACCTTTTTGTGTCAAAACAAGCGGAGGAGCATTACAACAAACATGAAACCTTTTGAACCTGCATATGCCAACGTGGTTTCGGTCCTATAGAGGATCTCCTGGCAGAATTTCAATAAGAAATTCGAAGCCGCCAATGAGAGCAATTCTGTAAATCGCCACCCTCGGGCGAGGTAGCTTTGGTCAAAGAATTTTACGTTAACGCTACGGAGGCCGTAGACTACCAAGCAAGAGTTCAAAATCGGCCGATCATCTTCAGTCCTGATTTTATCAATGAGCTCTTTGGACTATCGATACCGAGGTCCACTGGAAGCTAAGAACCAACTTTGTATAGGGTCATTAAAAAGATCACGTCCGGCGAAGTCAAGTGGAAACACCAGGGACTGAATGTCACTACTTTCTCGGAGAAATACCTAAATCCAATTCCAAAAATCTGGCACCATTTCATTTGTAGAATCCTTCTACCGACGTCACATCTTTCAGACGTCTCAAAGGACAGAGCCTTTATGATCTACAAAATTTAAACCGGAGAAGAAATCAACGTTGGATTCTTGATCTACTCTTCGATCATGCATGCTGCGAATTCGGTAAAGGGTGGGATCCCATTTCCGTCACTTTTGACCCACATTTTCCAACTAGCTGGAGTGACAGTATCTGGGGAAAACTTGTGCCACCCTATAATTCTACTAGATCTATCAAAGATAAACCGTTTGTGGAAGACTGAGGTGTAAGAGGCAATCGAGCCCAGGCTTGAGGAAGGGGAAGAACCAATCAACGAGACGGTGGAACCTTCCGAAGCTCGAAATGAAAACTCCCAGGAAAGGGCATATAATAAGCTTCAGATCGTCCTCTAAAACCAATACGAGATCGGTTCTTTCCTAAACCAATATTCGAGGCAGCAAGATCAAGTCCAACGGATGATTTACGAAGGCCTTAGCCTTGAGATGCACGATTACCCTCCGATGCCATCCGTGTTGCCACATCTGCTACAGAAACCACACTCTCCTTTCCAACGAGATGACGATGATGACTTCTCGTCAGGTGAACAGTAGGGAATAAGTCTTATTCCTTAGGTATGTGTTTAACCCATTTTGTTTACATTAATGCTATATGTTTATTGGGTTCGTTGATTGTGGAACACTTCTTTTGTTCAAGCATGTATTGGTATGGAATGGATGTTAGTTTAGTGGATGTTCATCGATTTTGATTTTTTGTAGAAAATGATGAACCATTATTATTTTTTGAACAAAATGCAAAATTTTTGATGTACAAAATTATGTTTATGTATGTATTTTATTATTTTAATGAATGTTTTAGTTTTTAAATTTTTAGTTTAGTTTAGTTTGATTTTTCTTTTTGCATGTGTAGTGTTAGATTAATTTATGTATGTTAGTATTAGATTTATTTTAGAATTGTGTATGTATGAAGTTGTATTTGCATATTTAGTTGTTGAGTTCATTTGGGCCAAGTCCCGATGATGAGAATTATCCCCTAATTGCATATTGAGATTAGGGGTAATGCCTTCCTTGTGTGTTTTGTGTGCTTAACATGTCGATTGGTTAAAACTTATCTCGATCCTAAAATCGCATGACATTTGAACTCAATGTATAATAATCTGAACAATTAGACGTTGATTATTCAATATTAAGCTCATGATAGAAAATGAGGAAACTAGAACTTGATTTGGGGGAAACTTGAGGCGTAATCCTAGGTAAGGTAATTCCGAAGACGTGATTTAGGCCGTCATTGTTTCGCTTGAACCGTTGTAGCTAACCTAAAAATTTTCATTCCTTATTTCCCTTGTCGAAGCCGATAATGTAATCAATTCTGAAAACGTTCAAATACTCTTTTCATTTAAATTTTTCCTAACCCAATGTCGCTAAGCCTAATTTTCAAAATTGAGTGAAATCAAGTGAGTGGTCGGGTTTCTGATAAATTCTAATTGATTCGGTATTAGTGTATTCACTTGTCACTTTCGTATTTCTTTTTGCATGCTCCTAAAATAAGTTTGGGGGGGGGTGTTTCTATCATTTCGTTTTTTTACATATTCCTAAAATTTTATAAATTTGAATAAGTTTGGGGGTGTGTTTCTCTAACTTCTTTTTGCACTCTCCAAAAACTGTAATAATTCGAATTAATTTAGGAATATGTTTAAAAAAAATAAAAAAAAATAAATAATAAAAAAAAATATGAATATAGTTTTCATTTTTTTTTTCTTTCGACAAGTGAATACAAGGATCTTTAATTCTCATTCAGAGTTGTACTTTAAATGTGTGGGGTTATAAAAGAGGATAGTGACAAACAATTTTACCTAGGGTATCGTTCAATTAAAACGATTATCTATTTTCAATTCCAGTGATACCCGTGGTCATTCTCCAAAGCCAAACCAAGCCCTATTGATCTCTGTGAGTATCCGAGCCTACATTAGTGGATAGTAGACTCTAATCAAACATATGGTTTTCCTGAATCCTTCAACGGTTTAAGTTATGAGCTTAACGATTGAATAATCCAATCCAGTATTTGAATAGTTACACATTTGAGTTCTCACACACACACTTCAAATGGATCTAGAATGGTTTTTATTGATATTGATCGTTGAAATTCTAGAACACCACTTGATGTGGGTTACTTCCCGAACTTGGTCAGATTTAGGGATATTGAGGGAGGAACAAATTGGTCCTTTCGATTGAACTTTATATTTACATGCATGTACTTGTTTTGTGTTTAAGTTTTTCATTTTTAGTTGGTTAGTTCATTAGTTAGTTTAGTTTAGTGTTAGTGTTTTGCTCGAGGACTAGAAAAATTTTAAGTTTGGGGGTATTGATAGGTGTAAAATACCTATCTATTTCGAAACCGAATTGTTAGTTTTTGAGTGTATTAGTTATATTTAATTTCGTTTTAGTTTGTTTTAGTGTAAAACAGGCGAAGGGAAGTTAACGAGCGATAAACAAGCGAAAACGGTGGAGAAACGGCGAACAAAACGTGAAGAATAAGGTTTCGGTGCATGAAGACCACTGCCTAAGTGGAAAAGAGGCAGAAAGTTGGAGTGCTGAAGTGCTGAACCACCGCCTAGGCGAGAAAACCACCGCCTAGGCGAAATAACACCAGAATGTTGTAACACTCTGCACAAAAATATCTATTTTTAGATATTTTGAAGATATTTTCCAAACCTTACTTTTTAACCCTTTTCTCCCCAAATTTTTTAGAGATCCCCGATGATGTTTTGAGAGCTCCTTTTCACCTTAGTTAGAATTAGATAATTTAGGAAGTAGATTAGATTAGTTTTAGGAAGTGTTCTTAGCCAATTCTTGAAGAGCTAAAAGAGGAAGTTCACCAATGGAGAAGAGGAAGCTTGGGAGGATTGTTCTTTGGCGAAAGTGGACTACTCCACTTTGAGATTTGATTTTTCTTCCCTTGTTTCCATCTTTGTACTTAATGTTTATTATTGATGTTGATGATATCCTTTTGATTTAATATTGTAATGGCTAAGATCATGTTAGTTTAGTTAGATATTAGTTAGGGTTAGATATAATTCATGTAAATATCTCTTTGATTGAATATAAGTTATTTTGATGGTTTTTTATCCGATTCCAATTGTGTTTACCGTTATATTAGGTTTATTATGCTTATTACGATAAACCGAGAATACGGGGTTTGACACTCGGGAGAGGTAACCACGGATTCGGACTAGGGTTAAACACAACGCGACGATCCAATAACCCAGGAGGGAGTTGGATTGTGTGCAATCCATGAGGTTGGTTCAAGACTCACATAGCTATGTGTTTGGAAAGGCATTTGAGGGGGACTTCGGCGTCAATGAGAAGTCATGTATTCGCTCGCTTTTCACTCGGAAGAGGGAGCGAGTGAGTTATAGATACCGAGATTGTTGGATGTGATAAACCGTTATCAATAACTAAACTAAGCCAAATAGGTATTAAGTGAATGAAATCGATCCCTAGTTAATTAGTGTAATTAGACTTAATCCTTAGGAGTAGTTTTAATTAGTTTAATTTGAATAATTAATTTAATCATCAGGATAATATGAGACTACATAAATTGTGGTTTTCAATTATTCACACTTTTCCCTTTGGGAACGATATCCGATCTTCAAAGATCCATTATATTAAAACTTAGACCTCATATACTTGCGAGGGAAAGTAGCGGTGTATTTTATGCGCTACCACTAAGATCATGTTAGTTTAGTTAGATATTAGTTAGGGTTATATATAATTCATGTAAATATCTCTTTGGTTGAATATAAGTTATTTTGATGGATTGTTATTCAATTCCAATTGTGTTTACCATTATTTCACGTTTATTATGCTTATTACGATAAATCGAGAATACAGGGTTTAACACTCAAGAGAGATAACCCCGGATTCGAACTAGGGATAAACACAACGCGACGATCTAATAACCCGGGAGAAAGTTGGATTGTGTGCAATCCATGAGGTTGGATCAAGACTCACCTGACTATGTGTTCGAAAAGGCGTTCGAGGGGGACTTCGGCGTTAACGTGAAGTCATGTATTCGCTCACTTTTCACTCGGAAGAGGGTGATAGTGAGTTATAGATACCAAGATTGTTGGATGTAATAATAACCATTATTGATAACTAAACTAATCCAAAAAGTTACTAAGTGAATGAAATCGATCCCAAGTTAATTAGTATAATTAGAATTAATCCTTAGGAGTAGTTTTAATTAGTTTAATTTAGCTATTAAATTGAATCGTCAGGATAATATGAGACTACATAAATTGTGGTACTCAATTATTCACACTTTCCCTGTGGACATGATACCTGATCTTAACCGATACACTATATTAAAACTTTGACCTCGTATACTTGCAAGTGTAAGTAGCGGTGTATTTCACGTGGTACCAGGTTTTTGGCACCGTTGCCAGGGATTGTGTGAATTTTAAGTTGATATTGAGACTAAGTGGTCGAATGTTAATCCTGACATTTATTTTGTTTTATTTTTTATTTTTATTTTTGTTTCAATGTGTTAGTGTGATTAAGCCGTGCGAGAATTGATGAAGAAGATTGGAATTCTTAATTCTCAATCCCGAGATCGAGCTTATATTGAAAATGATAAGAATAGAGAGGAGAAGTCGACTTCAAGCCATGATCTTGATCCAACTGAGCATTTGAGCCCAAATACCTTGTCTATGGGAATTTTGGTGAAAAATGCTTAGCCACACGAAAGTCCAGCTAGGGACAGTAACTCAAGCACATTTTTTTTTTGAAATGAAACTCAGGGTATCAAGTTACCCAATTTTTACTACTATTTATTTTATTATTATTCTTTTTGGAAGCCGGCATGGCTTCGGAACGTGTTCGGAAGTGAATTTTGGAGTTTGGATATTTAGGGTTGTGTTTTGTGCTCAAAACCGTTTAAGGAACAAAGTAGAAGTAAGTGGTGTAGAGAAAAGTTGTGAAAACATGAAGAAATCCAGCCAAAATTCACACTGGCGTAACTTCGCCTAGGCAGAGAAACCACCGCCTAGGCGGAAATAGTGTAGTTGGCTGAGTTTTTACATTGGCGTAAATTTGCCTAGGCGGATTAATGTCAGAACCCAATGTTTTTTACACTGGCGTAACTTCGCCTAGGCATAGAAACCACCGCCTAGGTGAACAAACGTCAAAAAGGTATTTAAACAAAAAGGCGCTACTTCGCCTAGGCGAAAAAACCACTGCCTAGGCGAATTAGCATCAGACAGTTTTTAAAAAGAGAGCCCTTCCCCTTCGTAAAACGGCCTTTCAACCCTCCAAATTTCGAAAACCTCTCAACCAAACTGTTCCAATAGCTTTTAATCATCCTTCCATATTACAAAATTTGTGATTTCCACCCCAAATCATCCACCACAAATCAATTTCAACCCCATTTTCGTGATTTTCTTTATCACTTTGGGATTTTGGTTTGATTTTTGGTGATAACTTAGTTTCTATGGATTGTTAAATTGTGTGAAAAAAAATTGCATGCTACATTGTTCATATTTTGTTGAAACGTTGTGATTAGTGTGTGCGCCAGATCAAATCCACAGGTTCATGTGCGATCGCTTCGGTATTGCCGCCATACTTTTTGTAACCGCCACAATTTCCATTCCGACGTGATAGTGGTGGAGATGAATTTCCTCCCAGTGAACGGTAGGGGGTGAGACTTCTACGTCTTATTCCCTAGGTATGTGTTTATACCCAATTTTTTCAAAATAAAAAAAAAATGCTATATGTTATTGGGTTCGCTGATTTATAGTTAAACACTGCCATGTTCAAGCCTGGATGAGATGGAATGGATGTTAGTATAGTGGATGTTCATCCATTTTGATTTTTTTTTTTTTTTTTTGTAGAAAAGGATGAACAATTATGTTTTGATCAAAATGCAATTTTATTTTTATTTATTTATTTATTTTTATTTTTTTTTTATGTATAGAAGGATATTTATGTATGTTAATTTTATGTTCTAATGTATGTTTAGCTTTTAATTTCTAGTTTAGTTTAGTTTAATTTTTTGTTTTTACATGTGTAGTTTTTAGATTAGTATGTATGTTAGTATTAGATTTAGTTTAGAATAGTGTATGTATGAAGTTGTATTTGCATGTTTAGTTGTTGAGTTCATTTGGGCCAAGTCCCGATGATGAGAATTATCCCCTAATTGCATATTGAGGTTAGGGGTAATGCCTTCTATGCGTGTTTTGTGTGCTTAACATGTCGATTGGGTAAAAATGATCTCAATCCTAAAACCGCACGACATTCGGACTCAATGTATAATAATCTGAGCAATTAGACGTTGATTATTCAATATGAAGTTTATGACAAAAATGAGGAATCTAGAACTTGATTTGGGGGAAACTTGAGGCGAAATCCTAGGTAAGGTAATTCCTGAGACATGATTTAGGCTGTCATTTTTTCGCTTAAACCGTTGCAGCTAACCTGAAAAATTTCATCCCTTATTTCCCCTATTGAAACCGATAACGTAATCAATTCTGAAAACGTTCAAATACTCTTTTCATTTAAATTTTTCCTAACCCAATGTCGCTAAGCCTAATTTTCAAATTGAGTGAAATCAAGTGAGCGGTCGGGTTTTGGATGAATCTTTATTGACTCGGTATTAATATATGCACTTGTCACTTTAGTATTTCTTTTCACACGCTCCTAAAATAAGTTTGGGGGTGTGTTTCGACCATTTCTTTTTGCATATTCCTAAAATTTTATAAATTCGAATTAGTTTGGGGGTGTGTTTCTCTTAACTTCTTTTTGCACGCTCCTAAAACTGTAATAATTCAAATTAATTTAGGAATGTGTTGTTAAAAAAACAAAAACAAAAAAAAAACTATGTGAATATAGTTTTCATTTTCTTTTCTATTGACAAGTGAATACAAGGATCTTTAATTCTCATTCAGAGTTGTACTTTAAATGTGTGGGGTTATGAGAAAGGATAACGACAAGCGATTTTACCTCGAGTATCGATCATTTAAACCGATTTGCTATTTTCTATTCTTATGATACCCTTGGTCGTTCTCAAAAGCGAAACCAAGTCCTATTGATCTCTGTGAATATCCGAACCTATATTAGTGGATAGTCGAGCCCAATCAAGCATATGGTTTTCTAGAATCATTAAACAGTATACGTTATGAACTTAACAATTGAATAATCCAATCTGGTATCTGCATAGTTATACATTTGAGTTCTCTCACACACACTTTAAATGGATCTAGAATGTTTTTTTTTTGATATTGATCGTTGAAATTCTAGAACACCACTTGGTGTGGGTTATTTCCCAAACATGATCAGATTTAGGGATATTGAGGGAGGAACAAATTGGTCCTTTCGATTGAACTTTATATTTACATGAATTTACTTATTTTGTTTTTAAGTTTTTCATTTTTAGTTAGTTAGTTCATTAGTTAGTTTAGTTTAGTGTTAGTGTTTTGCTCGAGAATTAGCAAAATTCCAAGTTTGGGGGTATTTGATAGGTGTAAAATACCTATCTACTTCTAAAATTTTTTTGATAGTTTTTGAGTGTTTTATTTCTATTTAATTTATTTTTAGTTTGTTTTTATATAATTCAGGTGTAGGGATGCAAACAAGAGGCAAACAAGCGAAAACGGTGGAAAAAGGGTGAAAATGTGCAAAGAAAGTGTAGGTGCTGTAACTTCAAGCCTATTCTTGACTATGATGAAATACGATTTTGGAAAAACTCAAAACGTGTAAGTTGTAGATATATCTCTTATCTTTCCATAGGTTTGTGAATCACCTCAATCGGAGCTCGGACGAAGAAGTTACAGCCAAAACAAGAAAGTGTGTCACGGCCTAGGCGGAAATAACTTCTCCTAGGCGAAGTAGCGGCAGAAAGTTAACCGACTTAACTTCGCCTAGGTAGAAATTCCTTCGCCTAGGCAAATATCCGGCAGCACAGAGATTTTTTTTGAGATATTTTGAAATCTTATGCCTATTTATATCATTTCTCCTACTTCCCTTAGGATGTTTTGAAGTTTTGAGAGCCCTTTTCACCATAGTTATGATTAGATAATTTAGGAGTAGATTAGATTAGTTTTAGGAAGTGTTCTTGGCCACATCTTGAAGAGCTAAAAGAGGAAGATCATCAATGGAGAAGAGGAAGCTTGGGAGGATCGTTCTTTGGCGAAAGTGGACTACTCCACTTTGAGATTTGATTTTTCTTCCTTGTTTCCATCTTTGTACTTAATGTTTATTATTGATGATGATGATCTCCTCTTGATTTAATATTGTGATGGCTAAGATCATGTTAGTTTAGTTAGATATTAGTTAGGGTTAGATATAATTCATGTAAATATCTCTTTCGTTGGATAGAAGTTATTTTGATGGTTTGTTATCCAATTCCAATCGTGTTTACTGTTATTTCACATTTATTATGCTTATTACGATAAATCGAGAATAAGGTTTGACACTCGGGAGAGGTAACCCCGGATTTTGACTAGGGATAAACACAATGACGATCCAATAACCAGGGAGAGAGTTGGATTGTGTGCAATCCATGAGGTTGGGTCAAGACTCACGTGACTATGTGTTAGGAAAGGCGTTCGAGAGGGATTTCGGCATTAACGCGAAGTCATGTATTCGCTCGCTTTTCACTCAGAAGAGGGAGCGAGTGAGTTATAGATACCGAGATTGTTGGATGTGATAAGAACCGTTATTGATAACAAAACTAATCCAAAAAGATAGTAAGTGAATGAAATCGATCCCTAGTTAATTAGTGTAATTATAATTAATCCTTGGGAGTAGTTTTAATTAGTTTAATTTAAATATTAAATTGAATCACCAGGATAATATGAGACTACGTAAATTGCAGTAATCAATTATTTACACTTTCCCTGTGGACACGATACCCGATCTTAACTGATCCACTATATTAAAACTTTAACCTCGTATACTTGCGAGTGTAAGTAGCAGTGCATTTCATGTGCTACCAATTATCATAACCTAATTTTATCTAGGCGATAAAAATGGAATATAATTTAATACTAATACTAAAATACTAATTTAACTATACTAATACTAATATTGAGATAGCTTTGAGAGAATAGATTGTCTAGGGATTAGTTTCTTTTACGAATACGTGTTCAATCTCGTTTTAGTTTATGTTAATGGCATTCGACTTATCCGACAATCTCGGTTCATAAACTCCCTCGCCACTTTTCTCAAGTGTAATATGAGGAAATACGTGACTTCGTGTTAACAAAGAAGTCCCCCTTAACATCTTAACGACCCTAGGTCATGTGAGTCTCGCCCCAACGTCATTGATTGTGCATAATCCAACTCCGCCCCCGGGTTATTGGATCAGTGCATTGTGTTTACCCTATCAATAATCTCAATTTTAAAACTCCCTCGCCACTTCTCTCAAGTGTAAGACGGGGGAATACATGACTTCATGTCAATGCCAAAGTCCCCCTCAACATCTTAACGATTCTAGGTCACGTGAGTTTCGCCCCAACGTCATCGATTGTCCACAATCCAACTCCCTCACGGGTTATTGGATCGTGGCGTTCATTTATTCTAGTCCAAATCTGGGATTTGTCAAATCCCGTATTCTCATAACATTATTCTAAGCATGATAAACAAACAATACGACATACATAATCAAAATAACGAAGAACATCCGCAAACGAAACACAAACTCTACTAAACAGCGTATTCATATATTTACTAATAATCCTTAAACAACCTATGTTTAGCCAATGGCCATAGCCATGTATACAACGTAAAATGTCGTAAACATGCTCAATAACTACCTAAATGAAGAAAATAAAGAAAAGAAATGAACGACTTAGCCGATATCTGAAGATTTGGTGCTAAAACTGTTCACCACTTGCTTCCTCCTCCATCTTCTTCCTTGGGTTGAGAGGTCTCCCTAAAAAATCTCTCAAACTCACCCTAAAATATAGTCTAAGGGACCTAGGGGGTGATTCCATTGGAAGAGAGGATGAGAAGAAGGGTTTAAATAGGCAACAAAATATCTAATAATTATCTAAACTGTGTAGAGCTGATCGCCTGGGTGGTGGATATGTCGGTTCAATGTTTGCCGCAGTGGTGGAGATGGAGATGGATTTCAGGGACATTCTACATTTTTACTGCTGTGGTGGTGGATGATCAGCAAGAATAGCCCACTCTGCATTTTCACCACCATGGCGGTGGTCTGGACGCCGCGGCGGTGGGCTTCTTTCAAAATATTTCCTCCTTGCTTGTTTTTCCACCGTTCTCTGACTGTTTTTGGCTTGAATTGATCGTTTGCGCTCCGATTTCATACCTTTTCATCCATACATCTATTTTAATACAAAAAGAATAAAAACATATTAAAAATTAACAAAAACGTATTAAACGTACTTGAAAACTAACTAAACAACGTTTGGAAAAATATAGGTAATTTACACCTATCAAATACCCCCAAACTCGGAATTTTACTAGTCCTTGAGCAAAACACCCACACAATACGAGAAAATATAAAAACTAATTACGAAATTGAAAACTAAAAATGAGAAACACTAAAAACAAAAATGCGTAAGTTTTGATTATCATCTACCGGTCGAAAGATTTTCCCTAATCGGCCCCCAATCCTATCAAGTTCAAGCATAAATCACACTATGTGGTGTTTTAGAATTTCAATGTTAAAAATAGTATGCGCCATTTTAGATTCTATTTAAGTGTGTGTGTGATTAAACTCAAATATACAACTATCCATTGATTAGATGGGATTATCCCTCAATATAGTTCATGAATAAAACCTTTACGGTATAGGGAATCCATACGCCTGTTTCAGGATCTATTATCCACTAATGTAGGCTCGGAGGTTCATGAAGATCAGTAGGGCTTGGTTCGGTTTTGGAATAATGGCCAAGGGTAAATTTGAATAGAAAATGGGTTAACGTCTTTAACTTAACGTTACCCAAGGCATATCGCTTGACACTTTCACACTTGAAACCCCATAGCTTAATTAGAAACAACCCTGAACATACATTTAAGAATGTCTTACTCACTTGTCATGTCAAAAAGAAATGTAAATTAATATTTTTTTTTTCACATAACACACCCCCAAACTCGTTCGAATTTCTACAATTTTAGGAGTGTGCAAAAATATGAATGACATACGATAAGCGATTACTCGAATACCGAACCAATTTAGAAGTTTGACCTAAACCCAATCGCTCACATCAAGTAGCAAAATGCTATCTTGATTCACTCACGTTGTGCCTTCGGTTTAGCGATATAGGTTTGGAAAAAGTTCAATCGGCTAGGGTATTTGATAAATGTTCAGAAAGTGAATTGGCATTTTGGCTTCGATAGGGTAATGAGGAATAATGATATTGCATGGTAGGCTTCAAAAAGGCTTAAGCGATCAAATGAATCCCTAAATCATATCTCCTAAACCACCTCACCTAGGATTTTGCCTCAAATTTTTCCCAAATCAAGTTCTAGAATCCCTATTGTCATGAAATTGAGTGAAGGATAATCGGTTTCAAATCAATTAGATAGTGCTATATTGAGTTTACGTGCTCGTGCATTTAGGATCTACAATAACTTTTACTAAGACGATACATTAAGCACACAAAACACAAATGAATGAGCTTTACACTCAACCTTAATAAACAATCAGGAGACAGACTCATCATCAGGAAAAGGCCCAGATGATGTCAAAACTCAGCACAAAACCATAACTAAACTAAGCAAACTAATCCTAAACAAGCATGCACACAAAAAACAAAATATGAACTACAACTAAACATATAATACTATACTAACACATCATACTCGACTTAAACAAGCAATGATCACAACAACCCTATCAACGATCTTAATGAGAGTTTATAGCATGATAATGAAGACAGGGGTTTAGAACACATACTTGGGAGGAGAGAGAATATTACCTCCGAATTAAGTCGGCAGTGACGAATTTAACTTATTTTAGGACTTGGGTTGCCTCCCAAGAAGTGCTTGGTTTATGGTTATTAGCTCGACACATTCAGAACGCCCTCAAGCTTGGCGGGATATTGCTTTGTTCGGCTCGATCTTTCAACGACATGTCTCACCGACTTATGTGCCTGGCTACGCATTATAAACGATTCAGAATCCCGTTGAAAGAGATGCATCAATACCTGTCGATCAAACATCGCCAAAATACAAAAACAAAACTACAAAGAAATATTATATACACTAAAAAATACCTAAATTAAAATTAAGTTATTTACTCACAATATCGATAACAATCAACAAGACAATCCCCGGCAACAACGCCAAAAACTTGGTGGCCGTATTTTAAGCATTGCCACTTTCACCGCAAGCGTAGAATAATGGACCTTTTGGTCGGGTATCGTATCCACAGGGATTGGTTGAGATTACTATTGACTACTGCGATTATCATAACCTAATTTTATTTAGGCGATAAAAATGGAATATAATTTGATACTAATACTAAAATACTAATTTAACTATACTAATATTAATATTGAGATAGTTTTGAGAGAATAGATTGTCTAGGGATTAGTTTATTTTATAAATACGTGTTTAATCTCGTTTTAGTTTATGTTAATGGCGTTCGACTTATCCGACAATCTCGGTTCGTAAATTCTCTCGCCACCTCTCCTGAGTGTCGGACGAGGGAATACATGACTTCGTGTTAATGAAGAAGTCCCCCTCAACATCTTAACAACCCTAGGTCGTGTGAGTCTTGCCCCAACGTCATTGATTGCGCACAATCCAACTCCCTCCCAGGTTTTGTGTTTACCCTATCGACAATTTCAGTTCTAAAACTTTCCCGCCACCTCTCCCAAGTGTAAGACAGGGGAATACATGACTTCGTGTCAATGCCAAAGTCCCCTTCAATGTCTTAATGACTCTAGGTCATGTGAGTCTCGCCCAAACGTCATCGATTGTCAACAATCCAACTCCCTCACGGGTTATTGGATCGTGGCGTTCGTTTATTCTAGTTCGAATCCGGGATTTGTCAAACCCTGTATTCTCATAACATCATTCTAAGCATGATAAACAAACAATACGTCATACACAATCAAAATAACCAAGAACATACACAAACGAAACACAAACTCAACTAAACAATGTATTCATAAATTTATTAATAATCCCTAAACAACCTACGTTTAGCCAATGGCCATAGCCATGTATACAACGTAAAATGGTGTAAACATGCTCAACAACTACCAAAACGAAGAAAATAAATAAAATAAACGATCGACTTAGCCGATATCTGAAGATTTGGCGCTAAAACCGTTCACCACTCGCTTCCTCCTTCATCTTCTTTCTCGGGTTGAGAGGTCTCCGTAAAAAATCTCTCAAACTTACTCTAAAATATAGTCTAAAGGCCCTAGGGGGTGATTCCACTGGAAGAGAAGAACAGAGGAAGAGTTTAAACAGGCAACAAAATATCTAATAAATATCTAAACTGTGAAGAGCTGACCGCCTAGGCAGTGGGTATGTCGGTTCAATATTCACCACGGCGGTGGAGAAGGCGGTGGATTTTAGGGACATTTTGCAATTTCACCACCGCGGCGGTGGATGATTAGCTAGAATAGCCCACTATGCATTTTCAATGCCGCGGCGGTGGTCTGGACGCCACGGCGGTGGGCTTCTTTCAGAATATTGGCTCCTTGCTTGTTTTTCTACCGTTCTTTGACCGTTTTTGGTTTGAATTGATTATTTGCACTCTGATTTCATACATTTTCACCCATACACCTATTTTAAAACAAAAAGAATAAAAACATATTAGAACTTAACAAAAACGTATTAAACGTACTCGAAAACTAACAATTTCGGTTTTGAAATATATAGGTAATTTACACTTATCAGGGATAGATCTCAGGAGGTATGGAGGCATCTCGGGTTGATCTCCTTCAATGCTAAATGCAAAAGTTCAAGTCGAATATACAACTCCTCGTCGTGGGTTTGCCACCACCCCTTATTTAGGGTGGACTAGTGTATGGTGGCGCATAAATATGCCGTTACTTTCACTCGTAAGTATACGAGGTCAAGTTTTAGTATAGATCAGGAGAGTTAGGGTTATCGCGTCCACAGGGATTGGTTTTGACTATAATTGAATACCGAATTTATCATGGCCTAATTTTATCTAAGCGAAAATAAATTGAATAAAATTAATTATACTCATACTAAGTTAATTAATCTAATTAAATTAACTGTACTAATATTACTATGAGATGTTTAGGGAAAGTATTGCCTAGGGATTAACTTTTGTTTACAAAAATGTGTTCAGTCTCGTTTTAGTTTACATTAACGGCGTTCGACTTATCCGACAATCTCTGTTCGTAAACTCCCTCGCAACTTCTCCCGAGTATCAGACGAGGGATATAATATGACTTCGTGTCAACGAAGAAGTCCCCCTCAACGTCTTAACGACCCTAGGTCACGTGAGTCTTGCCCCAACGTCTTTGATTGCCCACAATCCAAACCCCAACCGGGTTATAGAATCGTGGCGTTTGTTTATTCTAGTCCGAATCTGAAATTTGTCAAACCCTGTATTCTTGATATATAAATCTAAGCATAATAAACAAATAATACGGTAAACACAATCAAAATAATGAAGAACAACCACTAACCAAACACAAACTCAACAAAACAACACTTTTATAAATATATTTTAATCCCTAGATAAAACCGGTTTAGCTCATGGCCATAGCTAGTTATACAATGAAAACAAAGCTAAACATGCTCAACTAACTACCGAAGTTAAGAAATAAAAGAAGAAACGAAAGAAACTTAGCCTAGTCCGTAGATTTATCGCTAAAAACGCTTAGGGATCACTTCTCCTTTATCGCAATGTGATCTTCTCCTTTGGAATTAGTTGAGCACTCCCAAAACCTCTCAAAATATCCCTCCAAATGTTCTAAGGGGTCACTTGGCCTACTGGAGAGGAGATGAGGAGAAAATTAGGCTCAAAATATCCTAAAATAATATCTCAATTGGCGCAGAGGTTTTCGCCTAGGCAAAGGAAACTTCTCCTAGGCGAAGTTACTGCAGGTAGGTTGGTTAACTTTCTGCCGGATTTCTACCTAGGCGGTAGAATTTTCTGCCTAGGTCGAAAAACTGCAGGTTTGCATTTTATCTTGATTGTAACTTCTTCATCTGAACTCCGATTGAGGTGATTCAAAAACCTATGGAAAGCTAAGAAAAATATGTACAACTTTCATGTTTTGAGTGTTTCCAAAATCTGATTTCATAATAGTCCAACATAGTCTTGAAGTTATAGCACATTTACCGGTTTTGCACATTTTCGCCCTTTTTCCACCGTTCTTGATCCGATTTGATCATTTTTTATCCGTTTACATACCTTTTCACCTCAAACACCTGATTTATACAAAAACACATAAAAATATATTAAAAATTCCTAAACATACTTGAAAACTAACAACGTTCGGATTGGAAATAGATAGGTAATTTACACCTATCAAATACCCCCAAACTCGGAATTTTGCTAATCCTCGAGCAAAATACCCATGCAATAAAAGAAAATATAACAACTAAAAATGAAAAATGAAAAACATGATAAACAAATATGTGCAAGTTTTGAGTATCATCTACCGGCCAAACGAAATATCCCTTATTGGCCCCCAATCCTATCAAGTTCAGGCATAAAACACATCATGTAATGTTCTAGAATTTCAAAATTTATAATAGTAAATGTCGTTATAGATCCTGCTAAAGTGTGTATGTGTGTTTAAAAACTCAAATATATAACTGTCCGTTAATCGGATTGGATTATCCACCATATAAGTGCATGACAGAAAACCCCCCGAAGGTATAGGAAATCCATAGGCTTGACCCGGGATCTATTATCCACTAATGTAGGATCAGAAGTTCAAAACGATCAATAGATCTTGGTTTGGTTTAGGACAAATGGCCAAGGGTAAATTTGAAAAAGAAAATGGGTTAACGTCGTTAACTTGACGTTACCCAAGGCACATCGCTTGGCACTCTCTCACTCTCGAAACCCCATAGATATAACTGAAACAACCTTGAACATAATTTTAAGAACTTTGTACTCACTTGTCAAAAACAAACAGAAAATAAAAACCATATGTACACTTGATTTTTATTTATTTATTTATTTATTTTTATGTTTTTAACAAATATACCCCCAAACTTATTTTATTTGTACAATTTAAGGGGTGTGTGAAATATGAACAAAAAAATGACAAGTGAGTACTCGAATACCAAACCAATTAATAGTTCGCCCAAAACTCAACCGCTCATTTCAAGTAGCATAATGAATGCTAACTTGATTCTCTCAAATTGTGCCTTTGGTTTAGCGATTTAGGTTTGGAAAGAAGTTTAATCAGTCACATGGTATTGGTTAAGTGTTCAAAATTGAAATGGCTATTAGGCTTCAACAGGGTAACGAGGGGTAATAATTTAATAAGGTTGGCTTAAAAAGGCTCAAGCTAGAAAATGAATGCCTAAATCATGTCTTCCAAACTACCATGCCTAAATCATGTCTTCCAAACTACCTCGCCTAGGATTTCGCCTCGAATTTCCCCCAAATCAAGTTCTAGAAAACCTAATATCATGAATTTAGGTGACAGATAATCGTTTTCAAATCAATTAGACGGTTATATAATAAGTTTTCATGCTCGTGCAAGTAGGATCTATAATAACTATTACTAAAACATAACGTTGAGCATACAGAACATACATGCATGAGTTTTACGCTCGACCTCAATAAACAACCAAGGGATAGACTCATCATTGGGCAATGGCCCAGATGACATCAAAACTCAGCACATAACACAACAACTATCCTAAACAGACATGCGCACGTAGAAACAATAAAACATACTAACTAAAACATATACTAAAAACATACTACACATCACATCCGACTCAAACAGGAAATGCCCATAATAACCTAGTCAGCGATTCCCATAACATGATAAAGCATTATAATGTAGACTAGGGTTTAGAACACGTACCTGAGAGGCGAGAGACTCTCGCCTCTGAATCAAATTGGTTATGATAGATCTAACTTATTCTTTTTCTTGGGTTGCCTCCCAGGAAGCACTTGGTTTATGGTCGTCATCCTGACACGCCGAAGTGCTCGTCAAAGAGTGGCTTCCACTCGTAGTAAGTGTCGTACAACACCACATACGGGTCTTGGTTCAGTACGCCCTTAAGACTGGCGAGATGGGGTAATGTATAGCTCGAGCATTCAACGACATGCCTCACCAACTCATGTACTTGGTGGGCATAAAAGACCGTTGCTAGTGGTGGCGAAGGATCATTGAGTCATATCGGAACCTCATAAATATGATCGTCTTGGATTGAGTGCGGCGTCACCAACTGGAATTCGAATGGTGAAAATTCACAACACTTAATGTATGAATCTCCATCGATCTCATCCGAGTACCTCCCGCTTGTCTCTGGTTCCTCGTGGTGGCTTTCACAATAGGATTCGGCTTGTGAATCTTCAGGTGCCACCACGTCTGACTCGGCCTCAATCAAGCAGATAAGCTGACCGATGTGCATCTGTAAAGACGTTATGGTCGCATCAATTTTAGTGCAAATCATCTCAACATTGTCGAGACGATCCTCGTGCTCATTTAGCAGGTCATTCGTCTCCCTCCAAAATGTCTAAGTCTCCCCAATAAAATCAGTGAGTATTTCTTCCAGGCCAGGGGAAGACTCAACGTATTGGTCCAGGGTGTCAATCTATGGCGCTATAGAATTGCAACTTTGATAATCAAAGGCCTCCATGTCTTCCAACATCCAATAGGCTTCGTCCGCGGTTAGTTGGTCAAAAGAGGTGGTACTGTTTCCTCTTTCAACCCGCATTCTGGTTGCGACTTGTAACCCGTCGAGAAAGTTCAGTAGTTGAAACTCCCTTGGGAATCCGTGATTCGGAAATCGGAGTAGCAAATCCTTGTATCGATCCCAAGCATAGTAAAATGGCTCGGAATCTCATTAAAAGAACTGCAAGAGTACCTGTTGATCTACCATCTTCAAGCACCCTGTCAGAAAATAAAAACAAAAACTACAGAGAAAAAAATTATACACAAAAGAAATGCCTAAAGTAAAATCTGGTCATTTACTCACAATATCAATAATAATAAAAAACAAAATTCCTGGAAACGGAGCTAAAAACTTGGTAGCGCGTAAATGCGCCGCTATTTTCACTCACACGTATACAAGGTCAAGTTTTAGTATAGATCGGGAGAGTTAGGGTTATCGTATCCACATGGATTGGTTTTGACTATAATTGAATACCGTGTTTATCATGACCTAATTTTATCTAGGCGAAGATAAATTGAATAAAATTAATTATACTAATACTAAGTTAATTAATCTAATTAAATTAACTATACTAATATTACTATGAGATGTTTAGGGAAAGTATTGCCTAGGGATTAACTTTTGTTTACAAAAACGTTCGACTTATCCGAAAATCTCAGTTCGTAAACTCCCTCGCCACCTCTCCTGAGTGTAAGACGAGGGATATAACATGACTTCGTCCAACGAAGAAGTCCCCCTCAACGTCTTAATGACCCTAGGTCACATGAGTCTTGCCCCAACATCAATGATTGCACACAATTCAACTCCCTCCCGGGTTATTGGATCGTCGCGTTTTATTTACCCTATCGATAATCTCCGTTCAAAAACTCCCTCGCCACCTCTCCCGAGTGTAAGATGAGGGAATACGTGACTTTAAGTCAATGAAGAAGTCTCCCTCAACGTATTAACGACCCTAGGTTGCATGAGTCTTGCCCCAACGTCATTGATTGTCCACAATCCAAACCCCGACCGGGTTGTAGAATCGTGGCGTTTGTTTATTCTAGTCCGAATCTAGAATTTGTCAAACCCCGTATTCTCGATATATAAATCTAAGAATAATAAACAATCAATACGGCAAACACAATCGAAATAATGAAGAACAACCGCTAACCAAACACAAACTCAACAAAACAACACTTTTATAAATATATTTTAATCCCTAGACAAAACCCGTTTCGCTCATGGTCATAGCTAGTTATACAATGAAAACAAGGCTAAACATGCTCAACTAACTATCGAAGTTAAGAAATAAAAGAAGAAACGAAAGAAACGTAGCCTAGTCCATAGATTTGTTGCTAAAAACGCTTCGGGATCGCTTCTCCTTTATCACAATGTGATCTTCTCCTTCAGAATTGGTTAAGCACTCCGAAAACCTCTCAAAATATCCCTCCATATGTTCTAAGGGGTTCCTTTGCCCTAATGGAGAGGAAAGGAGGAGAAAATCAGGCTCAAAATATCCTAAAATATCTAAACTGGCGCAGAGGTTTTTGCCTAGGCGAATTCACCTAGGCGAAGTTACTACAGGTACGTTGGTTAACTTTCTGCCAGATTTCCGCCTAGGCCGAAAAACTGTAGGTTTGCATTTTGTTTTGACTGTAACTTCTTCATTTGAACTCTAATTGAGGTGATTAAAAAACCTATGGAAAGAAAACAAAAATATATAAAACTTATATATTTTGAGTGTTGCCAAAATAGGATTTCATCATAGTCCAAAATAGCCTTGAAGTTGCAGCACATGTATCGGCTTTGCACATTTTCACCCCTTTTCCACTGTTCTTGATCCGATTTGATCGTTTTTGATCTGTTTACATACCTTTTCACCTCAAACACCGGATTTAGACAAAAAAACATAAAAACATATTAAAACTTCCTAAACATACTCGAAAACTAACAACATTCGGAATGGAAATAGATAGGAAATTTACACCTATCAGTGTACGTCGAGGATTTCGCACCCTCGCGTATATGACTACTCGCAAGTGTACGAGGTCAAAGTTTTAGTATAATGTGATTGTTAAGACCGAGTTATCGTATCCACAAGGATTGGTTTTGTTACTATCGAGTAGCGCGTTTGTCATGACCTAACTTTATCTAGGCTAAAAACAAATGTAATTAATTAATTAAAATAATTCTAATATCACTTAAATTAACTATACTAATATACTAATATGTTTTGTAGGAAATAATTTCCTAGGGATTAACTTGTTTACAAATACGTGTTCGATCTCGATTTACTCACGTTTACGATGTTCGACCTATTTGACAATCTCGGTACGTAAACTTTACTGCCACCTCTCCCGAGTGTAAGACGGGGGAATACATGACTTTGAGTCAACGAAGAAGTCTCCCTCAATGTCTTAACGACCCTATGTCATGTGAGTCTCGCCCAGCATCATTGATTGCACACAATCCAACTCCCGATGAGGTTATTGGATCGTGCGTTGTATTTACCCTATCAACAATCTCCGTTCTAAAACTCCCTTCCTATCTCTCCCAAGTGTAAGATGATGGATGTAACGCAACTTCATGTAATGAATAAGTCCTCCTCAATGTCTTAACGACCCTAAGTCGCGTGAGTTTTGCCTCAACGTCATCGATTGTCCACAATCCAAACCTTGACCGGGTTATAGAATCGTGGCATTTGTGTACCCTAATCCAAATTTGGGTTTTTTCAAACCCTGTATTCTCCATGTTTCTAATTAAGAATGATAAAAAAATAATACGATAAACACAATCAAACTACGAAGAACAAACATAAACGCAACACCAAAATCATCCTAACACATATTCATAAATTTATTATTAATCCCTATACAATCCATGTTTAACTACGACCATAACCGCATTTACAATGAAAGAATGAGCTAAACATACTCACATGATATTAAGTTAAAGATATAAGGAAAAGAATCAAAGAACTTAGCCTTGTCCAAAGATTAGCCACTAAGAACGCTCAACAATCGCTTCGCCATCTTCTCCACTTCGAGATATGAGCTCCACCTCTAAAACTCCTAAACCTAAGACTAAGTATGACGTAAGGTGCCCAAATGGCCTGGGGGGTTAAGAGGAGGGGAGAGGAGTGGGTATTTATAGACAAAACATCTCAAAATATCTAATAAAAATATCTAGGCTGTGCAGAGGGTCCCTGCTACAGCCGGTGGATTCAGCGCCACGACGGTGGAGTAGGTCGGTTAGTTGATCGTTGCAGCAGTGAGGACAGGGGTGGATTTAGAAAACATTCTACTGGTTCACTGCCTAAGCGGTAGGAATGACTGTCTTGGTAGTGGTCCGTCAGTAGCATTTGTGTCTTCTCAGCATTTTCACCGCCGCGATTGTGGTCTGGATACCACGGCGGTGGGCTTGTTTCACAATTTTGCCTCCGAGCTTGTTTTTCCATCGTTCTTCGACCGTTTTTGGTTCGATCCCATCGTTTTTTCTCTAGTTTCCTATCTTTTTGCCCCCCACACCTGATTTATACAAAAAGTAATAAAACTAATTAAAACGTAATAAAATACTGTATAAATGCTCGAAAACCAACTTAATTCGATTTGGAAATATGTAGGTAGATCACACCTATAAACCAGCCCACTAGCCTGCAATGCTTGAGGAGCAACCTCAAGACCGTGATGTTTTCATAGACACTCCGAATGGGTAGGAGCCTAATGACTGTCCTTCGCCTCACAACCCTGAGTTTGTAAGACAAGAAAGGGCCCCCTGTAATGTCGAGATCTCCACTTCCTCCACCACACGAGTTTATGCCAAGGGATATGTTAGTGTCCTCTAATGGTCGAGCTTTTCATTGACCCGCTAGGTTTAATCACAAAGATCGGCGTGAGCGTGAAGTTGGCTCATACTCACCTCCCTCCCATCACTATGCGGCCCGAGTTGCAGGCAGTTGGATACAAGGAGGGCCTCATGTAGGAAAGGCAGTGGAGCGTTGCCTGGACAACATAGAAACCCATCTCCAGGAGGTGCAAGGTGGTTGGGTAGGACTGGATGTTATTCCAGAGGTGAATTCTCCTTTTGTGGATGAGGTTCTGGAAGAAGTAGTGCCAAGGCACTTCACTCAACCCCAGATGAGTCCGTATAAAGGGACGTCAGACCTCGTTGACCACCTATATTAGTTTAAGTCTCATATGGACATGCAAGTGGCCTTTGGAGCTTTTTGATGCAAAGCCTTTTCCATTACCCTCCTAGGTGCAGCAAGAACGTGGTTCCAGAGTTTGAGGCTAACGTCTATTTCCACCTTTAGGGTACTCGAGCAGTTGTACCTGGCTTATTTTATTTGCTCTTGGTAAAGGCCGATGGCTGTGGCTCATATTCTCAATCTTTGGCAAGAGGCCACTGAGTCTTTGGAAGATTACATTGAGTATTTCAATCGAGAAGCAAATATGTGTGATGACCTTCCTGAGACTATTTCATTGAATGCCTTTGTTGACAGGCTCCGGTATCAGAGATTGTCTTATGACTTCTGCTCTAACCCTGCTCCTACTCTCGATCAAGCTCTAAACTGTGGACTAGATTTCTTGGTGCTAACTTCCGTGCTACATCCAGGAGAGATTAGGAAGGAGCAAACAAGTTGATAGAACTAGGGAATGGAAGTTCGAATCATACCCAAGGCTCGAGAAGATTATGATTTGAATGGAGGTTTAGACCCTTGCCCGGAGACAGGAGGCCACTTCCTCCTCTAGGGTGTTACCAACTAGAGTTCACCCCGCTTATAGCCTTAGTGTCCACCGTTTTCGCAAAAAATAAGGGTAAGACTTCTTCCCTCCTCCTCCGCCCCTGAGGAGAAGGCTGGTCTAGAGATTGATGACCTAATACTGTGAGTTCCATGAAGATCGAGGTCACTCCATAGAGAACTATTTCCAGCTTTGGCAGGAGATTTAAACTCTTATCCAAAGAGGCTATCTCCGAAACTACATCCGAAGAGAAAATCAGGAGCGGCTTGACGTAGATGAACCATAGGAAGAGCATTGGGCCCAGAGAAGAAAGGGAAACCACAACTGTCCACCGCCTCGGGGGGCTGAGGCTGGGGAAAATCACCAGCACGTGGATGGTGAAATCAACCACATCTACGGTGGATTCAAATCCAGAGATATACAGAGTCACTAGGGCCACACATCCGGGTATATACGATCTTGAAACAGAAGAGAATGTGTTGCTCAGGTACCCGAGAAACGCTGACTAGCTGAATTGCAGCTTCTGTATAAATGATCCACTTTTGTGAACAACTTCCAGTTTGTACAAAATGTTGAAGTTTTTCTTATCAAAATAAAGAATACGTTTTGTGCAATATGCCATGTGTTTTCTCCGGTCAACGGCATTCCCACCCCCTGAGTCGCGGATAATTCTCCACCTAACATCCTGACTCTTGGCATTGTGAGTAACTCTCCACAAGCCTTATCTCGGCGCTCAGAATCGAGGGTGACAACCAGACCCTCTCCAGAAGTCCATAATCCATACCCGGGGATAGACTAAGGTCATCCACCAAGGGCAGGGCGTTGATAGGGTCTGAGGGCCTGTAACCAAGTACCTCTCCTCACCAGTCGACCTCAAGTTCGGCATTCTAAAAGAGAAGGTGCTCCTATATAGACTAAATAGAGATAACCTAAAAGGGTTCTTAAATGAGCCTGACTATAGAAAACACCCCGATGACCGACCACAGGGATCTCACCATTGTGTTGTACCCCTGCGGACTGAGAGGACCAGACACCTTGGGAAACCCTCCTCCTGAGTCCATGACACAATTTTCTTGTAATCATCTAGTGTCCCATACTGGGGGGGGGGGGTTAGTGGTCCATGGTCCTAGGTAGAGACAAGAAGTTTTTTCAAAATTTCACAACTCTGAAAATAGGACTAAGTAGAAAGAAACTTGGCAAAATTGTCAGGAGAAAGGAGTAGACTCTGAAGTACCTGCTTAGACGCTTACACGCTTATGCATAGAAAAACAACAATAAGCGAAAAAGAGTCTACAAAATCCTAAGTCCTAAAAAAGCGATGGTTTGAGCTTAGCCCTCTTTGCACTCATTGTGGGAGGCGTCCGTGTGTGGCACCGTCCAGGGATTCAGCCTTAGTGCCCCATACTCGAAACTATTAGGTTTTATAGGCACCACCTTATCGCGCTATTCCTAGCCGGTAGGGTCTCGATAACGATGGGCACCGCCTTGCCGTGCTACTCCTATCCGACAGGGTCTAGTGACGATCTTCCCCAAGAACGTCATCCAGAAATTTCACCACATTTCCCTGGGTCAACGTCGTCTTATCCTGCTTCCCCCGTCCTACCGTGCTGCCTCAGGCCAGTTGGGCATAGATGGGGGTCTATTCCAAATTCTCCCCTAAAAAAAAATTCATGAGTGCCAAAAAATGAGAGAATAAAAGTAGATAAATAAATAAAATAAAGGGGAGAAGGCGCTGCCATTCCCTTATGCAAAAAAGGAAAAATAGTAATAAGGGGGGAGGGCAGCGCCAAGGGGGCTAGCAGTAGAGCTAGCCTTGTAGCCAGCACATGTTAGCTGCAAAGCCAATGTGAAGCCCCCCTCCCCCTCTTTTTGTTTTTCTTTTTTTGGGCTGCAACTTTGCCTCCCTTAAATTTTGAATAGAGAGTGCTCCACCTTGCCCTCCTTCTCATCGGCAACGCGCACTCTCCTGTGGCTCACCTCAATTTTCTTTCGTGGTGAAGGCCAATCCATGCTCAGGGCTTATTCAGGATGAACGTGTGTTGCTCTAAAAATTGAAAAAATTCGAAGCCTCCTTTCCATGCTACCTAACCTCGGGAGTGGGTATATTTCAAATTAGCTACTTAGGAAAAAACTAAATCTTGGGAAAATGTCAATCAGAGGTGTTTTTCGTGCTTCGAAGTCTCTAGAACGCCCGTTTGAGCCAGGAATGGATATCCTTGAATGCCTCGCTTCCCTCGCTACACAGGGCTAGGAGGCAACTGACGAGGGTATTTTTGGGTTCCTCTGAGTCAGCACTTGAGACCCAGCCACGTGTCTAACCCTATAGTGATAGGGACGTATTCTGGAATCCACAACACCACGCTAGAGCATACACCGACTATGGATCCTCCTTGGAATCTCATTTGCACCTAAGGAGGAGCGAAAAGCCCCGCAGGGACTTACTACTCTGAGCTTTGCACCGTGCCTTGGCCGATCAATTTTAGGGACTCAACTATTCACCTCGACTGGTTCTCTTTTTTGGTAAGTTTTTTCTCCAAGACTCTACAAATCTTTGCTCTCCTCCACCAGCTTACTATTGCAGGCCCGACAAGGGCCCGCGTGCTTCACTAAATGGGCCCAAAATCCTAAGCCTAACGATTATCTCCTAAACACCTCGGATTATCGGCTAAACACAGGGTTTCAACTAATTATCCGTGTTTAGGCTCGACTAATTATCTCCAACTCCTATATATATATATTGGGCGTTGTGCAAGCCTGAGGTACGTTGGAATACGTTTTACATTAGGCATCTATTCATTTGTTTACTTGTTACATTACTGTACCTTTTCTGTCTGAGCATTGATTATCACGTCGGAGGGGGCTTCATTAGGACAAACCCTGGTTTTAGCCTTCTGTAGATACACTCCCTGAGAAGCAGGACTCTAAACAAAGCAGGTCAGTCCTCCCAAGACCCAGCATAGCTCACTCGAGAACTTTTTAACCGATGAATACACCTCAACAAGAGGACCATCCTGTCATCCGACTGGACTATACTCGAGGTGTATACTAATTTTATACACCAACAGTTTGGGCACCTCTGAGTCAGCGCTTGGGAACCAACCGTTTGTCTGCCCTTGTAGTGACAGGGACACAATTCAAAATCCACAACGCCATGCTAGAGCATACGCAGACTATGGCTTTTCCTTGGAATTTCAATTATACCTAGGGAGAAGTGAGGATCCCCGTAGGGACGTGTTACTCTAAGCTTTGCGCCATGCCCTAGACAATTAGTTTTAGAGACTCAGCTGTTTACTCGATCGACTCCCCTTCTAGCTTGTTTCTTCTCCTAAAGGCCCAGGATTGTCGGCTAAACACAAGGTTTTGACTAATTAACCGTGTTTAGGACCAACTAATCATCTCCAACTCCTAAATATATCAGAGGCTATGCAATCCCGAGGTACTCTTGAATAAGCTTTACATTACGCGCAAGTTCATTTGTTTACTTGCTATATTACTGTACTTTTTCTCTCTGAACATTGATTACCACGTGGAGGGGCTTCACCAGGACGAATCCCGATCTAAGCCTTTTGCAGTTATACTTCCTGAGAAGCAGGACTCTAGATACAGCAGGTCAGTCTCCTTAGGATCTAGCACAACTCCTGTGAAGAATTTTCAACCGACGACTCCACCTCAGTAAGAGGACCCACCTGTCATCTGACTGGACCATTCTTGACGTGTGTACCAGTTTTATGCACCAACAATTTGGTGTCGTCTATGGGAATCAAACCAAAAAGCCTTTTCTTGATCACTACTCTCTACTCAGCTGAGCTTGGGTGATCGCAAGGTTTAGTTAGATAGACACAAAACAAAAGAACCAGAAGGCATGTCGAAAGATCCACGGGCATACTCACCAACTCCTACCAATGAGGATAACTGCCCCTTCCATGGTTATGCAGGACCATCCGCTCTACCACTTGGGGTTGTGGGACAAACCTCGGGAGCTGTGGTGTCATCTCGAGATAATCTTCTTAAAGGCCAAATACAAGAGTTCAAGTCAAATGTACAACTCCTCCTCACGCGCATACCCTTGCCTCTTGTTCAGGGAGGACTAGCCCTCCAGCCCGCAATGCCCGAGGAGCCACATCTAGACCATGATGTCTTTATGGACACTTTGAATGGGCAGGAGCTTGAGGGTCGCCCTCTGACTCGCAACCCTGAGTTTGCAGGACATGATAGGGCCCTCCTGTAATATCGAGATCTCTACCTCATTTGCCAAGCAAATTTGTGCCATGGGATATGTCGGTTTCCCCTAATGGTCGAGTACTTCGTTGGCCCACCTAGTCCAATCACATAGGATAGTATGAGCATGAATTTGACTCGTACTCACCTCTCTCCCATTACCCTAAGGCTCGAGCTCCTGGCAGTCGGATCCAAGGAAAGCCCTGATGAGGGGAGACTGTGGAGAGCTTCCTAACCAACATAGAGGCCAATCTCCAGGAGGTGCAAGGAGGCCGAATAGGATTGTGTTTTATTCGGTATGTAAATTCTCCCTTTGTGGATGAGATTTTGGAAGACGTATCGTTAAGACACTTCACCTAACCCCAGATGAGTCCGTATAGTGGGACGTCAGATCCTGTTGACCACATGTCTATGTTCAAGTCTCATATGGACATGAAAGTGGCCTCTGTAGCTTTGAGATACAGAGCCTTTCCCATTACCCTTATAGGTATAGCAAGAACATGGTTCTAGAGTTTGAGGCCAACATCCATCTCTACCTTCAAGGAATCCGAGTAGTTATTCCTGGCTCAATTCAGCTGCTTCTGGTGGAGGCCAAGGACTGTGGCTTATATCCTCACCCTTCTGCAAGAGCCCACTAAATCTTTGGGTAACTACGTTGAGAATTTCAATAGAGAAGTAAATATGTGCGATAACCTTCCAGACGTTATTGCACTGAATTCATTTGTTGACGGGCCCCAGCATCAGAGATTATCCTATGTCCTCTTCTCCAACCCTATTCTCACACTTGATCAATCTCTAAACCATAGAACTATATTCCATGGTGCTCACCTCCGTGTTTCAACCAGGAGAGAGCAGGAAGGGAAAAACCAACCTAAGGAACCAAGGAATAGAGGTTCAAATCAAACCCAAGGTTAAAAAAGATTACAGGTAAAAGGACGATTGGGACCTTTTCCCAGGAAGAGGAGACCACTTCCCCCCTACGGTATCATCAACAAGGGTTCACCTTACTCACAACCTCGATAGCCGCCTTCTTCACAAAAAATTCAAAGCGGGATTTTTTCCTTCTTTGTCACCCCTGAGAAGGAAGCCGCTCGAGAGGGAAATGGCCAAGTACTATGTGTTCCACTAGGATTGAGGGCACTCTACTGAGGACTGCTTCTAGCTAAAGTAGGAAATCGAAGCCCTCATCCGAAGAAGTTTCCTCAGGAACTATGTCGGGAGAGGGAATCAGGGGTGCCCCGCTGAGGAAGAACCGTTGGTAGAGCCTTAGGCCTTGAAGATACAGGGGAACCTCCCCTATTCGTATCCCCAGAGGGAAGGAGTTGGGGACGATCATCAATGCGTGGATGGAGAGATCAAAGTCATTTATGGTTGACTTGGCTTCGGAGGTGAAACATCATCTTCTAAAAAGAGGCATGAGCGGAGGGCCAAATAAACAATGGACAAGAAAATATATGAAGTAAGCACCGTAGATACTACCACACATAATATTATCTCCTTTAGCAAGGCCGACCTCCGGGGGGTACATATGCCCTACGATGATGCCCTAGTCATCACTACCCTGGTCAATTATTTTACGATGGGGCATGTTTTGGTCGATGGAGAGAGTTCAATTGATATTATCTTTAAATGGGCCTTCTACAAGTTAGGGATAGAGGCTTGCACTCTGATCCCCAATAAGTCCCCTTAGTTGGTTTTGGGGAAGAAGTGATCAACTCCATCGGATGGGTCTCCCTGCCTGTCACAATTGGGACAAGTCTAAGGTCTATGACGAATGGGCCAAGTTCTTAATTGTGGATAGGTCGTCTCAAGGCCATTTGCTATCTACACCATCAAGTCATGAAATTCTTTACTAATTATGGGATCGGAGAGGTCAGAGGTGACCAGGAGACATTACACGCCTATTCTTGGAGGGAACTAAAACAAAGGAAATACAAACCAATGGCGGGGCCTGAGCCCCAAGGGTCTGAGTTGGAAACTCCTAAGCTCGTGGCCCTAGATGTTGAAAAAGTCCTTGTACCAATTGATGACCCCAGAAATAAGGAGCCAGGCCCCTGCCCACATGAAGACTTGGTTGAAGTTTCGATTCACTCAACTCTTAAAAAGAGAACTGTCAGAGTAGGAGCAAAGTTTACTGCAGGACAGCGGGTTGAGCTCACAAAGCTTCTATGAAAGAATGTCAATGTATTCACCTGGTCCCAGGATAAGCTCCCAAAAGTGGCCATACACAGGCTGCACGCAGATGCACACCATCCTCCAGTTAGGCAAAAGATGAGGAAGTTCCACCCTGAATGCCAGAAAATCATCGAGAAGGAATTGCAGAAATTGATCAAGTCTGGCGTCATAGAGGAGGTGACGTTTTCGAACTGGCTGTCCAATGTTGTGCTTGCCTCTAACGCCGGAGGGAAGTGGAGACTCTGCATTGACTTCAAGGACCTCAACAAGACCTACCCTAAATACTTCTTTTCTTTGCTGAGGATTGATCTTATCAATGATGCCACATCAGGTCACAAGCTCCTTAGCTTTCTGGATGCTTATACCGGCTATAATCAGATCCCCCTATTCTCTCCTGATAATAGCAAGATATTCTTCTTTACGGATAGGGGAACATACTGATACAAGGTGATGCCCCTCGGCCTGTGCATTACCAAAGTAACCTACCAGAGGTTGGTCAACAAAATATTCAAGGAGGAGATTAGTAAGACCATAGAAGTTTACATTGATGATATGCTGGTGAAAATGTTTTGAGCTCTCGATCACCTGGAGCACCCCCAGAAATGTTTTGACATATTGAGAACCCATTGGATGAAGCTCAACCCTACCAAGTGCATATTCGGCGTCTCTACTAGAAAGTTCCTTGGTTATATGGTCTCTCACCGCAGAATTGATGCCAACCTTGACCAGATCATTGTTATACTCAGCATGTCCTCGTCCCACTCAAAGAAGGAGATCCAAATGCTGACCGGCAGGCTTGTAGCCCTAAACCGGTTTATATCTAAGTCTTGCGTGCGATGTTTGCCTTTTTTCATGGTGCGTAGTGGGAATAAATACTTTAACTAGACAAGTGAGTGTGAAACTGCATTTTGTGATCTGAAACGCTACTTTTCCTCAACTCCCCTACTCAGTACTCCCAAGGTGGAGAATGAGTTGTTATTACACATTTTTGCTTTCTCAATCATGGTAAGCGTAACCCTGGTGAGAGAGGAAAATGGTGTTCAGAACCCAGTGAACTACTCTAGCAGGGTCCTCCTGGATGTTGAGACCAGATACTCGAGATTCGAAAAGTAGGCCTATGCCCTGCTGATTGCCTCCAGAAAACTCTAGAAATATTTCTAGGTGCACTCCATTGTGGTTTTGACCGACCAACCCCTAAGAAAATACTACATTCTCCTGATATCTCAAGAAGATTGATGAAGTACAGCTTTGGGCTGTGACAGTTCTATACTGAATATCGACCGAGAATGGCCATCAAAGGCCAAGTCCTCACCAATTTCATTGCAGAACTCACCTTCCTGGAAGAGTAGGATCTGAAAGTAAATCACTAGAGGCCTCCGTCTCCGGAAGACCTGGGGACCGCCTTTAACCCATGCAACTTTGACCAACAGCGTGACAGCTCTTCATAGATGGATCATCTAATTTGAGCAGCTATGGGGCGGGAATGGTTTTGATAGCTCCTGATAAATAAGTTGTTGAATACTTTCTCCGACTCGGGTTTAGGGCTACAAACAATGAAGCTGAGTATGAAGCCTTGCTCGCTGGTCTTCGCTTGGTGAGGGAATTCAATGTGTAAACTCTCCTAATATTTTGTGACTCACAACTCGTGGTTAACTAGGTGAACGGTGGCTACATAGAAAAGGATCTAAGTATGTTGGCAAACTTAGAAAAAGTCAGAGCACTTACGACGAATTTTAAAAAAATTCAAGTGTCTCAAATCCTGCACGATGAGAACAGGCACGCTGACGCCCTAGCGAATCTAGCCTTGGCGGTAGAGTGGACTCTAAAGTGGAGCATCCCTATAAAGTACCTCGATACCCCTAGGATTATAGCCTTATATCCAGTGTCCATTATCTATGAACTCATTGATTAGCCAACTTAGATGGACCCAATCAAGCAATACCTGGAACGAGGTACCCTCATTGGGGATCGGATGGAGGCTAAGAAGGTATGCTACTGGGCAAAAAAGTACACTCTCATTGACGAAGTTCTTTACTAAAAGTCATTCTCAGGACCTCATTCCAGATGTCTCTATCCTGAAGAAGCTAAATATGTCTTGAGCGAGACTTATGAAGGATTGTGCGACAACCACTCGGGGGGCAAGTCCCTCGCGGGAAAACTACTCCGCCAAGGATATTTCTGGCCCAAAATGCATGAGGATTCCATAGAGTTCATTAAGAAATGCAATAAATGTCCGATATTTTCCCTGAACCCTCACGCTCATTCCACCGTGCTAGTTCCGATGACAAGTCCATGACCCTTTGCTCAGTGGGGCATTGACTTGCTCGGGCCCTTCCCCCAAGGGACCGGGCAGAGGAAATTCCTAATCGTTTTCATTGATTATTTCACAAAGTGGGTCGACGCTCAGCCACTGGAGTGAATCACAAAGGAACAAATCCGTGACTTTGCCTGGAAGAGCATAGTGTGCCAGTTTGGGGTCCTAAGAGTGATTGTGTCCTATATTGGTACCCAGTTCAATAACTCTCTTTTCATCACCTTATGTGCAGAGCTAGGGATCAGGACAAACTTTTTCTCCCTCAGCCACCTTCAATCAAATGGCCAAGTGGAGGTTACAAACAGGACTATGTTGCACAGGTTGAAAACAAGACTTGATAAGTCGAAAGGATAGTTGGTGGAAGACATCTACCCTGTCCTCTGGACGTACCATACCACTCCAATAACTCCAACCAGAGAAACACATTTTGTGATGGCCTTTAGCTGTAAGGCCGTCATCCCCACGAAAATGAGCGTGCAGACTCTCCGAACTACCGAGACCTTTGATCAAATCAAGAATAATACGGTGTTATCGCTGAGCCTTGTCCTTCTCGAAGAGTGAAAGGAACAAGCCCAGATTTGGCAAGCTGCCTACCACCAGAGGGTAGTGAGATACTATGAGCGACGAGTCTGCCCTTGATCCTTTGACATCGGTGACCTTATTCTCAGAAAAGTCACTCTGGCCACCAAAGAACAAGGCACCAGGAAGCTAGCCCCTACTTGGGAAGCTCCGTATAGGGTCACCGGGATCATGCATCCAGGCACCTACAATCTTGAAACAAAGGAAGGTGTGCCGCTCAGGAACCCGTGGAACGCCGATCATTTGAAGTACTACTTCTTTAGGGAAGATTCACCTTGTAAATAATTTCTACTTTGTACGGTGTAATAGTTTTTGCTTATCAAAATAAAGAAGATGTTGTGTACAATGTGCCTTTTAGTCTTCCAAGTAAATGACATCCCGGCCCATAGGGTCGCGGGTGATTCACCATAACAGCCTCCTGACACTCAACATCACGGAGGACTCTCTACAAGACTCATCCCGGTGCTCTACATCGAGGGTAACAACCAGACCCTATCCGGAGGTCAATAGTACGCATCCGGGGAAAGGCTAAGGTCATCCACCAAAGGTAGGGAATTGATTGGGTCTGAGAACCTACAACTAAGTACCTCTCCTCACCAGTCGATGATAAGTCTGACGTTTTAAATTGGAAGGTGCTCCTACATGGGCTAAAAACGAGATAACCTAAAAAGGTTCAGGAATAAACCTGAGTAGGAAGAACTCGCCTATAACCGGCCACAAGAAACCAACTGTCGTGTTGAATCTCTATGGACCAAGAGGACCAGGTTCTCTATAAAACCATCCTCCTAAGTCCACAACACTATTTTCTCATGATCAACTTGTGTCCCGAACTGGGGGGGGGGGGGTAGTGGTCCAAGGCCCTGGACAGAGATGAAAAGTTCTGGAAGTTTTCATTTAGAGATGTTTTTGTAAACTTTTCAAAATTTTACAACTCCAAAAACCATGCCAGACAGAGAATGACGTGGAAAAAACTTCGAAAAGAAGAACAGACCTGCAAAAATACACAAAAAATAATTTATATTCATAAGTTTAGAAAATGTACAAGAAGGGGTCTTCATATTGTTACAAAAAGAGGGGGTCGTTGGTGGCCGCAAATAATGCACTGCCACTTTCACCGCAAGCGTACAGATCAAGTTTTAGTATAGTGGACCTTTTGGTCGGGTATCGTATCCACAAGGATTGGTTGAGATTACTATTGAGTATCGCGATTGTCATAACCTAATTTTATCTAGGCGCTAAAAATGGAATTTAATTTAATTACTAATACTAAACTAAAATACTAATTAAGTTAACTATACTATAAATACTAATTTGAGATTGTTTAGGGGAGTAGATTACCTAGGGATTAACTTTATTTACTTAAATGCGTTCGATTTCGTTTTAGTTAACATTAACGGCGTTTGGCGTATTCGACAATCTTGGTTTGTAAACTCTATTGCCACCTCTTTTGCGTATAAGACGGGGGAATACTTGACTTTGTGTCAACACCGAAGTCCTTCTCAACATCTTATCGACTCTAGGTCATGTGAGTCTCACCCCAACGTCATCGATTGCACACTTTTTAATGCTCTCCCGGGTCGTTAGATTGTCGTGTTGTGTTAACCCTAGTCCGAATCTAGGGTTACCTCTCCCGAGTGTCAAACCCTGTATTCTCAATATATCTAAACTAGCATATAATCATAGAAAACATGGAAACACAATCAACATACGAAGAACAACCAAGAACGAAAAACAAATGCAACCAAAACTATATTTTCATAAATAATACGTTAATCCCTATTACAATCTATGTTGAACTCATGGCCCTAACCATTTATACAATGTAAAATGAGCTAAACATGATTAACAACTACCGAAATAAAGAAAACAAAGATAAGGAACAAGTGACTTAGCCTATATTCGTAGAATTGGCACTAGAACCATCAAACGATCGCTTCCCTCTTCATCCTCCACCTCGAGTTGAGAGCTCTCTCTCAAAAATCCCTAATCCTACTCCTACAATATGGCCTAAGGCCTTAAGGTCTGAAGAGGAGGGAAGAGAGGAGGAGAGAAGGGCTTAAATAGGCCAAAAAAATATCTCCAAAATATCTATTCTACGTAGAGGATTTCGCCTAGGCGAAGTTAGGTCGGTTAACTTTCTGCCAGATTTTCGCCTAGGCGAAGTTACTGCAGGTTTGTAATTTTGTTTTGATTGTAACTTATTCATCCGAACTCTGATTGAGGTGATTCAAAATCTATGGAAATATAAGAAAAGTATATACAACTTGCATGTTTTGAGTGTTTCAAAAATTGGATCTCATCATAGTTCAAAATAGCATTGAAGTTACAGTACCTGTACCGGCTTTGCAGGTTTCGTGACCGCCTAATCAAAGAAGTAAGTGGTGGACTTGGAAATGTTCTCAGCATCTTCATAGCCTAGGCATAGGTCTGGATGCCTAGGCGGTGGGCTTCTTTCACAATGTTGCCTCCTTGCTCATTTATCCACTGTAACTTTGTCCGCTTTGGTTCGATCACATCGTTTTCGCTCCGATTTCATACCTTTTCACCCCACGCACCTATTTTAATATGAAAAGAATAAAAACATATTAAAACATATAAAAATAACTATAAACGTACTCGAAAACTAACAAATTCGGATTGGAAATACATAGGTAATTTACACATATCAAATACCCCCAAACTTAGAATTTTGCTAGTCCTCGAGCAAAATACCCACACAATACGAGAATGTATACAAACTAATTATGAAATTAAAAAATACAAATAGAAAACAATAAAAACAAAAATGTGTAAGTTTTGATTATTATCTACCGGCCGAAAGATTTTTCCCTCATCGGCCCCTAATGCTATCAAGTTCAAGCATAAATCACACCATGTGGTGTTCTAGAATTTCAACGTTCAAAAATAGTAAGCATCATTCTAGATCCTGTTTAAGTGTGTGTGATTAAACTCAAATATACTACTATACATTGATTAGATGGGATTATCCATAAATAAAGATCATGACTAAAACCTTTAAGGTATAGGGAATCCATACGCCTAACCTGGGATCTATTCTCTACTAATATAGGCTCGGAGGTTCATGAAGATCAGTAGGGCTTGGTTCGGTTTTTGGAATAATGGCCAAGGGTATTTTGGAATAGAAAATAGGTTAACGTCGTTAACTTAACGTTACTCGAGGTACATCGCTTGTTACTCTCACACTCGAAACCCCATAGTTTAATTAGAAATAACCCTGAACAAACATTTAAGAATGTCGTACTCACTTGTCATGTCAAAAAGAAACTATTTTTTATTTTTTTAACACACCCCTAAACTTATTCGATTTTCTACAATTTTAAGAGTGTGCAAAAATGATTAAGTAACACAGCCCAAAACTTATTCGAATTCTTATAACCTTAGGAATTTGCAAACAATATGAAAGACAAATGACAAGCGAGTACTTGAATACTGAACCAATTAGAATTTCGGCTTAAACCCAACCGCTCACATCAAGTAGCGAAATGCTAACTTGATTCACTCAAATTGTGCCTTCAGTTTAGCGATGTAGGTTTGGAAAAAGTTCAATCGGCTATGGTATTTGTTAAGTATTCAGAATTTAAATGGTTTTTAGGCTTCGACAGGGTAACGAAGGGTAATGATTCATCAAGGTAAGCTTAAAAGGCTCAAGCAATCAAATGAATGCCTAAATCATATCTTCTAAACAACCTCGCCTGGGATTTCACCTCGAATTTCCCCCAAATCAAGTTCTAGAATTCCTATTGTCATAAAATTGAGTGAAGGATAATCGGTTTCAAATAAATTAGATAGTGCTATACTGAGTTTACGTGCTCATGCATTTAGGATCCACAATAACTTTTACTAAGATGATACATCAAGCACACAGAACACACATGAATGGGCTTTACGCTCGACCTAAAAACAATCAGGGGACATAGTCATCATCGGGTATAGGCCCAGATGACTTCAAAATGTAGCACAAAACAACATCTAAACTAACAAACTAATCCTATACAAGCATGCATACGATAAAAACAGTAAAATTTAACTAAAAACATAAACACATACTAAAACATACTACACATCACCACCAACTCAACACAGGTGATGTCCTAAATGAGCCTTCAGTGATCCCAATGACAGTATATAGCATGATATTGAAGATGGGGGTTTAGAACACGTACCTGGGAGGCGAGAGGATCTCGCCTCTGACTCAAATCAACAGTGATGTATCTAACTTATTTATGACCCTGGGTTGCCTCCCAAGAAGTACTTGGTTTAATGTCCTTGGCTTGACACATGCCCTCAAGACTGGCGAGATTTTTCAATGAACGAAACACAAGAATACCTGTCGATTTAACATCTTCAAGCATCCTGTAGGAAAATAAAAACAAAACTACCAAGAAATATTACATACACTAAAAATGCCTAGATTAAAATCAAGTTATTTGCTCCCAATATAAATAGCAACACTCCTTCCAATCCCCGGTAACGGCACCAAAAACTTGGTGGCCGCAAAATAATGCGTTGGCACTTTCACCGTAGGCATACGGATCAAGTTTTAGTATAGTGGACCTTTTGATCGGGTATCGTATCCACAGGAATTGGTTGAGATTACTATCGAGTATCGCGATTGTCATAACCTAATTTTATCTAGGCGCTAAAAATGGAATTTAATTTAATTACTAATACTAACCTAAAATACTAATTAAGTTAACTATACTATAAATACTAGTTTGAGATTGTTTAGGGGAGTAGATTACCTAGGGATTAACTTTATTTACTTAAATGCATTTGATTTTGTTTTAGTTAACATTAACGACGTTCGGCGTATTCGACAATCTCAATTCGTAAACTCCCTCGCCACCTCTTCCGAGTGTAAGATGGGGGAATACGTGACTTTGTGTCAACGCCGAAGTCCCCCTCAACATCTTAACAACTCTAGGTCACGTGAGTCTCGCCCCAACGTCATCGATTGCACACTTTCTAACGCCCTCCCGGGTCGTTAGATTGTCGTGTTGTGTTAACACTAGTCCGAATCCGGGGTTACTTCTCCCGAGTGTCAAACCCCGTATTCTCAATATATCTAAACTAGCATATAATCATAGAAAACACGAAAACACAATCAACATACGAAGAATAACCAAGAACGAAACACAAATTCAACCAAAACTACATTTTCATAAATAATACATTAATCCCTATTACAATCCATGTTGAACTCATGGCCCTAACCATTTATACAATGTAAAATGAGCTAAACATGCTTAACAACTACCAAAATAAAGAAAACAAAGAGAAGAAATGAGTGACTTAGCCTATATCCAAAGAATTGGTGCTAGAACCGTCAAACAATTGGTTCCCTCTTCATCCTCCACCTCGGGTTGAGAGCTCTCCCTCAAAAATCCCTAATCCTACTCCTAAAATATGGCCTAAGGCCTTAAGGGCTGAAGAGGAAGGATGAGAGGAGGAGGAAGGGCTTAAATAGGCCAAAAAATATCTCCAAAATATCTATTCTATGTAGAGGATTTCTCCTAGGCGAAATTAGGTCGGTTAACTTTCTGCTGGATTTTTGCCTTGGCGAAGTTACTGCAGGTTTGCAATTTTGTTTTGAATTTAACTTATTTATCCGAACTTTAATTGAGGTGATTCAAAAACCTATGGAAATATAAAAAAGCGATCTACAACTTCCATGTTTTGAGTGTTTCCAAAATCGGATCTTATCATAGTCCAAAATAGCCTTGAAGTTACAGCACCTGTACCGGCTTTGCAGGTTTGGTGACCGCCTAAGAGATGAAGTAGGCGGTGGACATGGAAATGTTCTCAGTATGTTCACATCCTAGGCGGTGGTCTGGACACCTAGGCGATAGGATTCTTTCACAATGTTGCCTCCTTGCTCATTTATCCACCGTAACTTCGTCCGCTTTGGTTCGTTCACATCGATTTTGCTTCGATTTCATACCTTTTCACCCCACGCACCTATTTTAATACGAAAGAATAAAAACATATTAAAACATATAAAAATAACTATAAACGTACTCGAAAACTAAAAAATTCCGTTTGGAAATACATAGGTAATTTACACATATTAGTCGTGCACCCAATGCAAGTTGACAAAAAGAATAAGTAAAAAGTCTACAAACACTTAAGTGCTGGAGAAGCAATGGCCCGGATATTAGTCCTCCCTACCCACAATATGAAAAGTGTCCGAGAGGGGAGATGAAACATGAAGCTCACCTTCTGTAGGGGCCCCATCAATAGCACCGTCCCCCTCAACATCTTCTTGCCCAGCGCCTTTGTGCTTGGCATCGTCCTCTAGCTTAGAGAACTTCATCTCTACATGGACAGGGGAGAAGTCAGGGCACAAGCAGTGGATGGCCTTCATTGTGGCCTTGTTCCTAGCCTTCTGGAAGTTGTTGGCCATATTCTCCCGAAGCTCTTCATACCTGGAGCCTTCCTTCTATTGTTTTACTACCTTTGATTTGCCCTTTTCTCTAGCCTGGGCAACGACGGCTTGAGACTTTAGCTCTTGGTCTTTAGTACGCCTCTTGTATGAGGCTAACTCGGCCTCGAGTGTATCAATCGATGAATTGAGATTTTTTTTATCAGTTCAGAGTCCAAGTTTCTCTGTTTGAAGAGTGGATAGATCAACGTAGAGTCTGGCTTCTGCCTCGTTACGTTTTGAGAGAGGCTCGTTGAGAGTCCACCTCAGCAATAAGTCTGCATTCAGAGAAGATCTGGTTTACCAGCCAATAATACCGAAGGGCAGCCTACCAAGAGAAGCAAGTTGGGTAGATGAGAACATGTTTGAGAAACTCAAAAATGATTTGCAAAGAATATAAGTATTTAGAAAGAGTAAAAAACTTACCCCCGTTAGGTCTCTGTAGATGTTTCCGACAAACAACTCATAGCTGGTACTGGTGATCTTTTTCATGTCAGCTGGAGGGGTCACCCAGCCCAGGAACCCCGGTATTCCTAACTCTAAAGAAATCGGGACGAGCCTCGAAAGGGATATGAGCAGCTAGTGTTGGCTTTGAGAGACGTCTGCCCTGTTGTGAACCTTGCTTGGTCGGCTCTCCAACAGGGCTCTTGCCTCTCTCCTGCAGAGTCACCATAGTCTCTGACCCTCGTGTGCTAGGACCAAACTTTCTGAACTTCACACTGGTGCGGGTTGAAGGCTGGAAAAGTGGAGCACCACCTTAGGAGGATTATCCCTTATCAATATTGGGGATCCCTATGGCCCCAGCCTTTATCTTAACAACAATCTTCCTCAGTAAAGCAACGTTATCCATACCTACCAAGGAATCAAATCTTAGAATATCGAACATTAGGAATGAAAAATGAGTGATCAAAAAAAATTCTTACTATTCTTAGGCCTCAACGGGAGCTCAGAAAGGGGTAGAGACGGAGCTTGGTAGACGTAGATATCGTATAGAGTCGAGCTCAACAACTCGTTAACTTGGTTGAAGGGTATCTTCAGGATTCTCTCTCTCTGCACAGTAATCACAGGACGCAACTCCTATGTCTTGTGCAACTTCTTACCCGGTTTCTCGCTCTCTATAAAAACAAGACAGGAACCCAGTAAGCGCAAAGTGCTTGAAGAACCATTCTCTCAGCTACCCCCGAGATTTCCTTACCAGTTCGTCCCTAGTGTCGCTGAATGGGATTCGGGCGATCTTCCTCATTAGGGCCGAACTCTCAGTCGTTGCCACCAAGATAAAAGTACCTTGCCTTCTACTCTGGAGCACGAGCTTCAGTGTCAGTTAGGAATTCCAACCTGGAAGACACGTAGCATAGCCCAACACACGACGACAAAGAATTGGTAGAGAAAATAGCACAGAAAAGTTCCAAGCTCAACCCCCTCCACCTTGAAGATAATGTATATCGCTATCACTACCTTTATACTGATTAGAGCTAGCTGTTAGAGACACAGACTAAGCTCCTTGCAGACTGCTTGAACCCAGGGGTGAATGGGAAAGCAAATTCTGGTAGTTAGTTGGTAGAGAAACATGGTAATATAGCCCGTGGGTGGCTGGTGTGCCCTTTGGTCAGCATAAGGCATTTTCGTCATGACTGAATCTCGGAAAGTGTATAGGCTATGAGCTTTTATATGGTTTTTCTTAGTTACGTTGGACTGGAGATCCTAGAGAGGACTTTGAACAGGAATAGCGAAATGAAAAATCTCGAGTCATGGACCGTAGACGAGCCACGACAGCAGGGGAATCTCTTGGAGAAACACTGTCTGTGTTACACGGTCTTCCTCCTCCGGAATGGTGATAAAAATAAGATCCCCCAAGGAGCCTTATCCTTCACGCCCGTTATAGTAACTGAACACGGACACCAAGTCATCTAGGGAGGGTTTTTCCTTGGGCGATGGTATCCAAACCGCCAAAGACGAAAAAGACAAGCTCTGCGTGCTCGTGCACGGTCTGGCATCCTTGACAGAAGGGGAGCCTAAATTTATCCTTGAGCTACTCTCTAATGAAGAAGAATATTCAGAGCTAGAAATGCAAGAAAATATTTCTAAAATAAAAATATAGTGCAGAGAAATTTCTTAGAAAGCGCCCAAAAAATTCGAATGCGTTTAAATGATATTTTCTCTTTCTATTTATAAGAAAACCAACCCTGGATGGACGACTATGTCGATAGGCAGACCGAGGGCGTGTGCGCACCACCTAGGCACATTAGCATCCAGCATAGCCACTAGCCTAAGGGGGCCAGTATGAGGGTATTTTTTGGCACCTCCGAGTCAGCAATTGGGACTGATAGGTGTAAAATACCTATCTAATTCTAAACCAAATTTGTCAGTTTTGGAGTATTTTATTATAGTTTGAATACAGTTTTAGTTGTTTTATTAGTCAGGAGAAGGGACGTCAACAATCGGCAAACCGAGCGAAAAGGTGGAGAAAATGGTAGCCAAAAAGATGAAAAAATGAGGTTTCAAAGAACAGTGCAAATCCGCCTAGGCGAAGTATCCACCGCCTAGGCAGAAATTCACCAGAAAGTTGCAAAAGCTAAAGAATTGAATCCGCCTAGGCGAAGTTTCCACCGCCTAGGCAGAAATTCGTCAGAAGGTTGCAAGGGCTGAAGTATTGAATCCGCCTAGGTGAAGTTTCCACCGCCTAGGTGGAAATCCATCAGAATGCTGGAAATGTTGAACTGCTGGAAGAGTTGTACTGCCATAAATCCGCCTAAGCGAAGTAGCTACCGCCTAGGCGGAAATCCATCAAAAAGAATAGGGGCCCAAGAAGTTAGTGCTCCGCCTAGGCGAATAAACCATCTTCTAGGCAGAATTCTAACTGACTTAACCTCTGCCTAGGCGAAGATTCTACCGCCTAGGCGGATTCCGCAGAACAGCCCAAAATATCTGTTTAGATATTTTTGAACCCCTAAGCCTATATATACCCCTTTCCCACGTCTGAAACAGGGAGTTGACAAACCTTAACCCTAGTAGAAAGCTCTTAAGCTATATTTTGAAGATCAAGAGGGAGGTTCATTATTCAGACAAAGAAGAATCACTTGTAGATCGATCATTAGCGACAGTGAACCGTTTCACTTCCAGATTTGATCATTTCTCTCTTGTTTTTATCTTTGTAATCACTTTTTCATATCTAAGAATGTTGAATCCCTCTTATTTTGTATGGTATATGGATAAGATCTTATAGTATTAGTTAAATGTTACTTAGGTGTAGTTGAAATCATGTAATTGTTAAGTTGAATAAATTAGTGTTACTTTAATGTATTGTTTGTATAAATCCGATTGTGTTTACCATTATTCTTGATATTATGCTTGTATTGATAAACCGAGAATACGGGGTTTGATATTCGGGAGAGGTAACCCTGGATTCGGACTAGGGTAAATATAACGTGATGTTCTAACGACCTGGGAGGGCGTTAGAACGTATGCAATCCATGACGTTGGCTAAAGACTCACGCGACCTAGGGTCGTTAAGGCATTGAAGGGGACTTCCTCATTGACACGAAGTCGTGTAATCCCCCCTCTTACACTCGGGAGAGGTAGCAGAGAAGTTATCGATACAGAGATTGTCGGACTAGATAAAAAACCATTATAACTAACTTAATGACTTCGATTATGCATTATGTGAAAGAAATCAATGCCTAAGTAACTAGTGTAATTAAAACTAACTTCATAGTTGTCGTTTATCTTAGTATATTAATTAGAAAACAAACAAAATTTGATTAGTCGAGATAATATGAAACTATTGAAATCGCAATACTCAACCGAATTACTTGCCTTCCCAGTGGAACGATATCTGATCTTACAAGATCTATTATATTAAAACTAGACCTCGTATACTTGCGAGTAGTCCAATCACCGCGAGAAGGAAAAGGTTGTGAATCCTCACGCGTGACAAGTTTTTGGCACCGTTACCGGGGAATTGCAATGTGTTTTTCAATTAAGTTGATATTGTGATCAAGTAGTTAAATGTTAATCACGATAATTCTTTTTCTTTTAAATTTTATTCAATTTATTTATTTATCTATTGAATTTGAGCAGTGCATACAGCGTAGTTAATGGATTGCTAAACAGAAAAAAACAAAGCAACCAAAAAGGCCGACGGACGTGAGAATATTCCGCAACCACAGGAGCCGCAAGCACTCCAGCCTCCGGAGCAAGAGAGGCCACAACGAGTCCTTTGGGACTATTATCAGCCACTCATGTTGGACAATTATTCTGGGATCCGGAGGCAGCCCATCTAAGCTAATAACTTCGAGTTGAAGCCCGCCCTCATCAACATGGTTCAACAAAACCAATATAGAGGGAACCCTCACGAAGACCCGAACATACACTTAGCAACCTTTCTTGAGATCTGTGACACCGTCAAGATTAACGGAGTTGCCGACGATGTTATAAGGTTGAGGTTATTTCCGTTCTCCTTATGAGACAGAGTAAGGGGATGGTTTCAATCGATTCAACCGGGGAACATTAACACTTGGGAGGACCTTGAATAAAGGTTCCTCACTAAGTTCTTTCCACCCTTGAAGACTTCTCAACTCCGCGGTGAGATTGCGCAGTTTCGCCAGAGAGATTTCGAGGCGTTATTTGAGGCATGACAGAGATGTAAAGACTTATTGAGAAGGTGCCCCCAACACGGTTATCAAGATTGGTTTCAAACCTAATTGTTTCATAACGAGTTGGATAACCAGACAAGAACAATAGTGGATGCAGCCTCAGGGGGATCGTTGTTATCCAAAACCCCGACTGAAGCAAGTACATTATTGGAAGAGAGGGCGGCTAATAACTATCAATAGCCGAATGAGAGGAACACAGGAAGACGAGTCGCTTCTATCCAAGAATCTGACCATATTTCAACGTTATCTGCCCAAGTGTCCAATCTCTCAGACCAATTAGTCTCCTTGTCTATGAAAGGAGCTTTGTCAAGTAAAGGGGAAGAGATAGCGGCAAGTAGTTCTCAATCCGGATTGGATAACGAGTTCGAGGAATGCCATTTTCTGAACAACCGTGCCTACACTTTTAGGCCGGCTACCAACATTCCGACTCATTACAATCCTGGACTTCGTAACTATGAGAACTTCTCATATGCGAATAATCAGAACGCTTTGCGGCCACCTCCGAGTTATGGAAATCAAGCTTCGGGATATCCAATGCAATCTAATCGTTCAATGCAACAACCACCTATGCACAATCCGAAGTCAAATTTGGATGAGGTTTTGGGTTCATTTATGAAGGAGACATAGACTATGATGCGTGAGATGCATAATCGGCTGAATAAACATGAATCACGGTTGGACTCTATTGATACCACTTGTACAAACACTAATGACATGGTGAAGGCTCTTGAGACTCAAATCACGCAGCTTGCTAGGGCCATTCAAGAACAACAAAAGGGGAAGTTTCCAAGCAACATGGAAACCAACCCTTGGGAATGCAAGGTGATTAAGTTGAGGAGCGGAAGAGAAGTGGAAGTGAGGAAGCCTATGGAAACCAAGCCAGGAGTGAGTTGTGAGTTTTCGGATGATGAACCAAAAACTAGTGGGGAGGAGGAAGTTGAAGCAAAAATCGATGAAGGAAAGGAGACGCCGAGTAAAGACGTGAACGGGGATAATAGCAAGGAGAAAGACGAGGAGAAAAGAAGAAATGAAAGGGTGATACCGGGCCAAGTAATCTTTTTAGAGAATCCACCGATTCTAACAACCCCATTGCCATATCCTCAAAGATTCCAAAAGAGGAAGTTGGATGCCCAATTTGAGAAATTTCTTGAAATCTTCAAGAAAATCCACATCAACATACCTTTTGCGGATGCATTGGAACAAATGCCTAACTATGGCAAGTTCTTGAAGGACATTATGACAAAGAAGAGGAAGTTAGAGGATTATGAAATGATGAAGCTAACTGAGGAGTGTAGTGCAATACTACAAAGAAAGTTACCTACCAAATTGAAGGATCCCGGTAGTTTCACAATTCCGTGTACTATCAGGAAATGTCATTTTGATAAGGCGCTTTGTGATCTTGGGGAGAGTATCAATTTAATGCCTTCTTCCATTTATCGGAAGTTAGGACTTGGAAGTGTAAAGCCGACAACGATCTCTCTTCAAATGGCGGATCATTTATTAACCTATCCGAAATGTATAATTGAGGATGTGCGAGTGAAGGTAGACAAATTCATATTTTCGGTGGATTTCGTTGTGCTTGAAATGGAAGAAGATAGAGAAATTCCAATCATCCTGGGAAGACCTTTCCTTACAACGGGAAAGGCCTTGATTGATGTGCATAATGGAAATCTAACGTTGATAGTCAATGATGAAGAGATAAGGTTCAACATCTTTAGAACTATGAACTTTCCGGATGAACCTCTCAATTGCAATCGAGTTGACGTTGTAGACTCTTGCGTGAGGGAGTTCTTTGTTGTAACTATGGAGACGGATTCATTAGAGCATACACTCACCAATTCCTTATCTATGGGGGATCTTGGTGAGGAAGGCTCTACTACGGAACATGAGGTTGTATACTATGTGCTAACTTTGGATGCTCAATCTAAAGACGTAGAAGATCCTATTAATGTGGCGAAGATTGAAGAAGTTGAAGACTCTCCCGAGGAATCAAATCCGCCTCACGGTGGGTTATTACTCAAGCAATTACCGGATCACCTTCGGTATATCTTTTTGGGAGAGAATTTGACCAATCCAGTTATAATTTCATCAACTCTAACGGAAGAAGAGGAGAGTAAGTTGCTAAGAATCTTGAAGAGACACCGATCCACTTTTGCTTGGTCTATTTCAGATATAAAAGGAATTAGCCCTTCGGTTTGTATGCATAAGATTTTGATGGAAGATAAGTTCAAACCCTCCATTGAACATCAATGGTGGCTAAATCCGTCTATGAAGGAAGTGGTGAGAGCGGAGGTGTTGAAACTTTTGAATGCGGGAATCATATACGCTATATCCGATAGTGAGTGGGTTAGCCCGGTGCAAGTGGTGCCCAATAAAGGAGGTATGACGGTAGTTAAGAATGAGAAGGATGACCTTATTCCTACATGGACCATTACGGGATGGCGTGTATGCATCGATTATAGAAGATTGAATAAGGCAACGAGGAATGATCATTTTCCTCTTCCTTTCATTTACCAAATGCTAGATCGATTAGCCGGATATGAGTACTATTGATTTCTTGATGGCTATTCAGGTTAAAATCGAATAGCTATTGCACCGGATGACCAAGAGAAGACTACTTTCACATGCCCGTATGGAACGTTTGCTTATCGACGTATGCTGTTTGGTCTTTGCAATGCACCAACAACTTTCCAACGGTGTATGATGGCGATATTTTCTGATATGGTAGAGGAGAAAATGGAAATCTTCATGGATAACTTCTCAGTCTTTGGGTTATCCTTTGATCATTGTCTCTACAATCTAGTGCTTGTTTTCGACCGATGTGAAGAGAAGAATTTGGTTCTAAATATGGAGAAGTGCCATTTTATGGTTAAAGGGGGGATCGTCTTAGGTCATCAAGTCTCTTCCAAGGGGCTTGAGATGGACCGAGCAAAGATTGAAACAATTGAGAAGCTTCCGCTACCGATTAATGTGAAAGGAGTTCGAAGTTTCTTGGGGCATGCTTTTACCGGCGCTTTATTAAGGACTTCTCAAAGACGGTGAAGCCGTTATGTCACCTTCTTGAGAAGGATGCCTTATTTGAATTCAATGAGGCTTGCATGGAGGCTTTCAAGGCGATAAAGGAGAACTTGATCACAGCTCCAATAATGGTCGCTTTGGAGTAGGAAATGCCATTTGAGATAATGTGTGATGCGAGTGACTATGCCGTTGGCGCGGTGTTAGGCCAACGGAAGGAGAAGATCTTCCGATCAATCTATTATGTAAGTAAGACATTGAATGATGCCCAGGAGAATTACACCACGGCTGAGAAAGAAACTCTAGCGGTGGACTTTGCTTGTGATAAGTTTCGGTCTTATATTATTGGGTCAAAAGTGATCGTCTACACGGATCACGCGGCTATCCGGTACTTATTTTCAAAGAAAGATGCCAAGCCGAGATCGATAAGGTGGATTCTTCTATTGCAAGAATTTTATGCTGAAGTTAGGGACAAAAAGGAGAGTGAGAACGTTGTTGCCGACCATTTGTCGAGGTTGATTGAAGAAGACGTTGGTAAGGAGTCTAACATCACGGAAGTGTTCCCTGACGAACAATTATTTTTTAGTGGACAATTCACTTCTGTGGTATGCGGACATTGTTAATTATCTTGCTTGTGACGTGTTACCACCAGAGTTAACGGGAGCCCAAAGGAAGAAATTTCTTTTTGATGCTAAGTATTATCTGTGGGAGGAGCCATTGCTATTCAAGAAATGTGCTGATCAGGTGATCCGGAGATGTGTTCCGGAGGAAAAAATGGCTAATATTCTCTACTATTGCCATTCATCACCTTGTGGCGGCCATTTTGGTGCGACTCGCACAACATCGAAAGTACTTCAATCATGTTTTTACTAGCCTTCTTTGTTTAAAGATTCATATACATTTGTGAAAACCTGTGATAAATGTCAAAGGGTGGGTAGCATATCGAGAAGGCATGAATTGCCACTGACGTCAATTCTTGAGCTTGAGTTATTTGATGTGTGGGGTGTAGACTTCATGGGGCCATTTCTGCCGTCATTTTGTAAGGAGTATATTCTGTTAGTGGTGGACTATGTGTCTAAATGGGTTGAGTCCGTAGCAACACCTACAAATGACGCCAAAGTGGTTTTGAAGTTCCTTCAGCACAATGTCATGACACGGTTCGGGACACCTCGAGCCTTAATCAGTGATGAGGGAACCCACTTTTGTAACAAAATTCTAAACTCTTTGTTGGCAAAGTATGGGGTTAGACACAAGGTGGCGCTACCATACCACCCACAGATAAATGGCCAAGCTGAAGTTTAAAGCCAAGAAATCAAGCTAATTCTGGAGAAAACGGCTAATACTAATCGCAAGGATTGGGCGATGAAGCTTGATGATGCTTTATGGGCTTATCACACGGCTTTTAAGACACCGATTAGCATGTCGCCGTATCGATTGGTGTTTGGGAAAGCGTGTCATTTGCCCGTTGAATTAGAGCACCATGCATTCTAGGCGATTAAGAAACTCAATTTTGAAATAAAAGCTTCTGGTTTGCAACGTCTCCTCTAATTGAATGAAATAGAGGAATTCCGGCACCATACTTATGAGAATGCCAAGCTCTACAAAGATAAAACGAAGAGGTGGCATGATAAAATGATAGTCTGGAGGGAATTCAGTTCGGGCCAATAGGTTTTATTGTTTAACTCAAGGCTGAGACTCTTTCCCAGAAAGTTGAAGTCTCGATGGTCTGGACCGTTCCGGATCAAGCATATTTATCCATTTGGTGCTATCGAGCTAGAAGGCGAAGACGGACGAATATTCCGAGTCAACGGGGAGCAGATCAAGCATTACTTCAAGGATGAAAAGCGAGTTGTGGAGATCATCTCCCTCGTTGAAGGATAGAGCCAGAATTCATCAACGTTCATGCTAGGGACGTAAAACCAAGCAACATTTTTTAATATGTCATCGAGGGTAACGTATATTCCCAACTTCTATATAAATTACTTTTTGGAGATCGTATTGATCTTGTAAATACTATTTTTTGTGGTGAATTGACGAGGCTAGACACTTAGGATCGACTTGCATGCTAGAACTCATTTGAGGAATGGAGAGGAAATAAGAGGTGTAGAGAAACAATGTGAAAACTTGAAGGAATCCAGCTTAAGTCCACATTGGCAAAAATTCGCCTAGGCGAAAAAACACCGCTTTGGCAAAAAATGGACAAAAAGGCTGAGGAAACTTACTGGAGTAAATTCACCTAGGCGGAAATAGGAAGCAAAAAGCTTAAATTTTTACACTACCATAAGTTCGCCTAGGTGGTAAAACCCACTGCCTAAGCGGATTTACAACCAAATCAGGGGTTCACACTGGTGTAAACTCGCCCCAGTTAAAAAAACCACCGCTTAGGCAGACTTACACCAGAAGGTTTTTAAAAAGAAAAAGGCGCTATTTCGCCTAGGCGGAAAAACCACCGCCTAGGCGGATTTACGCGACCCCGTTTTAAAACACACAGTCCACTTCGCAAACGACATTTCCCTCCTAAAAATTTCAAGAAACCTCTTAACTTCACCATCCCAAATTCCTTCCTCCCTCTAAAGATTCATTCTATAGTGCTAAAAACTTAGATTTTCACCAAGAATCTTCGCCCAAAAAGTGGAATTCCTCTTCCCATTCTCAAAAATTAGGGTTCGAACGGTGAAACAATACGAAATTGCCATTCTCCACTGATTTGATCAAATTTTTCAACAAGTAAGTGTCAATGATCCTATTTTTCATTTATTTGTTGAATTATTTTCTTTATTTGCTCATTTGATTAAAAAATCATTGGATTTGATTGGAGCCCTAAACCTCTTTAAACCCTAAGTTGCGATTTTCATGCTATTTGGGATTGAGGAATGATAAATGGTAAACCCTATCATGTTTTTGTGTTGATATACAATGTGAATCATTTAGTTTGTGCTACATTGCGACAAAAATGTGATTTGGTTATGGTTGGTGGGATATCTTGTGAGATTTGTATTATTTGGCTTTGATTGGCATATGTTTGATAAAATAGGGCATTGTGTGTTCGCTGACAAGGGTTTGAATTAATTTTTCTATTGTTATTATTGTGATTTTAATTTTCAGGGAAAATGGCAAAGCGATGTGCTGCCAAGCAACCAAGAACAGACGAACCTCCGCCTGTTTCGGACTACAATTCTCTCAAATTTTTTTCTAAGCAGGCTGAGGATCGGTATAAGGAACATGAGAGTAAGAGGCCAGGCATTCGTCAGAGGGGGTTCGGACCATTGAATAAACTCCTGGAGGAAATCAGAACTGTTATCGTACAAAGACGGTGGGAACAGTTCTGTGCTCTACCCCCGATAAGAGAATTGGCCCTTGTACAAGAATTTTATGCAAACATTGTAGAGGCCACGGGGTTTCAAACACGGGTCCGAAACATTCCCATCCTATTCAATGCCAATAATTTTAATAAGTTGCTAGGATTGACGGGGCCCGAAGCCTCAAGAGATCTATCCGACGCCGCCACACCGTCTATGAGTGCGGTGATTCAAACCCTGGCAACGGGAAATGTCCAGTGGACGAACACATGGCAAGGTCAAGCGATCTTCAAGTCTCAGTTTCTGAAATCGATCCCAAAGATTTGGTATTCATTTGTCTGCGCCAATCTGCTTCCGACTACCCATGTGTCCGATGTGTCCAAAGAGCGAGCGTTTATGCTCTATGGCATTGATATAGGGATGCCTGTAAATGTCGGCTGACACATTTATTCGTCTATAATTCATACTGCCAAGACAAAAAAGGGTGGCCTTCCTTTTCCCTCTTTCCTCACCGCGTTCTTTCAACGAGCCGGAGTTCGTATCATGTCCACGAGCCCCTTTCCAACCGTAAAGCCACTGGATCTAGCAATGATTAACAGGGTATGGAAAGCCAGACCAGGAGAAGGAGAGGAGGGTTATGAAGAATAAGAAGCCAACCCTTCGGAGCCACAGACGCCTACAACCAGCCGCGACAAATCATCCAGATTTCACAAGACGTCCGTAGTCTCCAGTCCGATGTGAGCTAACTTCAAGCTAATCTGGATCGGATGGAGAACTACATGGAGTTCTACATCTGGAAACAAGATCAAAACCAAAGAGTAATATTCAAACATCTCGGAATCGACATAGCGCGTTATACACCGGTGCCACCGTCCGAGACTGATGAGCTGCCACTACCATCTCATCCACAATGAACGGTAGGAGGTTAGACTTGTAAGTCTTCCCTCCTAGGTATGTGTCCACCCCAGTTTTCCATATATATTTGTCTATTCTGCTATTGGGTTCACTGCTAGGCAGTGAGGACACTACCTTGTTCAAGTTTGGGGGTATATATGCTATGCAACTCAAGCAAGTAGTTTTTTGTTTTTTTTGGGGGGGGGATATGAAGGATGAAATTTTTTTTTATGTAAAAAGGGACAAAAATTCTTTTTGTGTACAAATTGTAGTTTATAATGATATTAATGTTAAATTTTTTTTTTTTGTAAATTTTGAAATTCTTTTTGTTAAGCATGTGTAATGTTTAGCTATGCATGTGTAAGGATAATTAACATAGGTAATGCTCGTTTGTAGAATTAGAGTAGATTTGTTAATGAATATAGTTGTACATGCATGTTGAGTTTTTGAGTTTGTCTAAACCATGTCCCGATGATAAAACTTACCCCCTAAATTGCATTTTGAGGTCGGGGGTAATGCCATTCACGTGTGTTTTGTGTTCTTATCATGTCAATTAGGTGAAAATTGTTTTGATCCTAAAATCGCACGATCGCATAAACTCATTATATAACTAGTTGAACGATTTGACGTCGATTATTAAATAATAAATTCATGACAGAAACGAGGAATTTAGAACTTGACTAGGGGAGGCTTGAGGCAAAATTATAGGTAAGGTAATTCTTGAGGCATGATATAGGCCTTCATTTTCATCACTTGAACCGCTTGAAACTAACCTGAAAAGTTATTCTCTCGTTCTCCTGTCGAAGCCATAAACATTTTTTGTGTTCTGAACTTGTTTCTATACTTCAACTAAGTAAATCTTTCAAAACCATTGTCGCTAGGAATAAAAGTGAAAATTGAGTGAAAACAAGTAGCATTAGATTATGCTAACTTGAAGCGGGCAATCGGGTTTCAGTTTAAAATACTTTTAGTTAAGTATAGGAGTATTCACTTGTCAATCCTTTAGTTGTATTAACATGCCCCTAAAATTGTATAAATTTGAATAAGTTTGGGGGTATGTGTTAAAAAAAACAAAAAAAAACCTATGTGAATATAGTGTTTAAATTTGGTTGTTGTGACAAGTGAATACAATTTTACTAAATCAAGTTCAGGGTAATATCTTCAAAGATAAGGGGTTATGAGAGAGATTTTGAGACAAGCGTTTGTACCTCAGGTATCGTTATAATTTTAATGAGTTCTATTTCTACGATACCCTTGGCCGTTCTCCAAAGCCAAACCAAGCCCTATTGACCTCGGTGAACGTCTGAACTTACATTAGTGGATAATTGAGCCCAGTCAAGCATATGGCTTTCCTGAATGTTTTAACAAGTTTAAGTCATGACCTTATTCATTGAATAATCCAATCCAGCGTTTGATTTGTTATATATCCGAGTTCTCACACACACACACATTTCAATAGGATCTAAAATGATTTGAACTAATATTGAGTGTTGAAATTCTGGAACACCACGTGGTGTATGTTATTCCTTAACCGGATCTGATTACGGGTTGTTGAGGGAAGAATAGCATGGTTTCTTTGACTAAACTTACATCTCACAGGATTGTACTTCTTATTTGTTAATGATTATGTATCTGTAGTTTCGGATGTAGCTAATTAGTGTAGTTAGTGTTATTTAGCATTAGGGTGTTTTGCTCGAGGACTAGCAAAATTCCAAGTTTGGGGGTATTTGGTAAGTGTAAAATACCTATCTAATTCTAAACCGAATTTTCCAGTTTTCGAGTATTTTATTGTAGTTTAAATACCTTTTTAGTTGTTTTTATTAGTCAGGAGAAGGGGCGTAAACAATCGGCAAACTGAGCGAAAAAGTGGAGAAAATGGTAGCAAAAAATATGAAAAAATGAGGTTTCAAATAACAGTGCAAATCCGCCTAGGCGAAGTATCCACCGCCTAGGTGGAAATTCACCAGAAAGTTGCAAAAGCCGAAGAATTGAATCCACCTAGGAAGAAATCCGTCAGAAGGTTGCAAGGGCTGAAGTAATGAATTCGCCTAGGCGAAGTTTCCACCGCCTAGGAGGAAATCCATCAGAACGCTGGAAGTGCTGAACTGCTGGAAGAGTTGCACTACTGTAAATCCGCTTAGGCGAAGTAGCTACCGCCTAGGCAGAAATCCGTCAGAAATAATAGGGGCCCAAGAAGTTAGTGCTCCGCCTAGGTGAATAAACCATCGCCTAGGCGGAATTCTAACTGACTTAACCTCCGCTTAGGCGAAGATTCTACCACCTAGGCGGATTCCGCAGAACAGCCTAAAATATCTGTTTAGATATTTTTGAACCCTTAGGCCTATATATACCCATTTCCCACATCTAAAACAGGGAGTTAACAAACTCTAACCCTAGTAGAAAGCTCTTAAGCTATACTTTGAAGATCAAGAAGGAGGTTCATTATTCGGACAAAGAAGAATCACTTGCGGATCGATCATTAGCGACAGTGAACCGTTTCACTTCCAGATTTGATCGTTTCTCTCTTGTTTTTATCATTATAATCACTTTTTCATATCTAAGAATGTTGAATCCCTCTTATTTTGTATGGTATATGGCTAAGATCTTATAGTATTAGTTAAATGTTACTTGGGTGTAGTTGAAATAATGTAATTGTTAAGTTAAATGAATTAGTGTTACTTTAATGTGTTGTTTGTCTAAATCCAATTGTGTTTACCATTATTCTTGATATTATGCTTGTATTGATAAACCGAGAATACGGGATTTGACACTCGGGAGAGGTAACTCTGGATTTGGACTAGGGTAAATACAACGTGATGTTCTAACGACCCGGGAGGGCGTTAGAACGTATGCAATCCATGACGTTGGCTAAAGACTCACACGACCTAGGGTTGTTAAGGTGTTGAAAGGGACTTCCTCATTGACACGAAGTCGTGTAATCCCCCGTCTTACACTCGGGAGCGGTAGCGGAGGAGTTATCGATACAGAGATTATCGGACTAGATAGAAAACCATTATAGCTAACTTAATGACTTCGATTATGCATTATGTGAAAGAAATCAATGCCTAAGTAACTAGTGTAATTAAAACTAACTTCATAGTTGTCGTTTATCTTAGTATATTAATTAGAAAACAAACAAAATTTGATTAGTCGAGATAATATGAAACTATTGAAATCGCAATACTCAACCGAATTACCTGCCTTCCCAGTGGAACGTATACTTGCGAGTAGTGTAATCACCGCGAGGAGAAAAAGGTTGTGAATCCTTGCGCATGACAGGGACCCAACCACGTGTCCATCATTGGGGTGATGGGCATGTATTCTGTAATCTACAATGAAATGCTTGTGCACACACCGACCTCAGTTCCTCCCTGGAATATAATTTTCACCTAGGGAGGAGTAGAGAGCCTCGTAGGGACGTGCCACTCCGAGCTCTGTGCCGTGCCCTAAGCGATTAATTTTACGAACTTAGCCATTCACCTCGACCGGCTCTCCCATTTCAGCTCGTTTCTTCTCCAGGACTCCTTGGATCTCTGCTCTCCTTCACCAGCTCACCGCTACAGGCCTGACAAAAGCCGCGAGGAATGAGCGAGGAACCCCGCAGGGACGTGCCGTTCTGAGCTATACCCCGGGTAATCAATTTTAGGGACTTAGCCGTTCACCTCGATCGGCTCCCCCTTCTGGCTATTTTTTTTCCCAAACTCCGTGAATATTCGCTCTCCTCCACCAGCTCACTAAAGTAGGCCTGATAAAGGCCCAAGGGCTTCACCAAATAGGCCCAAAAGCCCAATCCCAACGATTATCTCCTAAACGCCCTGGATTATCAGTTAAACACAGGGTTACGACTAATTAACTGTGTTTAGGCTGATTAATCATCTCCAACTCCTATATATCGGTGGTTGTGCAAGCCCGAGGTACACTTGAATATGCTATACATTACGTGCGAGTTCATTTGTTTACTTTCAGAGTTACTGTACCTTTTATCTCTAAGCACTAATTACTACGCTGAAGGGGTTTAGTTAGGATAAATCCCGATCTAAGCCTTCTGCAGGTACTCTTTCTAAGGAGCAGGACTTTGGATATAGCAGGTCAGTCTTCCTATAACCCAGTACAACTCACTTGAGGACTTTTCAACTAATGACTCCACCTCAGTAAGAGGACCCACCTGTCGTCCGACTGGACCAAAAAGTCAAGGTGTTTACCAATTTTTACACTCATGAAATTTTTGAGGGGAGAATTTGGGATAGACCCCCATTTATACCCAACTGGCCTTAGGCAGCATGGCAGGACGGGGGGAGCAAGATAAGACAACACCGGCCCGAAGAGATGTGGTGAAATTTTTAGACGACATTCTTGGACGACGTTCTTGGACCCTACCAATTAGGAGTAGCATGGTAGGGAAGTTTTTGTCGCTACCTGGACCCTACCGGCTAGGAGTAGTGTAGTAGGGTGGTGCCCGTCAAACCTGATAGTTTTGGTTATGGGGCACTAAGGTTGAACCCCTAGATAGTGCCTTTGGGGGGGAGGACCACTATGACGACTATCCACTTCTTGCACTCTGATTTCTCTATCGGCCTTATTGGAATGAAGTTTTCAAAGACTGAAGATGGTGCCACGCCCAGTGGCACAGAGCCAGGGGATGCTGCTAAGGATAATGCTGACGAGAAAGCCCCTAAGGAGGGCCATATTAACACTACTTCTCCTCGCATGGATGCCCCTCATAACGGGGGCGGAGAGGACTGAGCTCGGACCATCGCTTTTTGAGGACTTAGGATTTTGTAGACTTTTTTTCACTTATTTCTATTTCTCTGTGCGCGAGCATGTAAGCTTTTGAGTGGCATAGCCAGGGGGACAAAATGCAATTGTGGAGAGTCACTCGTGATGTTGGAGTTAGGATGTGGATTTGGAGAATCATTTGTGACTCAAGGCGTGGGAATGCCATTGAGAAGGCAGGCTAGAGGGCGCTCATTTCTACCTTTGAGTCATACACGCATGGTTAGCTGTTGTTAAGACACTGTGGTGGCGCGAGGGCGATGAGTAGGTGCCAACCCCTGCCTACGATGGGCCCTCTAGTTAGTTCTTGCTGCATGGTTGGGAGCTAAGCCTAGGGGTAACCTTAGGGTCCCTGGCACCATGTCTTCATGGAGAAGGGGATCTTTTTTGATCGAGGGGTCTTCTCCAATCTTGTAACCCCAGGATGGCGAGGTGGAGGGCAACCCTTGGGTATATGCACATTCGAAGATTCTACAAGAGCGTTGTGATCTTGGGGTTACTCCTTAGGCCCTGCGATATGGCGAGATAGTACCCCCAGGACAGGGGTCAGCGGCAGGCATGTGAGGATGAGCTATACATACGACTTGAACTCGCACATCTAGTCCTCAATCTGATATGGATCCACGACTCCCGAGGTTTATCACACAACCCAAGGTGGCAGAGTCTACAATCCTGCCAAGTCTTAGGGGGGAGTTATCCTCACTGGCGGGAGCTGAGGGTTGAGCCCTCAGAGTTTCTAACACATTTCCGGAGAGTTGACTGCTCAGGTTACTATCTACCACAAGAAGTTAATCTCACGGCTTGATTTATCCGACTGGACCTTATGATAATCTAGGCTCAGCTGAGTAGAAAATAGTAATCAGGGGATGACATTTTTCACGTTTCCAGTAGACGACACCAAACTGTTGGTGCGTAAAACTGGTAAACACATCGAGTATGGTCCAATCGGATGACAAGTGGGTCCTCTTGCTGAGGTGGAGTCGTCAGTTGAAAATTCTTCACGTGAGCTGGACTAGGTCCTGGAAGGTCTGATATGCTATGTCCAGAGTCCTTCTCCTCAGGAAGTGTACTTGTAGAAGGCTCAGACTGGGATTTGTGCTGGCGAAGCCCGTTTGGCATGGTAATTAGTGCTTAGAGAGAAAAGGTACAGTAATTGTACGATGAGCATTTATTACACACTCACGTATTGACTACTCACAAGTGTACGAGGTCAAAGTTTTATTATAATAGATCTTGAAGATCAGGTATCGTGTCCACAGGGATTGGTTTTGACTATTATTGAGTATCGCGTTTATCATAACCTAACTTTATCTAGGTGAAAATAAATGTGAATAAAATTAAATACTAATACTAATATAATTAATCTAATTAAATTATATATACTAATATTAATATTGAGATAGTTTTTAGTGAATAGATTGTATAGGGATTAACTTCGTTTATGAATACGTGTTCGATCTCGTTTTAGTTCATGTTAACGGCGTTCGATTTATTCGACAATCTCAGTTCGTAAACTCTTCCACCACCTCTCCCAAGTGTAATATGAGGGAATACGTGACTTCGTATCAATGAAGAAGTCCCCCTCAACATCTTAATAACCCTAGGTCATGTGAGTCTCACTCCAACGTCATTGATTGCACATAATCCAACTCTCTCCCGGGTTATTAGATCGTCGCGTTGTGTTTGCCCTATCGACAATCTCATTCGAAAACTCCCCCGCCCTCTCTCCCAAGTGTAAGACAGGGGAATACATGACTTCATATTAATGAAGAAGTCCCCCTTAACATCTTAACAACCTTAGGTTACGTGAGTCTTGCCCCAACGTCATCGAAGTCCGAATCCGGGGTTACCTCTCTCAAGTGTCAAACCCTGTATTCTTGATATATCTACCTAAGCCTAATAAACATATAATACAGCAAACACAATCAAAATAACGAAGAACCACCGCTAACGAAAAATAAACTCAAACAAATAACAAATTCATAAATATAGTGTTAATCCCTAAACAACCTATTTTTAGCCAATGGCCATAACCATATATACAATGTAAAATGGACTAAGCATGCCCAATAACTACCGAAATAAAGAAAACAAAGAAAATAAATGAAAGAACATAGCTGATATCTAAAGATTTGGACCTACAACCGTAGAACGATCACTTCCTTTCTTATCTTCTTCCTCGAGTTAAGAGCTCTCCCCCAAAAATCTCTCAAACTCACCCTAAATATCTTATAAGGGCCTTAGAGGGTGAGAAAATCGGAAGAGAGGAGGAGAGGAGGGGTTTTATAGGGCTCCAAATATTTAAAAATATCTTAAGTCTGTGTAGAGGTGACCACCGCGGCGGTGGGTATGTCGGTTAGTAATTGTCGCAGCGATGGAAAAGGTGGTGGAATTGTTGACCATCTTGTATTTTTACCGTCGCAGTGGTGGATCTCACCGCTATGGAAGTGGACGTTCAGCAAAATAGGGTCTTCTCTACATTTTCATTGCCGTGGCGGAGGTCTAGACGCCGCAGCGGTGGGCATCTTTTTAGAATATTGTCACCTTGCTTGTTTTTCCACTGTTCTCGATGCGATTTGATTGGTTATGCTCTTTTTTCCTACCTTTTCACCCCCACACACCTATTTTAATACAAAAAGAATCAAAATATATTAAAACGTACTAAACGTACTCGAAAACTAACAATGTTCGGTTTGGAAATATATAGGTAATTTAAACCTATCAAATACCCCCAAACTATAAATTTTGCTAGTCCTCAAGCGAAACACCCACACGATAAAAGAAAATATAACAACTAAAAACTAAAAATAAAAACACAAAAAACAAATATGTGGAAAGTTTTGAGTATCATCTACCAGCCAAATGAAATATTCCTCATCGACCCCTAATCCTATCGAGTTCAGGTATAAAAACACACCATGTAGTGTTCTAGAATTTCAACATTTATAATAGTAAGCTCCGTTATAGATCCTACTAAAGTGTGTGTGTGTTTAAAAATCAAATATATAACTGTCCATTAATCAGATTGGATTATCCACCATATAAGCGCATAACAGAAAAAACCCGAAGGTATAAAGAATCCATAGGCTTGACCCGGGATCTATTCTCCACTAATGTAGGGTTGCAAGTTAAAAATGATCAATACGTCTTGGTTCGGTTTAAGACAAATGGCCAAGGGTAAATTTGAAAGAGAAAATGGGTTAACGTCATTAACTTGACGTTACCCAAGGCACATCGCTTGACACTCTCACACTCGAAACCCCATAGATAAATTTGAAACAACCCTAAACATATATTAAGAACGACGTACTCACTTGTTTAAAAGAAACGGAAAAAAAAAATACTATATGTGCATAATTTTTTTTTCTTAACAAACAACACACCCCCAAACTCATTTGATTTGTATAATTTATGGGGTGTGTGAAATATGAATACAAATGAAAAGTGAGTACTTGAATACCGAACCAATTAAAAGTTTACCCTAATCCCAACCACTCACATCAAGAAGCATTTTCAACTTCTAGCTTGATGCACTAACATTGTGCATTTGGTTAAGTGATATAGGGTTGGACAAGATATAATAAGCTAAGATATTGGTTAAGTGTTCAAAATTGAAACGGCATTTAGGCTTCGACAGGGTAATGAGGGGTAATGATATATCAGGCTAAGCTTAAAAGGCTCAAGCTAGAAAATGAATGCCTAAATCATGTCTTTCGAACTACCTCACCTTGGATTTCACCTTGAATTTCCCCCGAATCAAGTTCTAGAAACCCTAATGTCATGAATTTAGGTGATAGATAATCATTTTCAAATCAATTAGATGGTTATATAATGAGTTTTCGTGCTTGTGCAAGTAGGATCTAGAATAACTATTACTAAAACATAACGTTGAGCACACAGAACATACATGCATGAGTTTTACGCTCGACCTCAATAAACAACTAGGGGACAGACTCATCCTCTGGTAATGGCCCAGATGATGTCAAAACTCAGCACATTCACAACAACTAAACTAAACAAACTAATCCTAAACAAGGATGCATACGCAGAAAACAATAAAACATAACTAACACATCACTACCAACTTAAAATAGGTGATGTTCAAAACAACTCATCAACGATCCGAATAGATAGAATATAGCATGAAAATGAAGACGGGGGTTTAAAACACATATCTGGGAGGCGAGAGAATCTCCCCTCCGACTCAAATTGGCGGCGATATATCTAACTTATTTTTCCTTGGGTTGCCTCTCAAGAAGTGCTTGGTTTAAGGTAGTTAGCCCGACACGCCGAAGTGCTCATCAAAGACCGGCTTCTACCCATAGTAAGTGTCGTACAATACTACCTATGGGTCTTGGTTCAGTACGCCCTCAAGACTGGCGAGATTTATCTCTGATCGGCCCAAACTTTCAACTGGATGCTCCACCGGCTCATGTACTTGGTGGACATGGAAGAACGTTACTAATGGCGACAAAGGATCACTGAGCTACATCAGATCCTCATAAATATGATCGTCTTGGATCAAGTGCGGCATCACTAACTGGAATTCGAACGGTGAAAATTCATAACAATTAATGTGTGAATCTCCATCGATCTCACCCTAGTACCTCCCGCTTGTCTCTGGTTCCTCATGGTGGATTTTACTAAATGTGGGTTGTGAATCTCACAGTGCCACCGTGCTTGACTCAGCCTCAATCAAGCAGATGAGCTGACCGATTTGCGTCTGCAAAGACGTTATGGTCACATCGATTTCAGTGTAAATCATCTCAATGTTGTTGAGACGATCCTTGTGCTCATTTAGCTAGTCATTCATCTCTTTCCAAAATGCTTGAGTCTCCCCAATAAAATCAACAAGTATTTCCTCCAGGCCAGGGAAAAACTCAACGTATTGGTCCGAGGTATCAATCCATGGCGTAGTAGAATTGAAACTCTGATAATAAAAGGCCGCTATGTATTCCAACAACCAATGGGCTTCGTCCGCAGTTAGTTGGTCGAAAGAGGTGGTACCGTTTGCTCTTTTAACCCACATTCCGGTTTTGGCTTGTAACCCATCGAGGAAGTTCAGTAGTTCACACTCCATCGGGAATCTTTGATTTAGAAACTAGAGTAGTAAATCCTTGTAACGATCCCAAGCATAGTAAAATGGCTTGGGATCCTGTTGAAAGAAATGCAAGAGTACCTGTTGATCTAACATATTCAAGCACCCTGCAAGAAAACAAAAGCAAAAACTACAAATAAAAAAGTTATAAAAAAAATAAATGCCTAAAGTAAAATTCAGTCATTTACTCACAATATCAATAATAACCAAAAAACACAATCCCTGGCAATGGTGCCAAAAACTTGTACGATGAGCATTTGATATACGCTCACATATTGACTACTCGCAAGTGTACGAGATTAAAGTTTTAGTATAATGGATCTTGAAGATTGGGGATTGTGTCCATTGGGATTGGTTTTGATTATTATTGAGTATCGTGTTTATAATTACCTAACTTTATCTAAGCGAAAATAAATGTGAATAAAATTAAATACAAATACTAATCTAATTAATCTAACTAAATTATCTATACTAATATTAATATTGAGATAGATTTTAGGGAATAGATTGTCTAGGGATTAACTTCGTTTATGAATATATGTTCGATGTCGTTTTAGTTCATGTTAACGGCGTTCGACTTATCCGACTATCTCAGTTTGTAAACTCTCCCTCCACCTCTCCCGAGTGTAATACGAGGGAATACGTGACTTTGTGTCAATGAAGAAGTCCCCCTCAACATCTTAACGACCCTAGGTCATGTGAGTCTCGCTCCAACGTCATTGATTGCACACATTCCAACTCTCTCTCGGGTTATTGGATCGTCGCATTGTGTTTGCCCTATCGATAATCTCAATTCAAAAACTCATCCGCCACCTCTCCCAAGTATAAGATGGGGTAATACATGACTTTGTGTCAACGAAGAAGTCCCCCTCAATGTCTTAACGACCGTAGGTCATTTGAGTCTTGCCCCAAGATCATCGATTGCCCACAATCCAACTTCCTCCTGGGTTATTGGATTATCGCGTTGTTTACCCTAGTTCGAATTCGGAGTTACCTCTCTTGAGTGTCAAACCCCATATTTTCGATATATCTATCTAAGCATAATAAAGATACAATACGACAAACACAATAACAACCACTAAAGAAACATAAAATCAAACAAACAACGAATTCATAAATATAGTGTTAATCCCTAAACAACCTATTTTTAGCCAATGGCCATAACCATGTATACAATGTAAAATGGACTAAACATGCCCAAAAACTATCCAAATGAAGAAAACAAAGAAAAGAAATGAAAGAACTTAGCCGATATCCAAAGATTTGGCCCTAAAAGCATAGAATGATCACTTCCTTCTTCATCTTCTTCCTCGTATTGAGAGCTCTCCCTCAAAAATCTCTCAAACTCACCCTAAATATCTTCTAAGGGCCTTAGGGGATGATAAAATTGGAAGAGAGGAGGAGAGGAGGGGTTTTATAGGGCTCAAAATATCTAAAAATATCTTAAGTCTGTCCAGAGGTGACTGCCGTGGCAGTGGGATTCACCGCCACGGTGGTGGGTATGTTGGTTAGTAATCGCTGGAATGGTGGAAGAGGTGGTGGAATTGGTGACCATCCTGATTTTTCATCGCTGCGACGGTGGATCTCACCACTGCGGCGGTGGACGTTCAGCAAGATAAGGTCTTCTCTGCATTTTCACAGCCACGGCCGAGGTCTGGACGCCGCGGCTGTAGGCTTCTTTTCAGAATATTATCACCTTGTTTGTTTTTCCACTGTTCTTCTACCATTCTCGATACAATTTGATCGTTTATGCTCCGTTTCCCAACTTTTGCACCCCTACACACTTGTTTTAATACAAAAAGAACAAATATATATATTAAAACATACTAAATGTACTCAAAAACTAATAATGTTTGGTTTGGAAATAGATAGATAATTTACACCTATCAGTAATGTTGCAAGTAAATAAATGAACTCGCATCTAATGTAAAGCGTATTCCAGCATACCTCGGGCTTGCATAGCCCTCGATATATATAGGAGTTGAAGATAATTAGTTGGGCCTAAATACGGTTAATTAGTCGAAACCTTGTATTTAGCTGATAATCTGAGGCGTTTAGGAGATAACTGTTGGGCTTGCAATTTTTGGCCCATTTAGCAAAGCTTGCGCACTTTATCAGGCCTGTGGCGGTAAGTTGGTGGAGTAGAGTGGAGATCTGTGGAGTTTTGGGGAAGAAACAAGCTAGAAGGGGGAGCCGGTAAAGGTAAACAACTGAGTCCCTGAAATTAATCGTCCAGGGTACGACATAGAGCTTAGAGCAGTACGTCCCTATGGGGCTCCTCGCTCTTCCTTAGGTGCAAATAAAATTCTAGGGAGGAGCCGTAGTTGGCGTATGCTCCAGCATAGAGTTGTGGATTTCGGAATGCATCCCTGTTACTAAGAGGGCGAACACGTGGTTGGGTCCCAAGCGTTGACTCAGAGGTGCCCAAAAATATCCTCATTAACTATTAATCCGTAAACTTTTAAAATTCGAAATTAAAATTAACATATTAGCCCCTAAAATTTTAAAAATTAAACTTTTAAATACCACAATAATCCCGTAAAATTTTTAAAGTAAATATTAAATAGCACAATGCACCCCGTTATTTTTCTAAATGTTCTAAAATGCAACTAGAAATATATATGCGCAGGAACTACGCTTTACCATCCTCCTCCCCTAAAAGAAATTTTGTCCCAAAATTTTAGTTACCTTATTCGAAGAAATGCGGATATTTATTCCTCATCTCTTCTTCTATTTCCCACGTCGCCTCTTCTACATAGTAACTACGCTATAGCACTTTCACTAATGGGATCATTTTCGTTCGCAATACTTGATCTTTACGGTTTAGAATCTGGACTGGTTCCTCAAGGAATGTCAAGTCTTCTTTCAATTCAATTAGTTGGGAAGTCAACACATGTGAAGGGTCTGACACTTATTTTCTAATCATCGATACGTGGAAAACATCATGTAATCTAGACAATTCCGGCGATAGGGCTAGTCGATAGGCCATCGTGCCAACCCGCTCTAGAATATTGTATGGCCCGATATACCTCGGACTTAGCTCCCCTTTCTTCTCGAATCTCATTGTGCCCTTCCACGGGGATAAATGCAAAAATACATAATCACCCACTTCAAATTCCAACTCACGTCTATACTTGTCGGCATAACTCTTTTGCCAACTTTAAGTGGTCTTCAGTCTTTCTTGAATAACTTTTACCTTTTACACCATCATCTGAGCTATGTCAGGCATCAATAATTTTTGTTCTACAACTTCAGTCTAACAGACTGGAGTTCTGCATCTTCTACCATACAACGCTTTGTAGGGTGCCATCTTGATTGCCGAATCGTAGCTATTGTTATAGGTAAACTCCATCAATGTTATATGATCATCCTAGCTACCATCAAATTCTAGAACACAACCCCTTAACATATCCTCTAACGTTTAAATCGTATGCTTTGATTGACCGTCAGTCTGAGGATGGAAGACTGTGCTAAATTTTAACTTGGTACCTATAGGAGCTTAAAGACTCGACCAAACTTTTAAGGTAAATCTCGGATCTTTATCTGACACTATGGAAGCTGGTGCACCATGCAATTTAACAAATCTCATTCATATACAATTTCTCATACTTGTCCATGGAGTACATCATTTTCACGGCTAGAAAATTAGCAGACTTGGTAAGTCTATCAACAATCACCCAAATGGAATTATGCTCTTTTTAGGTACGGGGTAATCCCAAAATAAAATCCATCGTGATATGTTCCTACTTCCACTCTGGGATAGGCAAAGGCTGCAACAATCTATCTCGATACTGGTGCTCGATCTTGACTTGCTGACAGATGAGACACTTGGCAACAAATTTGGCAATTTCTAGTTTTATTCTATTCCACCAATAGTGTTCTCACAAATCCCAATACATTTTAATACTACTCGGATGCATTACATATACTGAGTTGTGCGCTTCCTCCAAGATATATTTATTCAGTTCGGCATTATTATGTACGCACAGTCTATTTTCAAACATTAAGCTTTATCACTATCCCTGACGCGATAGTCAGCTCTTTGACCCTTATTTACTCCATCTCTGATCTCTCCTAATTGGGTATCTGACTTTTGTACTTCTATAATACGGTTGATTAACTTTAGTCTCAAGGTAAAAGTTGCAAGCAACGCTGCTGTTTGGAAACTGCCAACTAGACTCGCAGAGATCTCAGTTCGGTATATAGGTTAGTGTGAATAACTCAAAGGTGTGCGACCGAACCTAAAGATTTTCGACTCAACGCATCTGCTACAACATTGGCCTTTCCAGGGTAATAATGGATAGTACAATCATAATCCTTGATCAACTCTATCTAAAGACTCTATCTCAAATTTAGTTCCTTTTGAGTAAACAAATATTTCAAACTCTGGTGGTTAGTGTATATCTCGCATGTCTCACTTTACAAATAATGTTTTTAGAGTTTCAAGGCATACACAATTGCCGCCAACTCCAAATCATGCATCGGGTAGTTACGCTCATGATTCTTTAATTGCCAAGGGGCATATGGAATCATGTGACCATGTTGCATCCATACACAACCTAGCCCCTGGTGTAAAGCGTCCCTGTAGATCATAAAACCACCGCTTCTGTAGGGAGAGAAAGTATTGGCGTGGATATCAGTCTACTTTTCAGCTCCTAGAAGCTCTATTCACATTTGTTAGTCCACTCGAATTAGATTCCTTGCGGGTCAATTGGGTCAATGGGGCAGCTATAATAGAAAATTCTTGAATAAACCGGAGATAATAACCTGCCAATCCCAGGAAGCTTCGAATCTCGGTCATACTCTTTGGCTTTTCCCACTGGACAACAACTTCGACTTTTATTGGATCGACTTGAATACCATCACCCAAGATAACATGCCCCAAGAATATAACTCTATCCTTCCAAAACGCACATTTACTGAACTTTGCATACAATTGCTTCTCTCTCAAAGTTTGCAACACAATCTTGAGATGCTCTGTATGCTATTCCTTATTTTTGGATTAGATCAATATATCATCAATGAACACGATAATAAACTGATCTAAATAAGGTTGGAAGATCCAATTCATCAGATCTATAAAAGCAATAGGGGCATTTGTCAACCCAAATGGCATAACTAGAAATTCATAATTCTCATACCTCGTACGAAATGCTGTCTTTGACACATCACTGTCTCTAACTTTCATCTGATGATATCTTGATCAAAGATCTATTTTGGAAAATACCCTGGCCTTTTGCAATTGATTGAAAGGATTATCAATTCTAGGTAGTAGGTATTTATTAAGAATTGTCACCTTATTCAGCTGCCTATAATCGATGCACATCCTCAACGTGCCATCATTCTTCCTTATGAATAACACTGGGGATCCCCATGGAGAAACACTAAGTTTGATGAACCCACGGTCTAACAGATCTTGCAACTAAATTTTTAGCTCCTTTAGCTCGGTAGGTTCTATACGATAAGGTGGAATTAATATAGGAGAAGTTCCCAGAAGTAATTCGATAGTGAACTAAATTTCCCTTTCCACTGATAACCTTGACAATTCTTCTGAAAATATATCTGGAAAATCCCTGACCATTGGGATATCTGCCACATGTATCTCATTTTGACTGGTGTCAATCACATGCGCGAGGTATCTCTGGCATCCATTCTTTAATAATTTCCTAGCCTCTAGAACTGAAATCAAACTAATAGGGGTAATAATTCTGTCCCTCAAAAATACTAACTCTGACTCGCCTTGGATTTGAAAAGTAACTTCATTTTTAAAACAATCCACTGTGGCATGATAGCTGGATAGTGAATCCATACTCAATATCACATCAAAATCGTGAATACTCGAGGGTAATAGAAATATTGACAATTCTCTATAACCGATACGAAGTGGACGACTGCCTTTTATACATAGTATCTATAAACACTGACTCACCCATAGGGGTAGAGATAATGATGCTATATGACAGAGAAGTAGGAAAATTACCTACATGTATCATAAAGGTCACCGAAATAAATGAATGAGTAGACCCGGGATCGATAAGTACACATGCATCTCTTTCATATAAAGATATGATACCTGTAACCATATTTGGAGTAGCTTGGGCATCCTGTTGTGTAGTAGCAAAAGCACGACCCTGGGTTAGAGGTTTACCGACCGATCCTCTACCACACCCCTAAACGCTGCTAGGGAAACACTACCCACACTGCTCACAAAAAGTGTAGGTGTAACAGCAGATTTCAGATAATTTAGAGATATATAGCTCAACTCATGACAACGGAAACATATTGGGCCTACCATGGGACAGTCCTTAGAGAAATGATCCCGTGATCCACATTAATAGCATACGGCTGTTCCGGCTCGGCTAACCGTCTGGCTCCTACCTTGTCTTTGCTAGCCGAAACTCTATCCAGATATATTCTACTGCCGCCTGGAGTATAATTGTCGTGGGCCTTGGCTCGCAACCAATTGATCGGCTGTTGGAACTCGAGAATACAATGGTCGAGGGCCAGGTCCTCGAGAGGTACTACCTAAATATCTACTAGATGGATCGAACCTACTCTTCTTGTATTGTTCACGATTTTGAACGACTTCCTGAACATCCTTCTCTATTTACTTTGTCGTGTTGACCAGTTCTGCATAACTTTTGATCTACCTGCTAGTCAACCTGGAATGTAGATCTAGTCCTTCCTGGAATCTTCTACATCTTGCTTCTTCAATTTTCACCAAATCAGGAGTAAATAGGGACAAGGCATCGAATTTGATTTCATACTGCAGAACGGTCATTTTTTTCTGTTTCAGTAATATGAACTCCTCCTCTATCTCGAATTGAAAGGATTCGAGAAAATATTTTTCATTAAATACCGCCATGAATTGATCCCAAGAAATCTCCTTGCTTGTAATTGAAATTAACCTCTTTATTTCCTCCCACCAATGTTCGGCCTCTCCTTTCAACTTGAAGGTGGCAAGAGAAAATCGATTATCATTAGTAATACTCATCTCCTCAAATACGTGCCCTTTGCTCCTCAACCAATTTTCAACATCTGTAGGGCTCGCAGTTCCTGTAAAAGCCGGAGGGTTCAATTCCTATAATTTCTTTAGGAGTAAAACCTAAGAAGTAGCAGTTTTGGTTTAGGCCTTCTGATATTCCATCATCTTTATCTGCTACACTATCAGTTGCGCAGCAGCTTGTAAAATTTGCTCAACGGCATCCAAGATTTCCTGCCCGATTCCTCTTTTTCTAGGGTCTAGAATTCCTAGTACTTTCATTTTCACGCACCATAGGCAAGTCCTGAAATATAATTTAACAAATAAGAGGGCTAACAATACAAGCAACAGTGTATGACGCAAATATATTATTTAATTTCATAAAATAACTACCACCCACGTGCCGAACCCACCTATGAACACCATATCTCATGGTCCACTACTAACTAGACAACTTGGCACGTCTACAGAACTTATAACCTAAGCTCTGATACCAAAAACTATTACACCCCTTCCCAGGCCCCCATCGCCAGAGGTCGGGCATGACGTCGACCTAATGTTACCTGACCAATCAACAAATACACACACACACACACACGCACTACTATAATTTTTTTTTCTAATAACATATTTACCCACTTCAAAATTCAGGAATATACGTGTACCAACTATTCATAACAAAAGTACAAATCTACAACCCAAACTACCAAAAAGAAATTAAACCTTCCACGGATCACACCAGTCCCGTAAATTCTCCAAAAATGACACCACCCTCTGACTCTACCTAGTGTCAGTAGTGGACTCGTCTCTAGCTACAGTAACTGAACCTAAATATTTTATCGGTGTACTATCTTCGTAATATAAAACAATTTATGGATAAAGCATAGGTATCAAATAATATTTTTTGAACATAATATATATATAACTGCACCTGAGTCGGAATAATATTCCACAACTATCATTGCAATAAGATAATGTATTTAAACCAACCAATCAAATTATTATGATATATAATAAAATACTACACACATATTTCCTTACTAGCCATAGTATTGTTTTACCTCACAATCGGGAGTTACAATGATACCGTAACCTATACAACTATTCCATCTAAGGTGGTAATCAGTGCCAGGGCCATTTAATATCTCCAATGGTAGGAGCAACCACCCTGCAGGACTGGCCTGATAGGTAACAACATATATCTACCCTACAGGACTTGCCTAATAGGTAACAACATATATCCATCCTGCAGGACTTTCTTAATAGGTAACAACATATATCCACATCTCATAGGACATGCCCTCTTGAAGAGAAGACAACTATGGCATAGTCAGATAATAAAAACTAGTTTCCACTTTTAAAATTTACTTGATCCGCATAACGTTATAAAAGCGTTCATTTTAACAAACCTTTTCTTTTCACATTTTAATACGAAAACATATGTTAACAATTTACATAAAAGACAATATACTCACCTCAATTTTTGTGCTACTAAATACTCTACTGTTGTAATGCAGGCGTGGTCGGCGTCGCTTGTGAACCTAACAACGATAGGGCCTAAATTAAGAATTTATTTAAAATAACCCTAATATGCAATGCGTGACCCTAAAATGCACTGTTTTCCATTTCCAATTTTTTATTTGTTTTTAATTATACGAAATTGTTTAACACCTAATTTCTTAAGTTAATATTAACTGTATAAAAATTATTATAACAATGACTACAAATTTTTTCTCAGTAATAATGTAATCTGCAGAAAAACATCAATCAACCGTTAAATTTTTTATTAGTTAACGAAATACTAAAAATTATCGTTTCGATAAAATTTACAAATTTTATTTTAAAATGTATTCTTCACAAACTAGATATATCGATACCACTCTATTTCTTGAACGCACGTATATATTTTTAACATATAAATATACATGTGTACCTACTCGTACAAATAGTCCTATAAAATTAAACGTGATATATATTTCATTTTAGCAATATGTATATATATACATATAAATGAAGAAAGAAAAAAAATGTAAATTACCTGTTTCTGCCGAAGGTTTCTCTCTTATTTTTTTTATTTTTTATTTTTTTTTGTGAATGAAATTGTATATGTGTGTACAACACATACATATATATGAGAAATGGTGATCACCACCGCCATTCAATTTTTCTTGTTTTAAACCTTGCCGTGTGTCTTAATCGCAACCCATATACAAAGTATATGGTTGGGATGGTTTCCTTCTCAAAGAAGGAAACCCATTTCAATTATATTATTATTTTTTATTTTATTTTATTATTTATTTATTTACTCTAATTATCCCTCTTAAAATAAATAAAATATTAATTATATCCCTAACTTTTTAAAATTATATTTTAAAATAACTATTAAACCCTAAACTTTTAAAATTCAAAATTAAAATTAATATATTAGCCCCTAAAATTTTAAAAATCACACTTTTAAATACCACAATAATCCCCTAAAATTTTAAAGTAAATATTAAATAGCACAATGCACCCTGTTATGTTTCTAAATGTTCAAAAATGTAACTAGAAATATGCACGCGCAAGAACTAGGCTTTACATGTGCTTCATGTGATCTTTGTTAGCTTAGTGTATTTGAGCTAAACTAGCTCTGATGCCAATTATTGGCCTGGTGAGCTACCCAAGAGGGGGGTGAATTGAGTAGTAATAAATATTATCAAATAAATAATACTTAAAAATTGAAATAATTGATTTTAACCTAAATTAATTATTATCTCTATAGCAGCGGATAAAAGTTATAGACTAGGTGCATACCCAAACAACATCATATAAATAATTGAAAGCAAAACACCAAAATTTATACTAGTTGACCAATCTACTCTTGGCCAATCCAGTCCCCCAAGCTCCACGGATAGTCGCACTCACTAATCACTATGATCTCTTTAATCAGGTAGGAACTAAACCCTTACAAAATGATTCTTTTTGCAAGCTTAGAATCAACCTTTACAATTCCTTTTCACAGGCTAAGGAATAACCCAATTTTTTTCCCAGGTTAAAGATTAACTTAATTATTTTATACTTAGGCTAATAATTAAACTTCACAAAAACACTCCAAGTATCATTTTACCCAGTAAGGATTGAACTGTTACAAATTCACTCAATATAATTCTAGTCAGGAAGAATTACCCCTATCTCTTTTCATGGGAAAAGAGTAACCTAATCTTTCTTATACTCTAGGCAAAAGTCAAACCTCAATCTCTTTACCAGAAGAGATTGAAACCAGCTACCCTGATTAGATACTCCAAATAGTATCTAATATGTACGCAACTCATCAATTACAAAATTGATAAGCTTTTTCCCACTCGGAGCTTCTGCTACCCCAGATTAATTTGAACTCTCAATTAATGTTCTAAAACTAGTGATAGAAACAAAGTGAGAATTTCAAATTTTGATTTTAATAAGAACGGGTAGCACACAATTTAGTACGTAATCAAATTTTCATAAGAAATCGTTTTAAAATCTTTAATCAATTTAAAGTTCAAAAAAACGATTTCAAAGATCAATATTCCAAGTAGTAAACAATAATATCAAATAACAATTAATAGCAAACACTTGGAATAATCTCACCAGGAATCCACCGAATTAATAAAGTGTGATAGCAATGAAACTCTAAACCGGTAGTAGCAATAATCCACAACAATTCTTCTCAAGAACACTTCTCAAGAATAATCTTAATATTCTCTCAATATGAATTCAGAATAATTACTCTCAGAAAACTTAGGAACTGAATAGCTCTTTAAATTTGATTGATTGGGATTATTGGAATTTTAAAAGCGCAGGTTTATTTATTGGGAATTGAAACAAGCCCTTCAACGGCTAGTTACCACATATCATAACAATTAATTGAACCTATAGACCTATTATATCATTATGACACAATCCTGGTTCAATTCACTCAATTATATCTTTTAAAATATTCAATTTAGTCCTTCAAATATTTTCCCAAACTCAATCAGATAGAATAGAAAATATTAAATGCACCAATTTGAGAAATAATTAAATTATATGAACCATATCTATAAGGATATCAAAATATCAATCACATATTTCAAATAACATCAAATTCCTAAGATATCTCTCTGATCTTAACCATAAAACGGCTAGTAATGGCTACTTTTTGGAAAAATCCACGAAATCCTCTAAACCTGAAACTAAACCATCGATTGACCGACCAATCACCACAGGTCGACCGATCAATTCAGGTTGTAGCCCAAGCCAAAAGTTCTAGCCCATTGGTCGACCGCTACTACTTGGTCTGTTGACCGAACGATTTAGAAAGTTCTCTAGGCCAAAATCCAACTATGGTAGGTCGATCATTCCACTTTGATCTGTTGACCTAACGATTCAGAGAATTTCACCTTTGGTCACAGGTCAACCTAGTTGTCGACCGAACGATTCAGATACCGAACTGTTTCCCAGCTCCTTCTCATCAGTTGACCGAACCGTGTTGGTCGGTTGACCGATCCTGCTGGAATTTCTTTTCCTTAATCAATTTTTAACTCAACTCTTCAATATTTTTACCCCTTTAACCAATTTATTTTCTCGATTAACTTAATTGATACTTTAAATCAATTTTAATTTCTAATCTTTCTTAAATCAATATTTCTTCTTTAATTTCATATAGGAGCAAATATGTTTTAACTAATTAGGATCCTATCAAAAACACACATAATCATAAAAATATTTTTGTGTCGTGTGTGATCCTAATCGGGATACACTAAGAGTAAAAATTAACTTGAGTTGTTTTTTCTTAGATTCTTCAAAATCTCCGGTCTCTTAATGCTCTGTTTTTTATTAGTCTCTTGTATCCATAACCTTTTTCAATAATTTCTTCATTGTTAAAACGTCAATGAAACTTTATCACTGAAACACTTAATAAACTCATTAGTTCCACAAAAAATATCAACATTTAACTATTCATCAAAATCTTGGGATCAACAGGCATAATCTTAGCCTGGGAATATAGATTAGAAAATCCAATAGATGGACTCTTAGTAAATTTGTAATCTGTGGACATGATTAAATGATCTGTTGACTTGAGCTCTCCAAAGGAGCTTCGGAGAGTAGTGATAGGTGTAAAATACCTATCTAATTCTAAACACAATTTACCAGTTTTCGAGTATTTTATTGAAGTTTGAATATCTTTTTAGCTGTTTTTATTAGTCAGGAGTAGGGATGTAAACAATCGGCAAACCGAGCGAAATGGTGGAGAAAAGGGTAGCCAAAAAGATGAAAACAAATGAGGTTTCAAAGAACACCGCAATTTCGCCTACGCGAAGTATCCACTACCTAGGCGAAAATTCATCAAAAAGTTGCACATGCTAAAAAGTTAAAATCCGTCTAGGCGAAATTTCCACCGCCTAGCCGAAAATGCATCAGAACGCTAGAAAAGCTGTACTACTGTAAATCCGCCTAGGCGAAGTAGTTACCGCCTAGGTAGAATTCCGTCAGAAAGAAAGGGGCCTAACAAGTTAGTCCTCCGCCTAGGCAAAGAAACCATCGCCGAGGAAGAATTCTAATAAACTTAAACTCCGCCTAGGTGAAGATTCTACCGCTTAGGCGGAATTCGCAGAACAACCCAAAATATCTGTTTAGATATTTTTGAACCCCTAGGCCTATATATACCCCTTTCCCATGTCTGAAACCAGTTGTTGAAGAACCCTAACCCTAGTAGAGAGATCTTAAGCTATATTTTGAAGATCAAGAAGGAGGTTCATCATTCAGACAAAGAATGATCACTTGCGGATCGATCACTAGCGACAGTGAACCGTTTCACTTCCAGATTTGATCGTTTCTCTCTTGTTTTTATCCTTGTAATCACTTTTTCATATCTAAGAATGTTGAATCCATCTTATTTTGTATGGTATATAGCTAAGATCTTATAGTATTAGTTAAATGTTACTTAGGTGTAGTTGAAATCATGTAATTGTTAAGTTGATTGAATTAATGTTACTTTAATGTGTCATTTGTCTATGTCCGATTGTGTTTACCATTATTCTTGATATTATGCTTGTATTGATAAACTAAGAATATGGAGTTTTACACTCGGGAGAGGTAACCTTGGATTCGGACTAGGGTAAATACAACGTGACGTTCTAACGACCCGGGAGGGCATTTGAATGTATGCAATCCATGACGTTGGCTAAAGACTCACGCAACCTAGGGTCGTAAAGGTGTTGAAGGGGAATTCTTCATTGACACGAAGTTGTGTAATTTCTCGTCTTACACTCGGAAGAGGTAGCGGAGGAGTTATTGATACAGAGATTGTTTAAATAGATAGAAAATCATTATAGCTAACTTAATGACTTCGATTATGCATTATGTGAAAAAAAATCAATACCTAAGTAATTAGTGTAATTAGAACTAACTTCATAGTTGTCGTTTATCATAGTATATTAAATAGAAAACAAACAAAATTTGATTAGTCGAGATAATACGAAACTATCTAAATCGCAATACTCAACCGAATTACCTGCCAATCCCAGTAGAACGATATCCGATCTTACAAGATCCATTATATTAAAACTAGACCTCGTATACTTGCGAGTAGTCAATTACCGCGAGGACGATGGTTGTGAATCCTCGCGCGTACAAGTTTTTGGTGCCGTTGCCGGGGAACGGCAATGTGTTTTTTAATTAAGTTGATATTGTGATCAAGTAGTTGAATGTTAATCACGATAATTCTTTTGCTTTTAAATTTCATTTAATTCATTTATTTATTTGATTTACCTATTTGATTTGAGTAGTGCATGCGGTGTAGTCAACATATTGCTAAACAAAAAGAGAAAAAAGCTATCGCTATGGCCGGGGGACGAGAAAATGTTCCACAACCACCGAAGCCGAACGCACTTCAGCCTCCGGAGCAGGAGAGGCCACAATGAGTCCTTAGGGACTATTATCGGCCACTCATGTTGGATAACTATTTAAGGATCCGGAGGCAGCCGATCCTGGCAAATAACTTCGAATTGAAACCCGCCTTAATTAATATGGTTCAGCAAAACCAGTATGGCAGGAATCTTCACGAAGACCCCAACGTCTACTTGGCAACCTTTCTCAAGATCTGTGACACTGTCAAGATAAATGGAATTGCTAAAGATGTCATACGGTTAAGGTTATTTCTGTTTTCTTTACGAGATAGAGCAAGGGGTTGGTTTCAATCAATTCAACCTGGGAGCATTAATACTTGGGAGGACCTTGCACAAAGGTTCCTCACTAAGTTCTTTCCACCTTCGAAGACTTCTCAACTCCGAGGCGAGATTGTGTAGTTTTGCGAGAGAGACTTTGAGCCGTTGTTTGAGACATGAGAGAGATTCAAGGACCTATTGAGAAGGTTCCTCCAACACGGGTATCAAGATTGGTTTCAAACCCAATTATTTTATAACGGGTTCGATGGCCAGAATAGAATGATAGTTGATGCAGCCTCAGGGGGATCGTTGCTGTCCAAAACCCTTACCGAAAAAAATGCATTATTGGAAGAAATGGCGGCTAACAATTATCAATGGCCGAATGAGAGGAACACAGGAAGACGGGTCTCTTCTATCCAAGAATCTGACTATATTACAACGTTATCGGCCCAAGTGTCCAAGCTCTCGGATTAATTGGTCGCCTTGTCTACAAAAGGAGCTTTGTCGAGTCTAAAGGGAGGAGATAGCAGCAAGTTGTTCTCAATCTGGATTGGATAACGAGTTCGAGGAATGCCATTTTCTAAACAACCGTGCCAATGCTTTCAGGCTGGCTACCAACATTCTAACTCATTACAATCCTGGACTTCGTAACCATGAGAACTTATATGAGAACAATCAGAACACTTTATGGCCACTTCCGGGTAATGGAAATCAAGCTTCGGGATATCCTATACAATCCAATTGTCAAATGCAACAACCACCAATGCACAATCCGAAAGTCAAGTTTGGATGAAGTTTTGGGTTCATTTATGAAGGAGACTCAGACTATGATGCGTGATACGCATAATCAGATAAACAAACATGAAACATGGACGGACTCAATCAATACCACTTGTATAAACACTAATGCCACGATGAAGGCTTTAGAGACTCAAATCGCGCAGCTTGCTAGGTCCATTCAAGGGCAACAAAAAGGGAATGTTTCCAAGCAACACGGAAACCAACCCTTGGGAATGCAAGGCGATTAAGTTGAGGAGCGGAAGAGACTTGGAAGTGAGTAGGCCTATGGAAACCGAGCCGGAAGTGAGTCGTGAGTTTTCGCATGATGAACCAAGAACAAGTGCGGATGAGGAAGTTGAAGCAAAAACCGATGAAGGAAAGGAAAAGCCGAGTAAAGACTTGAATGGGGATAAAAACCAAGAGAAAGTCGAGGAGAGAAGAAGAGATGAAAGGGTGATACTGGGGTGAGTAACATTTTCAGAGAATCCACCGATTCTAGTAACCCTATTGCCAAATCCTCAAAGATTCCAAAAGAGGAAGTTGGATGCCTAATTTGAGAAATTTCTTGAAATCTTCAAGAAAATCCACATCAACATACCTTTTGTGGATACATTAGAACAAATGCCCAACTATGGAAAGTTCTTGAAGGACATCATGACAAAGAAGAGGAAGTTGGAGGATTACGAAACGATGAAGCTAACTGAGGAGTGTAGTGCAATACTACAAAGAAAGTTACCTACCAAATTGAAGGATCCCGGTAGTTTCACAATTCTGTGTACTATCGGGAAATCTCATTTTGATAAGGCACATTGTGATCTTGGGGCGAGTATTAATTTGATGCCTTCTTCCATTTATCGAAAGTTAGGACTTGGAAGTACAAAGCCGACAACGATCTCTCTTCAAATGGTGGATCATTTGTTAACCTATCCGAAAGGTATCATTCAGGATGTGCTAGTAAAGGTAGACAAATTCATATTTTTGGTGGATTTTGTTGCAATTGAAATGGAAGAAGATGGAGAAATCCTGATCATCTTGGGAAGACCTTTCCTTGCAACGGGAAAGGCCTTGATTGATGTGCATAACGGAAATCTGACATTAAGAGTCAATGATGAAGATATAAGATTCAACATTTTTAGAACTATGAACTTTCTGGATGAACCTCTCTATTGCAATCGAGTTGACGTTGTGGACTCTTGCGTGAGGGAGTTCTTTCTTGCAAATATGGAGATGGATTCGTTAGAGCATACACTCACCAATTCCTTATCTATGAGGGATCTTGGTGAGGAAGGCTCTACTACGGAACTTGAGGTTGTATACTATGTGCTGACTTTGGATGCTCAATCTAAAGACGTAGAAGATCCTATTCATATGGCGAAGATTGAAGAAGTTGAAAACTCTCCCGAGGAATCAAATCTGCCTCGCGGTGGATTATTACTCAAGCAATTATCAGAACACCTTCGATATATCTTTTTGGGAGAGAATTTGACCGATTCGGTTATAATTTCATCAACTCTGACGGAAGAAGAGGAGAGTAAGTTGCTGAGAATCTTGAAGAGGCACCGATCCGCTTGTGCTTGGTTTATTTTGGATATCAAAGGAATTAACCCCTCAGTTTGCATGCATAAGATTTTGATGGAGGATGAGTTCAAACCCTTCTTTGAACATCAACGGCGGCTAAATTCCGCTATGAAAGAAGTGGTGAGAGTGGAGGTATTGAAGCTCTTGAATGTGGGAATTATATATGCTATATCCAATAGTGAGTGGGTTAGCCCAGTGCAAGTGGTGCTCAAGAAAAGAGGTATGACGGTAGTGAAGAATGATAAGGATGACCTTATTCCTACACGGACCATCACGGGATGGCATGTATGCATTGATTATAGAAGATTCAATAAGGCAACGAGGAAGGATCATTTTTCTCTTTCTTTCATTGACCAAATGCTAGATCGATTAGCCGGATATGAGTACTATTGCTTTCTTGATGGCTATTCAGGTTACAATCAAATAACCATTGCACTGGAAGACCAAGAGAAGACTACTTTCACATACCCGTATAGAACGTTTGCTTATCGACGTATGCCGTTTGGCCTTTGCAATGCACCGGAAACTTTTCAACGGTGTATTATGGCGATATTTTCTGATATGGTGGAAGAGAAAATGGAAATTTTCATGGATAATTTCTCAGTCTTTGGGTCGTCCTTTGATCACTGTCTCTATAATCTGGCATTTGTTCTTGACTAATGTGAGGAGAAAAATTTGGTTCTATATTGGGAGAAATGTCACTTTATGGTTAAAGAGGGGATCATCTTAGGTCATCGGGTCTCTTCCAAAGGGTTTGAGGTGGATCGAGTAAATATTGAAATGATTGAGAAGCTTCCACCACCGATTAATGTGAAAGAAGTTCAAAGTTTATTGGGGCATGTCAGCTTTTACCGGTGCTTTATTAAGGACTTCTCGAAGACGGTGAAGCTGTTGTGTCACCTTCTTGAGAAAGATACCTTATTTGAATTCAATGAGGCTTGCATGGAGGCTTTCAAGGTGATAAAGGAAAAGTTGATGACGACTCCAATAATGGTCACTCCGGATTGGGAAATAACATTTGAGATAATGTACGATACGAGTGACTATGCCGTTTGCGCGGTGGTAGGCCAACGGAAGGAGAAGATCTTCCTATCAATCTATTATTCAAGTAAGACATTGAATGATGCCCAAGAGAATTACACCACGACTGAGAAAGAAATGCTAGTGGTGGTCTTTGCTTGTGATAAGTTCCGGTCTTATATCATTGGGTCAAAAGTGATTGTCTACACGAATCACGCAGCTATCCGGTACTTAATTGCAAAGAAAGATGCCAAGTCGAGATTGATAAGGTAGATTATTCTATTGCAAGAGTTTGATGCTGAAATAAGGGATAAAAAGGGGAGTGAGAATATTATTGCCGACCATTTGTCGAGGTTGATTCAAGAAGACGTTGGTGAGAAGTTTAGCATCACAGAAGTGTTCCTTGACGAACAACTATTTTCAGTGGAAAATGTACTTCCGTGGTATATGGACATTATGAATTATCTTTCATGTAATGTGTTACCACCTGAGTTGATGGGAGCCCAAAGGAAGAAATTTCTTTTTTATGCAAAGTATTATCTGTGGAACGAGCCATTGCTATTCAAGAAATATGATGATCAGGTGATCCGGAGATGTCTTCCAGAGGAGGAAATGGCTAGTATTCTCTACCATTGCCATTCATCACCTTGTGGCGGTCATTTTGGTGTGACTTGGACAGTATCGAAAGTACTTCAATCAGGTTTTTACTAGACTTCTTTGTTTAAAGATTCATATATATTTATGAAAACTTGTGATAGATGTCAAAGGGTGGGTAACATATCGAGAAGGCATGAATTGCCACTGACGTCAATTCTTGAGCTTATGTGTGGGGCGTAGATTTCATGCGGCCATTTTCGCTGTCATTTAGCAAGGAGTATATTCTGTTAGTGGTGGATTATGTGTCTAAATGGGCCGAGGCTGTAGCAACACCTACCAAAGTGGTTTTGAAGTTCTTTTAGCACAATGTCATGACACGGTTTGGGACACCTCGAGCCTTAATCAGTGATGAGGGACCCCATTTTTGTAACAAAACGTTAAGCGCTTTGTTGGAAAAGTATGGAGTTAGATACAAGGTGGCGCTACCATATCACCCACAGACAAATGGCCAAGTTGAAGTTTCAAACTGAGAAAGCGAGCTAATTTTGGAAAAAATGGTTCACACTAATCGCAAGGATTGGGCAGTGAAGCTGGACGATGCTTTATAGGCTTATCGCACGGCATTTAAGACAACGATCGGCATATTGCCGTATCGATTGGTGTTTGGTAAAGCGTGTCATTTTCCCATTGAATTGGAGCACCGTGCATTCTGGGCGATTAAGAAACTCAATTTTGACATAAAAGCTTCTGGTGCACAATGTCTCCTCCAATTGAATAAAATGGAGGAATTCTGGCACGAGGCTTATGAGAATGCCAAGCTTTACAAAGATAAAACGAAGAGGTGGCATGATAAAATGATAGTCCAGAGGGAGTTCAGTTTAGGCCAACAAGTTTTATTATTTAACTCAAGGCTGAGACTCTTTCCCGAAAAGTTGAAGTCCTGGTGGTCTGGACCGTTCCGGATCAAGCATATTTATCCATTTAGTGCTATCGAGCCAGAAGGCAAAGACGAACGAACTTTTTGAGTCAACAGGGAGCGGATCAAGCACTACTTCAAGGATGAAGAGCGAGTTGTGGAGAACATCTCCCTCATTGAAGGATAGAGCTGGAATTCATAAACGTCCATGCTAGGGACTTAAAACCAAGCAACATCTTTTGATATGTCATCGAGGGTAACGAACATTCCCAACTTTTGTATAAATTACTTTTTGGAGATCGTATTGATCTCGTAATACTATTTTTTGTGGTGAATTGATAAGGCTAGACACTTAGGATTGATTTGCATACTAAAACTCGTTTGAGGAATGAAGAGGAAGTAAGAGGTGTAGAGCAAAAATGTGAAAACCTGAAGGAATCCAGCTAAAGTCCACACTGGCAAAAATTCACCTAGGCGGAAAAAACCACCACCCAGGCAAAAATTGGACGAAAGGCTGAGAAAACATACTGGCATAAATTCACCTAGGCAGAAAAACCACCGCCTGGGCGGAAATAGGAAGAAAAAATTTGAATTTCTACACTGCCTTAGATTTGCCCAGGCGCTAAAACCACCACCTAGGTGGAAAAATGAAGAAATGCTGAGTTCCTATACTGGCATAAATTCGCTTAGGCGGAAAACCAACCGCCTAAGCGGATTTACAACGAAATCAAGGGTTTCACACTAGTGTAAACTCGCCTAGGCGGAAAAACCACCGCCTAGGTAAATTAACACCAGAAGGTTTTTAAAAAGAAAAAAGGTGCTACTTTGCCTAAGCAGAAAAACCACTGCCTAGACGAATTCACGCGAACCCTGTTTTAAAACGCAACAGTCCTCTTTGCAAACGGCACTTCCCTCCTAAACATTTCAAGAAACCTCTCAACTTTACCATCCCAAATCCCTTCCTCCTGTTAAAGATTCATCCTATATTGCTAAAAACTTGGATTTTCACCAAGAATCTTCGTCCAAACGTGGAATTCCTCTTCCTATTCTTGAAAATTAGGGTTTGAACAGTGAAACAATGCGAGATCGCCATTCTCTAGTGATTTGATCAAACAATTTCAACAAGTAAGTGTCAATGATCCTATTTTTTATTTAGTTGTTGAAATATTTGCTTCATTTTCTCATTTATTTCAAAAATCATTGGATTTGGTTAGAACCCTAAACCCCTTTAAACCCTAAGCTGTGGTTTTCATGCTATTTGGGATTGAGGAATGATTAATGGTAAACCCTATCATGTTTTTGTGTTGATATACAATGTGAATCATTTATTTTATGCTATATTGTGACAAAAATGTGATTTGGTTATGGTTGGTGGGATATCTTGTGAAATTTGTATTGTTTGGCTTTGGTTGGCATATGTTTGATAAAATAGGGCATTGTGTGTTCGTTGACAAGGGTTTGAATTGAGTGTTCTATTGTTATTATTGTGGTTGGTGTTGTGATTTTGATTTACAGGGAAAATGGCAAAGCGCTGTGCAGCCAAGCAACCACGAACAGACGAACCTCCGGCTACTTCGGATTACAACTCCCTCAAATTTGTCTCAAAGCAGGTTAAGGACCATTACAAAGAGCATGAAAGTAAGCGTCCTGACATTTGCCAGAGGGGGTTCGAACCTTTAAATGAACTCCCTGAAGAAATTAGGACTGTTATTCTACAAAGATGATGGGAACAGTTCTGTGCTCCACCCCCACTAGGGGAGTTAGCCCTTGTACGAGAATTCTATACGAACATTACAGAGGCCATAGGATTTTAGGCAAGGGTCTGGAACATTCCCATTCTGTTTAGTGCAGACCATTTCAATGGGTTGCTGGGATTGACGGGGCCGGAAGCCTCTAGAGATTTATCTGATACCGCTATACCAACTATGAGTGCGGTGATTCAAACCCTGACGACGGGAGACGCCCAGTGGATGAACACATGGCAGGGTCAGGCAATCTTCAAGTCGCAGTTTCTAAAATGGATCCCAAAGATTTGTCACTCATTTATCTGTGCCAATCTACTCTCTACTGCCCATGTATCTGATGTTTCCAAGGAGCGAGTGTTTATGCTTTATAGCATTGATAGAGGGACGCCCGTCAACGTTGGTTGGCACATTTATTCTTCAATAATTCATACTGCCAGGATGAAGAAGGGTGGCCTTCCTTTTTCCTCCTTCCTCACCATGCTCTTTCAACGAGCCGGAGTTCGTATCACGTCCACATGCCTCTTTCCACCTATAAAGCCACTCGATCTTGCAATGATTAATAGGGTATGGAAAAGCAGACTAGGTGAAGGAGAAGAGGGTCAGGAAAAGGAAGAAGCCGGCCCATCGGAGCCACCGACGCCCACAACCAGCCGTGGCCAACTCATCTAAATTTCACGAGATGTCCGTAGTCTCCAGTCCGATATAAGCCAACTTCAAGATAATTTGGCTCAGATAGAGAACTACATGGATTCCTACATCCGGCAACAAGATCAAAACCAAAGAGTTATATTCGAACATCTCGGAATCGACATGGTGCGTTATACGCCCGTGCCGCCTTCTGAGACTGATGAGCCACCACCGCCATCTTCTCCACAATGAACGGTAGGAGGTTAGACTTGTATGTCTTCCTTCCTAGGTATGTGTCCACCCCAGTTTTCAATATGTATTTGTCTATTCTGCTATTGGGTTTGCTGCTTAGGCAGTAAGGACACTGCCTTGTTCAAGTTTGGGGGTACATGATATGCAATGGAAGCATGTAGTATTTTGTTTTTTTTTGGGAGGGGGGGGGGTATGAAGGATGACAAATTTTTTGATGTAAAAAGGGACAAAATTCTTTTTGTGTACAAATTGTTGTTTATAATAAAATTAATGTTAAAATTTTTGTACATTTTGAAATTCTTTTTGTTATGCATGTGTAATGTTTAGCTATGCATGTATAAGGATCATTAGCATAAGTAATGTTAGTTTGTAGAATTAGAGTAGATTTGTTAATGAATATAGTTGTACGTGCATGCTGAGTTTTTAAGTCCGTTCGAACCATGTCCTGATGATGAAAATTACACCCTAAATTGCATATTGAGGTCGGGGGTAATTCCATTCACGTGTGTTTTGTGTGCTTAGCATGTCGATTAGGTGAAAATTGTTTTGATCCTAAATAGCATGATCGCATAAACTTATTGTATAACTAGTTGAATGATTTGACGCCAATTATTCAGTAATAAGTTCATGACAGAAATGAGGAATCTAGAACTTGACTGGGGGAGGCTTAAGGCAAAATTATAGGTAAGGTAATTCTGGAGGCATGATATAGGCCTTCATTTTCATCGCTTGAACCATTTGAAACTAACCTGAAAAGTTATTCCCTCGTTCTCTTGTCGAAGCCATAAATTTTTTCACTTCTGAACTTGTTTCTATACTTTAACCAAGGAAATATTTCAGAACCATTATCTCTAGGAATAAAAGTGAAAATTGAGTGAAAACAAGTAGCATTAGATTATGCTAACTTGAAGCAAGCAATCGGGGTTTCAGTTTAAAATGTTTTTGGTTAAGTATAAGAGTATTCACTTGTCAATCCTTTAGTTGTATTAACATGCCCCTAAAATTGTACAAAATTGAATAAGTTTGGGGGTGTGTGTAAAAAAAAAAAAAAAAAAAAAAAAAAACCTATGTGAATATAGTGTTTAATTTCGGTTGTTGTGACAAGTGAATACAAGTTTACTAAATCTTGTTCAGGGTAATATCTTCAAAGATAAGGGGGTCATGAGAGAGATTTAGAGACAACCATTTGTACCTTGGGTATCGTTAAAATTATAACGAGTTTCTATTTCTACGATACCCTTGGCCGTTCTTCAAAGTCAAACCAAGCCTTATTGATCTTGGTCAACATCCGAACCTACATTAGTGGATAGTTAAACCCAGTCAAGCATATGGCTTTCCTGAATGTTTTAACAAGTTTAAGTCATGACCTTATTCATTGAATAATCCAATCTGGCGTTTGATTAGTTATATATCCGAGTTCTCACACACACACATTTCAATTGAATCTAAAATGATTTTTACTGATATTGAGTGTTGAAATTCTAGAACACCACATGGTGTGTGTTATTCCATTACCAGATCTAATTACAGGTTGTTGAGGGAAGAATAGCATGGTTTCTTTGATTAAACTTAAATCTCACAGGTGTGTACTTATTTGTTAATGATTACTTATTGGTAGTTTAGAATGTAGCTAATTAGTGTAGTTAGTGTTATTTAGCATTAGGGTGTTTTGCTCGAGGACTTGCAAAATTCCTAATTTGGGGGTATTTGATAGGTGTAAAATGCCTATCTAATTCTAAACTGAATTTACCAGTTTTCGAGTATTTTATTGAAGTTTGAATATATTTTTAGCTGTTTTTATTAGTCAGGAGTAGGGACATAAACAATCGGCAAACCGAGCGAAATGGTGGAGAAAAGGGTATCCAAAAAGTTGAAAAAAAAGGAGGTTTCAAAGAACAACACAATTCCGCGTAGACGAAGTATCCACCGCCTAGGTGGAAATTCATCAGAAAGTTGCAAATGCTGAAAAGTTGAAATCCGCATAGGCGAAGTTTCCACCGCCTAGGCGGAAATCCGTCAGAAGGTTGCAAGGGCTGAAGTATTGAAATCCGCCTAGGCGAAGTTTCCACCGCCTAGGCGGAAATCCATCAAAACGCTGGAAGTGCTGAACTGCTAGAAGAGCTGTACTACTGTAAATCCGCCTAGGCGAAGTAGCTACCGCCTAGGCAGAATTTTAATCAGAAAGAAAGGGGCCCAACAAGTTAGTCCTCCTCCTAGGCGAAGAAACCATCGCCTAGGTGGAATTCTAACCGACTTAAACTCCTCCTAGGGAAAGATTCTACCGCTTAGGCGGAATACGCAGAACAACCCAAAATATCTGTTTAGATATTTTTGAACCCCTAGGCCTATATATACCCCTTTCCCACGTCTGAAACTAGTTGTTGAAGAACCCTAACCCTAGTAGAGATCTCTTAAGCTATATTTTGAAGATCAAGAAGGAGGTTCATCATTCGGACAAAGAAGGATCACTTGCAGATCGATCGTTAGCGACAGTAAACTGTTTCACTTCCAGATTTGATCGTTTCTCTCTTGTTTTTGTCTTTGTAATCACTTTTTAATATCTAAGAACGTTTAATCCATCTTATTTTGTATGGTATATGGATAAGATCTTATAGTATTAGTTAAATCTTACTTAGGTGTAGTTGAAATCATGTAATTGTTAAGTTGAATGAATTAATGTTACGTTAATGTGTTGTTTGTCTAAGTCTGATTGTGTTTACCTATTCTTGATATTATGCTTATATTGATAAACCGAGAATACGGGGTTTGACACTCGGGAGAGGTAACCCTGGATTTGGACTAGGGTAAATACAACGTGACGTTCTAATGACCCAGGAGGGCGTTAGAACGTATGCAATCCATGACGTTAGTTAAAGACTCACACGACCTAGGGTCGTAAAGGATTTGAAGGGGACTTCTTCGTTGACACGAAGTCGTGTACTCCCCCGTCTTACACTCGGGAGAGGTAGCGGAGGAGTTATTGATACAAAGATTGTCGGAATAGATAGAAAACCATTATAGCTAACTTAATGACTTCGATTATGCATTATGTGAAAGAAATCAATACCTAAGTAATTAGTGTAATTAGAAGTAACTTCATAGTTATCGTTTATCTTAGTATATTAAATAGAAAACAAACAAAATTTGATTAGTCGAGATAATATGAAATTATCTAAATCGCAATACTCAACCGAATTACCTGCCAGTCCCAGTGGAACAATATCTGATCTTACAAGATCCATTGTATTAAAACTAGACCTTGTATACTTGCGAGTAGTCAATTACCGCAAGGACGATGGTTGTGAATCCTCGCACGTACAAGTATATATAGGCAAATGAATATTTCCCAAACTACTTTAAAATTATAGTTCATATGCTTGCTTGTTTGACTCTTCTCTATATATTTGTGATTATGTTACATGTACGTTATAATTGTGGGTTTGATAGTTCCATCTATTGCCATCACATCTATTAAATATAAATCATTCAAACCATCATCATATTCATTGTCAACTAAAGAGATTAATGAGTATTGTAAGATTGCAGATTTTAGGAAAAGCCACAAAAGTTTCTTGACCCAATTCACCCCTACCTATTTTAGGAACCAAATATAAAAAATACAAGATTTATGCAGTGAAATATTAAAAATTAAATCACATTTAATATCATGTTCCATAATTCAAATCTATACTTATCAGCATAAAATAGATAAAATAGAAAATATTAAATCTAATTTTATCGATTACACTTCTGATACTTTAGCCTCATAACTGGTAGTTCTCGAAGTTTGATTTGAAAAGGTTCTTCCAAGAGAAACTAGAATTTATATGGTTCCAAAAATTGAGATTCGATTCAATTAGAAGCAACACAAGTGTTTTACCCTTAATAGTATTCACATAGAAAACTCGATTGGAATTGTGATCTTGAGATCTCTAAGAATAAAATTTAATCTCAAGATTCTAAGGGAGATCTTATTTAAATCTAAGTGGTAGTAAGATTCAAATCAATAGCATGAAGACTGAAAAAATGAATCTATCCAAATAATATGCCTTAGCTGAAAATTCACCTAAGTGGGTGGCCATATGGTCTTCCTCTTAAATACTCACTATCTAGAGTTAAAACTCTAGATTCCTTATTTCCATAACTGCACTTTGGCTCTTGAACACTCAAAAGGTTCTGTATTACTACCTATTCTTTTTTCAAGGATTTTTTTTTTTAACTTTTATTCTCTGTTATGTGACTCATTAATTAACTAATTAAAGTGGTAATAATTCAAAATTTGTCCTTCTAGGATTAACATTTTTCCCAAGCTATCTCCTTTGACTGTGAGTCACGTCCACGGACATATTACAATCGTGTCTAGTCGATGGGAATTTCACTAAGTGAACCTCGTAAAGTGTAACTTTGGTATTTTACAATATATCTATCTTGTGTTCTCAAAAAGATCTATAGGGTGTGCATAAAGTTAACATATCCTAGTTCAATCATATGCGTATTGATTAATAATATAATTCTTTATAACACAATTGGAATCTCATCCAATCATCACACTATTCTGGCCGGAGGTTTAGATGAATTATATTAAATCAAATCACATAGGACACATCTTTCTTTGTTAAGAGAGATAAATCCTATCTTGCATACTCATATTTTCATATGTATGTCCTACTATACCCAATGACAATTTTTGAAGTGTCAAGGGTTGAGTACAACACTTAGTATTATCAAAGTATATAACTCCCTACATGTAACATACAATACATCAAGTCAAAAGAACACCAATATAATCATATCTCAGATATCCTATTTTGACACTTAGCAAAACTACCATACAGGATATCAAGGATGATCACGTTCAGTTTGCTTACATTAGTAAGTCCCCTTGTGGTTTTTTCTAGTATCACATACCAATGGTTTGAGATTCACCAGTCTCGTAAGATAAAAACGCCCTAACAAGCTTGCCTATATTATTGAAGAAGGGTTTTAACAATCCAATAGACTACGAAAATTAGAATACAAGTTATAAAATGACTTTAGTCTTTACCTTTTAATCACAGTAAAGAGTTAAGGCATTTCAAGTTTATATGTACTAAGCAAAGGACCATTACTTGGATTCTAACTGGATAAATTGTATGTGTTAGCCATTTTCGACAACAACAATTTATTGTTGTTTGTTGGAACACTGTTAAAAATATCTATTTGATTGTCACTCACTATCCTGATAGACATGATAATTGTAAGGTTTGGTCAGATTACTAAAGGAAGGAAATAAAGTTAAGCTATGAACCGTCTTTTGAATGAATGATGGTTTCGAAATATTACGTCACCACATTCACTACAAGTGTACGGGTCAAGTTTTAGTAAAAATGGGGAGAGTAGGAGTATCGTGTCAACAGAAATTAGTTGAGATTATTATCGATTACCGTGATTATCATAACCTAATTTTATATAGGCGACTAAAAAATGTAATTTATAATTGATAAATACTAAATTAAAATACTAATTTATCTAACAAAACTACAAATATTATATTGAGATTGTTTTGAGAGAAAAGATTGCCTAGGGATTAATTTCATTTACTTAAATGCGTTTGATTTTGTTTTAGTTTACGTTAACGGCATTCAACTTATCCGATAATCTCGGTTCGTAAACTCACTCGCCACCTCTCCTGAGTGTAAGACGTGTGAATACATGATTTCGTGTCAACGAAGAAGTCCTCCTCAATGTCTTAAAGACACTAGGTCACGTGAGTCTCGCCCCAACATCATTGATTGCACACTTTCCAACTCCCTCCCAGGTTATTAGATCCTCGCGTTGTGTTTCACCTAGTCCGAATTCGGGGTTTGACTCAAAAACTTGGTAGTGGAATATTATGTTGCCACTTTCACCACAAGTGTACAGGTCAAGTTTTAGTAAATATGGGGAGAGTAGGGGTATTGCGTCTATAGGGATTAGTTGAGATTATTATCGATTACCGTGATTATCATAACCTAATTTTATCTAGGAGGAAAAAAATGTAATTTATAATTAATAAATACTAATACAAAAATACTAATTAATCTAATTAAACTATAAATATTATATTGAGATTGTTTTGAGAGAATAGATTGTTTAGGGATTAACTTCATTTATAAATACGTGTTCGATCTTGTTTTAGTTTACGTTAACGGCGTTCGACTTCTCCGACAATCTCAGTTCGTAAACTCACTCGCCACCTCTCCCGAGTGTAAGAAGAGTGAATACATGACTTCACATCAACGAAGAATTCCCACTTAACGTCTTAACGACACTAGTTCACGTGAGTCTCGCCCCAACGTCATTGATTGCACACTCTCCAACTCCCTCTCGGGTTATTGGATCGTCGCGTTGTGTTTAAGTTAGTCCAAATCTGAGGTTAGGTGTCAAACCGCGTATTCTGGATATATCATTTTAAGCATATAAACAATACAAGAATGATAAACACAATCAAAATAACAAAGAACATCCGCTAAAGAAACATATTTCAATCAAACAACATATTCTTAAATTTATATTAATCCCTAAACAACCCATGTTTAGCCAATGGTCATAACCATATATACAATGTAAAATGAGCTAAACATGCTCAAACAATAATCCTAAGTTAAGAGATGAAGAAAGAAACGAGATAAACTAGCCGTAGTCCGAAGATTTATTGCTAAGAACGTTCCAAGATCGCTTCTCCTTCTTCACTTTGTGTTCTTCTCCTTAGGATTTGCTTGAGCTCCCCAAAACCTCTCAAAATATGACTCTAATATGGTAGGAGGTATAATCGCTGAATAGGAGAGGAGTGGAGAAGAAATAGGGAACAAAGATATCCTAAAAAATTTCTAAATCTAGTACAAAGCTAACTGCCACGGCAGTGGGATTCACTGTCGCGGCGGTGGGGCATGTCGGTTTGATCTTCGCCGCAGCAGTGGAGGACGTGGTGGAATCAAAACCTTTCTGCATTTTCACCACCGCGACGATAGATATCACCACTACAACGGTGGATGTCGAGCAAGAAAAGGCGCCTCTCTGGACGCCGCAACAGTGGGCTGTTGTTCTGAATATTGTCTTTATACTTATTTTTCTATCGTTCTTATACTATTCTTGATACAATATGATAGTTTAAGATTTGTTTTCATTCCTTTTTACCCCCCACTCCTGATTTAATACAAAAGAATAAAAACATATGAAAACATATAAAAGAACTATAAAAATACTCTAAAACTAACAAAACCGATTTGAGAATTAATAGATAAATCAGACCTATCAAATACCCCCAAACTTGGAATTTTTCTAGTCCTCGAGCAAAACACTCACACTAAAATAAAAAACACAACTAAATTAAATAACATGAATAACCTAAATACAAACAATCTAAACATAACGATATGTGAGTTTTGAATTATTCTATCGACCCAGTCATTTTTCCCTCAACAACCTCCAGTCATATCGAGTTCAGGCAGTAAAACACATAATGTGGTGTTCTCGAATTTTGACATTCAATGGTGGTGAACGCCATTCTAAATCCTTTAAACGTGTTTGTGCGAAACTCAATAATATAGTTATCCAAGACCGGATTGGATTATCCACCAACTAAACTCACGACTTAGACAGTAAAGGAATAGGATATCCATATGCTTGATTGGGGTCCACTCTCTACTAATATAGGCTTGGAATTTCATAAAATCAGAAGGACTTGGTTCGGTTACGAAATATTTGGCCAAGGGTATTTCGGAATAAAAAAAATGGGTTAACGTTGTTAACTTAACGTTACCCAGGGCTCAATTCTTGGCAAATTCAGTCTCGAACCCCCATAGATAAATTGGAAACAATCCCGGACAAACAATTTATGACCGATGTACTCACTTGTCAAAAGAAACATAAATTTAACAATATTTACATCATTTTTTTTAAAAATTACCACACCCCCAAACTTATTCGATTATTATAATTTCACGGGTGTGGTTTAAACGAAAGAAAAACCACAAGTGAGTACTTGAATACTAAACCAATCCAAAGTTCTCCCTAAACCCAACCGTTCACATCAAGCAGCATATACGAATGCTAACTTGATTAATTCAAATGTGCCTTTAATTCAACGATATAGGTTTGGAAAAAGATCAACTGGCCAGGGTATTTGTTCATGTATTCAGAATTGAAACGGCATGAAGGCTTCGACAGGGTAACGAGGGATAAACATATAATATGGTTAGCTTAAAAGGCTCAAGCAACAAAATAGCTGCCTAAATCATATCTCTTGAACTACCTCACCTAGGACTTCGTTTCAAGCTTCCCCTCAATTAGATTCTAGAATCCTTAATTTGTCATGAGTTTGGTGGTGGCGGCAATTACGCGTCGCCACTTTCACTGCAAGTGTACGGGTTAAGTTTTAGTATAGTTGGAGAGAGTAAGGGTATCATGTTCATGGAGATTGGTTGTGGTTATTATTGATTATCGTTATTATCATAACCTAACTTTATCTAGGCGAAAATAAATGGAATAAAACTAAATACTAATACTAATTTAATTAAACTAACTAAATTAATTATACTAATATTATATTGGGATAGTTTTGAGGGAATAGACTGTCTAGGGATTAACTTCGTTTATGAATACATGTTCGATCTCGTTTTAGTTCACGTTAATGGCATTCGACTTATCCGACAAGCTCAGTTCGTCAACTCTCCCGCCACCTCTCCCATGTGTAAGACGAGGGAATAAGTGACTTCGTGTCAACGAAGAATTCCCTCTCAATGTCTTAACGACCCTAAGTCACGTGAGTCTCGCTCCAATGTTATTGATTGCACCCATTCCAACTCTCTCCCGGGTTATTGGATCGTCGTGTTATGTTTACCCTATCGATAATCTCAGTTCGAAAACTCCCCTGCCACCTCTCTCGAGTGTAAGACGAGGGAATACATGATTTCATGTCAACAAAGAAGTCCCCCTCAACGTCTTAACGACCCTAGGTCAGGTGAGTCTTACCCCAACACCATCGATTGCCTACAATCCAACTCCCTCCCAGGTTATTGGATTGTCGCATTGTTTACCCTAGTCCGAATCTGGGGTTACCACTTCCGAGCATCAAATCCCGAATTCTCGATATATCTATCTACACATAATAAACAAACAATACAGAAAACACAATCAAAGTAACGAAGAACAACTGCTAACGAAACATAACCTTAATCAAACAACATATTCATAAATATAGTGTTAATCTCTAAACAACCTATGTTTTGCCAATGGCTATAACCATATATACAATGTAAAATGGACTAAACATGCCCAATAACTACCGAAATGAAGAAAACAAAGAAAAAAAATGGAAGAACTTAGCCGACATTCCAAGATTTGGCGCTAAAACCGTTGAACGATCACTTCTTCCTTCTTCTTCCACATCGGGTTGTGAGCTCTCCCTAAAAAATATCTCAAACTCACCCTAAATATATTCTAAGTAGCTTAAGGGGTGATAAAATCGGAAGAGATGAGGAGATGAGGGATTTTATACGGCTCAAAATATCTAAAAATATCTAAAGTCTATGCAGAGCTTACAGCATCTTAATCCACTCTCTGCATATTCACCACCGCGATGGCAGTCTGGACGCCGTGGCGGTGGGCTTCTTTCGGAATATTGCCTCCTTGCTCATTTTTCTACCGTTCTCGATACAATTTGATCGTTTATGTTTCGTTTTCTTACCTTTTCACCCCCACATACCTGTTTTAATACAAAAATAATAAAAAAATATTAAAATAAACTAAAACGTACTAAACGTACTCAAAACATAATAATATTCGGTTTGAAAATAGATAGGTAATTTACACCTATCAAATACCCCCAAACTCGGAATTTGGCTAGTCTTCGAGCAAAACATCCACACAATAAAAGAAAATATAACAACTAAAAACTAAAAACTAAAAATAAAAAACACAAAAAACAAATATGTGCAAGTTTTGAGTATCATCTGCCGGCCAAACGAATTATCCCTCATCGGCCCCCAATCCTATCAAGTTCAAGCATAAAAACACACCATGTAGTGTTCTAGAATTTCAACATTTATAATAGTAAGTGCCATTATAGATCCTACTGAAGTGTGTGTGTGTGTTTAAAACTCAAATATATAACTGTCTGTTAATTGGCTTGGATTATTCACTATATAAGCGCATGACAGAAAAAACCCGAAGGTATAGGGAAACCATAGGCTTGACCCTAGATCTATTCTCCACTAATGTAGGCTTGGAAGTTAAAAACGATCAATAGGTCTTGGTTTGGTTTAGGACAAATGGCCAAGGATAATTTTGAAAGAGAAAAGGGGTTAACGTCGTTAACTTGATATTACCCAAGGCACATCGCTTGGCACTCTCACACTCGAAACCCCATAGTTAAATTGGAAACAACCCTGAACATACGTTAAGAACGATGCCCTCACTTGTCAAAAACAAACTTAAATAAACTATATATACTTTTATAAAAAAAAAAAAAAAAAAAAAAAAAAAAAAAAACACAAACAAACAAACATACCCCCAAACTTATTTGATTTGTAAAATTTAAGGGGTTTGTGAAATATGAACGAAAAATAACAAGTGAGTACTCGAATATCAAACTAACTAATAGCTCGCCCACAACCCAACCGCTCACATCAAGAAGCATTTGCAACTGCTAGCTTGATTCACTCACATTGTGCCTTTGGTTAAGCAATATAGGTTTGGAAAGAAGTTTTATCAGTCAAATGGTATTTGTTAAGTGTTTAAAATTAAAACGGCTATTAGGCTTCAATAGGGTAACGAGGGATAATGATATATCAGGGTAAGCTTAAAAGGCTCCGGCGAGAAAATGAATGCCTAAATCATATCTTCTGAACTATCTCGCCTAGGATTTTGCCTCGAATTTCCCCCGAATCAAGTTCTAGAAACCCTAATGTCATGAATTTAGGTGACAGATAATCGTTTTTAAATCAATTAGACTGTTATATAATGAGTTTTCATGCTCGTGAAAGTAGGATCTACAATAACTATTTCTAAAACATAACGTTGAGCACACAGAACATACATGCATGAGTTTTACGCTCGACCCCAATAAACAACCAAGGGACAGACTCATCATCGGGTAATGTCCCAGATGACGTCAAAACTCAGCACATTCAAAACAACTAAACTATACAAACTAATCCTAAACAAGCATGCATACATAGAAAACATTAAAACACAACTACCACATCACCACCAACTTAAAACAGGTAATGTTCAAAACAACCGATCAGGGTTCCCAATAGACAGAAGCACTTAGTTTAAGGTCATCAGCCTGACATGCCGAAGTGCTCGTCAAAGAGCAACTTTTGCCTATAGTAAGTGTCATACAATACCATATACGGGTCTTGGTTCAGTACGCCCTCAATACTGGCGAGATGTGGCTCGAGCTTTCAACAAGATGCTCCACCAGATCATGTACTTGGTGGGTATGGAAGAACATTGCTAATGGTGGTGAAGGATCAATGAGCCACATCAGATCCTCATAAATATGATGGTCTTGGATTAATGGTGGCATCACCAGCTGGAATTCGAATGGTGAAAATTCACAACGATGAATGTGTGAATCTCCATCGATCTCATCCAAATACTTCCCACTTGTCTCCGGCTCCTCATGGTGGCTTTCACTAAATGTGGCTTGTGAATCTCTGGGTGCTACCACGTCTGACTCGGCCTCAATCAAGTAGATTAGCTGACCGATTTGTGTCTGAAAAGGTATTACGGTCACATTAATTTCAATGAAAATTCTCTTAATATTATCGAGACGATCCTCGTGCTCATTTAGCCGGTCATTCGTCTTCCTCCAAAACGTCTGAGTTTCCCTAATAAAATCAGCAAGTATTTCCTCCAGACCAGGGGAAGACTCAACGTATTGGTCCGGGGTGTCAATCCATGGCGCCGTAGAATTGTAACTCTGATAATCAAAGGCCTTCATGTCTTCTAACATCGAATGGGCTTCGTTCGCGGTTAGTTGGTCAAAAGAGGTAATACCGTTTCCTCTTTCAACCCACATTTTGGTTGTGGTTGTAACCCATCGAGGAAGTTCAGTAGTTGACACTCCCTTGGGAATCCGTGATTCGGAAATCGGAGTAGTAAATCCTTGTAACGATCCCAAGCATAGTAATATGGCTTAGAATCCTGTAGATAGAAACGCAAGAGTACCTATCGATCTAACATCTTCAAGCACCCTGTAGGAAAACAAAAACAAAAACTACAAATGAAAGAGTTATAAACAAAATAAATGCCTAAAGTAAAATTCGGTCATTTACTTACAATATCAATAATAACCAAAAAACACAATCCCCAGCAATGGCGCCCAAAACTTGGTGGCCGCAATTACGCGTCACCACTTTTACCGCAAGTGTACAGACTGAGTTTTAATATAGTTGGGGAGAGTAAGGGTATCATGTTCATGGGGATTGGTTGTGGTTATTATCGATTACCGCAATTATCATGACCTAACTTTATCTAGGCGAAAATAAATGGAATAAAATTAAATACTAATACTAATTTAATTAAACTAAATAAATTAACTATACTAATATTATATTGAGATAGATTTGTGGGAATAGATTTTCTAGGGATTAACTTCGTTTACGAATACGTGTTCGATCTCGTTTTAGTTCACGTTAACAGCGTTCGACTTATCCTATAATCTCAATTCGCAAACCACCCCGCCATTTCTCCCGAGTGTAAGACTAGGGAATATGCGACTTCGTGTCAATGAATAAGTCCCCCTCAATTTTTTAACGACCCTAGGTCACGTGAGTCTCACTCCAACGTCATTGATTGCATACAATTCAACTTTCTCCTAGGTTATTAGATCGTTGCGTTGTGTTTACCCTATCGACAATCTCAGATCGAAAACTCCCCCGCCACCTCTCCCGAGTGTAATATGGGGAAATACATGAATTCGTGTCAATGAAGAAGTCCCACTCAACATCTTAACAACCCAAGGTTACGTGAGTCTTGCCCCAACGTCATCGATTGCCCACAATCCAACTCCCTCTCGGATTATTGGATCGTCTCGTTGTTTACCTTAGTCTGAATCTGGGGTTACCTCTTCCGAGTGTCAAACCCCAAATTCTCAATATATGTATCTACGCGTAATAAACAAACAATATGGCAAACACAATCAAAATAACGAAGAACAACGCTAACGAAACATAAACTCAGTCAAACAACATATTCATAAATATAGTGTTAATCCCTAAACAACCTATATTTAGCCAATGGTTTTAACTATATATACAATGTAAAATGGACTAAACATGCCCAACAACTACCGAAATGAAGAAAACAAAGAAAAGAAATGAAATAACTTAGCCGATATCTAAAGATTTGGTGCTAAAACCGTTGAACGATCACTTTTTCATTCTTCTTCCACCTCGGGTTGTGAGCTCTCCCTCGAAAATCTCTCAAATGCACCCTAAATATATTCTAAGTAGCTTAGGGGGTGATAAAATCGGAAGAGAGGAGGAGAGGAGGGGCTTTATAGGGCTCAAAATATCTACAATATTTAAAGTCTGTGCAAAGATGACCACCACGGTAGTGGGATTCACCGCCACGGAGGTGAGTAGGTCGGTTTGATATTCGCCGTAGCAGTAGAGGAGGCAATGACATTATAGACTTCTTTGCATTTTTACCGCTGCGGCAGTAAGTTTACAATATCTTAAGCCACTCTCTGCATATTCACCGCTGCGGCGGTGGTCTGGACGCCGCGACGGTGGGCTTCTTTCAGAATATTGCCTCCTTGCTCGTTTTCCCACGATTCTTCTACCGTTCTCGATACGATTTGATCGTTTATGCTCCGTTTTTCTACATTTTCACCCCACACACCTATTTTAATACAAAAAAAAATAAAAACATATTAAAACATACTAAAATGTACTAAACATACTCGAAAACTAACAATGTTCGGTTTAAAAATAGATAGGTAATTTACACCTATCATTTGGCTAATCGATAATCAGCCTACAATCAATTGAATAGAAATACATTGAGTCTATGCGCTCGTGCAAATTAGGATCCACAATAATTTTTACCAAAACGCATTGTCAAGCACACAGAACACACATGCATGTGTATTACCCTTGACCTTGAAAACAACCAGGGGGTAATATCATCATTGGGTAACAACTCAGCATGCAACAACAACACAAAAACATTCTACACTAAACAATCATGCAATACGATAAAATAATAACACATACTAATATCCTACACATCACCACCAAACTTAAAACAGACTATGTCCTCAGCGACCCAATCATCAATATCAACATTTGAAATTAAAGCATGATGACGAAGGGGGTTTAGAACACGTATCTGGGAGGCGAGAGAATCTCGCCTCCGAATCAAGTCGGCTGTAATAGATTTAATTTATTTTAGACTTGGGTTGTCTCCCAAGAAGGGCGTGGTTTATTGTCCTCAGCCTGACACAGAGAACGGCTAGTTAAAAAGCGACTTCCGCCCATAGCAAGTGTCATACAATACTACAAATGGGTCTTGGTTTAGTACGCCCTCAAGACTGGCGAGATTTGGCTCTGATCGACTCAATCTTTCAACAGGATACTCCACCAGCTCATGTACTTGGTGGGCCTGGAAGAATGTTGCTAATGGTGGTGAAGGACAAGTGAGCCACATCGGATCCTCGTAGATGTGATCGTCTGGGATCGATGGTGGCCTCATGATTTGGAATTCGAACGGTGAAAATTCACAACAATTAATGTGTGAGTCTCCATTGATCCCACCCAAGTACCTCATGCTTATCTCCGGTTCCTTGTGGTGGCTTTTGATGAATATGGCTTGTGTATCTCCCAGTGCCACCACATCTGACTTGGCCTCAATCAAGCAGATAAGATGACCGATTTGCATCTGAAGAGATATTACGGTCATATCGATATCACTGTAGACCGTCTCGATATAATTAAGACGATCTTCATGTAAGTTGATCCAGTTATTCGTCTCCCTAAAAAATGCTTGAGTTTTCCCAATAAAATCAGCGAATATTTCCTCCAGACGGGGGGAAAACTCAACGTATTGGTCCGAGGTGTCAATCCATGGCGCCATAGTAATGAAACTCTGATAATCAAAGGCCTCCATGTCTTCCAGCAACTAATAGGCTTCATCCGCAATTACTTAGTCAAAAGAAGTGGTATCGTTTCCTCTTTCAACCCACGTTCTGGTTGCGGCTTGTAACCCATCGAGGAAGTTCAGTAGTTGACACTCCCTCGGGAAACGATGTTTGAAAAACTGGAGTAGCAAATCCTTGTATCAATACCAAGCACAGTAAAATGGCTCGAAATTCTGTTGAAAGAAACACAAAAGTACCTGTCAATCTAACATCTTCAAGCACTCTGCAGGAAAAACAAAAACAAAGTTACAAAACAAAAACGTTATAAACAAAATAAATGCCTAAAGTAAAATCAAGTCATTTACCCACAATATCAATAATAATCAAAAATCACATTCCCTAGCAATAGTACCAAAAATTTGGTAGCAGAATATTATTTCGCCACTTTTACGACAAGTGTAAGGGTCATGTTTTAGTAAAGATGGGAAGAGTTGGGGTATTGTGTCCATAGGGATTGGTTGAGATTATTATTGATTACTGCAAGTATCATAACCTAATTTTATCTAGGCGGAAAAAAATATAATTTATAATTAATAAATACTAATACTAAAATACTAATTAATCTAATTAAACTATAAATATTATATTGGCATTGTTTTGAGAGAATAGATTGTCTAGGGATTAATTTCGTTTACAAATATGTGTTCGATCTCGTTTTAGTTTACGTTAACAGAGTTCAATTTATCCGACAATCTCGGTTCATAAACTCACTCGCCACCTTTCCCGAGTGTAAGACGAGTGAATATATGACTTCGCATCAATGAAGAAGTCCCTATCAAAGTCTTAACGGCACTAGGTCACGTGAGTCTCGCCCTAACGTCATTGATTGCATACTCTCCAACTCCCTTATGGGCTTTTGGATCATCGCGTTGTGTTTATCCTAGTCCGAATCCAGGGTTACCTCTCTCGAGTGTCAAACCCCGTATTCTCTATATATTATTTTAAGCATACAAACAATACAAGAATGATAAACACAATCAAAATAACGAAGAACATCCGCTAACGAAACATAATTCAATCAAACAACATATTCATATATTTATATTAATCCCTAAACAACCCATGTTTAGCCAATGGCCATAACCATATATACAATGTAAAATGACCTAAACATGCTCAAACAATAATCCTAAGTTAAGAGATAAAGAAAGAAATGAGAGAAACTAATCGTAGTCCGAAGATTTATCTCTAAGAACATTCCAAGATCGTTTCTCCTTCTTCACTTTGTGTTCTTCTCTTTAGGAATTTCTTGAGCTCCCCAAAACCTCTCAAAATATGCCTTTAATATGGTAGGATTTCTAATTTCCAAATGGGAGAGTTGAGGAAAAGAAATAGGGAACAAAAATATCCTAAAATATATCTAAATCTGGTGCAGAGCTGACTGCTGCGGTAGTGAAGAAAGCAGTGAAATCAGGACCTCTCTATAGTTTCACCGCCATACGATGGTGGATATCACCGCTGCGGCAGTGTATGTTCAGTAAGAAAGGGCACCTCTCTGCATATTCATCGCCGTGACGGTGGTGCCACGACGGTGGGCTGTTGTTCTGAATATTGCCTTTGTGCTTATTTTTTCATCGTTCTTCCACCGATATGATCGTTTACAATTCGTTCCATCTTGTTTTACCATACACACTTGATTTAATACAAAAATAATAAAAACATATAAAAATAACTATAAAAATACTCTAAAACTAACAAAATCGATTTGAAAATAAATAGATAAATTACACCTATCAAATGACCTTCAGGAATCACCCCCGAGGATATTGATAACAATGTATTCTCAGTCGTAGTTTGATAGTTGGCCCTCAGCCACTAATGACAACTCATCAGCCAAACAGGGCCCTCGACAATGCCCTCTAGCCACTTTGTGGGTCAGACCTTGGTTTGCGGGAAGGCTTTTTGAATTGACAACCTAGAATAATAGTTTAGGGAATTCCAAGATTGCATTAGAGTTCTTCTTACCTGCATTCCAGTATTTCTCATGGAGGGAGAACCGCCTTGACTAATTACAAGGCACAGAGAACATGAACAACCATCTAGATATCGGGTGACGCAGTCTAATGAACATGCTCCTAGGGACCACCAACCCCCTCATCCAAATGGGAGAAGATTCATCCAGTAACCTACAAGTCCCTCTCCATTGTCGAGGCTCTATTGTACCCGTGTTGTCCCCGATGGACCACTCATCAATCCCCATGGCGAGTTCTAACATGACATCCTGGCATAGGTAAGAGTTTAGTTCCTAATCATTTATCTCTCTCCATCTTGGGGCTTGGGCAATGAGAAGCTAAGTGTGGGTGGTGGGTCATCCTGATCCATAGAATGACATTGTGGAATGACACATTACCAATATGGAGTTGATCCGTAATAATATCTAACAAGGGAGACCCACGACCAGGCCAATCTTCGTGGTATGATCCTCGTTCACTAATGAGTTACTAAAAAGGCTATCATGTGTTGTTTTATGCACCCTCGATGATGACGTACAATAGGATGACGAACCCCGTACACCATATATCCATCTTTCACTCCTATATGCACATGTAAATAGAATCTTTGGCAATGAGGTAGAAATCCTTTCCTCTCACCGTATCCTTTCCACTAATGGAGGCTATTTTATGATATTTGCACTAACTCAATATCCAACTTGGGACCAAGCTTGGAACTGAAATACCTGCTTCCACATTACCAATATATGGGCAGTGGTCAGAAGAGATCGAGAGGGTTGTAGAAGAAGAAAGGTAAGAATGAGCATGAAAGACCAAGAAAGGCTCAAGGATCGAAGAGGCTCCAGGCAGAGGGTAAGAATAAGCATGAAAGACCAAGAAAGGATCAGTAACCGACGATTGTTTCATCCCCTAGGTACCGTGGTCATAATTTTTCCTTCGTCATAGCCACTATGGCAATGATATTCGCAAAGAACTTGAGAGACTTTTTTCTGCCACCCTCTGATCTAAGGGAGAAGCTGATGGAAAGATCAATGAAGAAGTATTACAGATTCCACTAGGATTGAGGACACTTCATACAGAACTATTACTAGCTGTTGAAAAAATTTGAGGCCCTTATCATGAGAGGATACTTCAAGAACTAGGTTCGAAGAGTGAATAGAATCAAAGAAAATAGAGATTGCCTGCATGAGCACCGAGCGGGTCAAAGAAGGAGAATGGATCATGATGGGCAATGTCATAGGCCAAAAGATGAAGAGGACAGAGATTCTGAGAGAGTGGATGTCAAGATAAATATCATCCATAGGGGATTCAGATTGGAAGAGGAGGACCACGAGCATCGAGTAAAGAGAAAGATAGAAGAGAATGTGTGCGAGGTCAGAAATATGATGTTGTATCGCACAATGTCATCTCCTTCAATGAGGTCAACCTCGGGGTAGTCTATGTAACCTAACATTCAAATGTTATATATTATTATTGTATAGTTTTCAATAAATGTTTTCCACGAAGATTTATAAAGGGCTTCCTTAATAATTGGTAAAATATTCTAAAATATAGACCAAAGTTGTTTAATTTATAAATTTTAATACATAAGGTCTCTACCAGTCCATTGTTGAGATTCGTCTCCTAATCGTGTAAGTCCAAAATACTCTAGTTAAGAGAGATACGAGGAGTGGGATTCCATATATGCTTGGATAATCGGAAGTCTCATATATTATGTGCTATGTACTAGAATTGATATCAGAAATGCTATTGGCTGGCCAACATATATCTATCACATTAAGTTTGAGAGTACTAACATGGAGGAAAATATATCATAAAGCACTTTTGAATCACTAAGTATAAATTTATGAAAATGGAGAATGAGGACTTCAGAGTGATGGATTTATGGTATCAAATTTCTAATCTGATGTGAATAACTGTTAGTTTTTTTTAGAATATTCATTTATATTGATAGGTGAGGTCATTAGTGGAAGAAGTTATGAATATGATCCAAAACTTCTTATTCTACTATGGAGACTAAGTTTATTACCAAAAAATATGCAATTTAGAAGGTGTAAGGATTTGGAAGTTCGTTTATCAAACTTTGTTGCAACCACTGAGTCATGATACCTCAGTATTATGACAACGATGGGGCTATAGCTCAACAAAGGAACCTAGGTCTAAACAATATCTAATAAGAGGGATGGTGTTTTCAAATAAATATTAAAATTTAATATATCTATTTAGACAGTATGCTCTATGGGCAACATGACAGAACTACTAACTTAGGGCCCCAACCCAACAATAGTTAGCTGAATGAAGTATGTGACACTTGACTAGATTAGCTGTAGTGCTAGTGGGAGATTTTTGGGGGTATTGGCCTATAGACAATCCTAGGATGACTTGTTTCTAGAAATAATATAAATTAATTAAATAAATAAAAAGAAAAAATTGGTATTTCACATACCAACTTAGTATTTATATATCAACATGTATGTATTACATAGTTATTAGATTCCTTGGATATTCAGTTGAAATGTCTTAGCTTTTTAATAAGATTAAAAAGGAGGGAGATCGTAGACATTGGTAATTGAATAACATAAAATGTTCCTAATCATAGGATTATTAATTGGTACTTAATATTCTAGATATATTGACTTGTGGGGTGTTTTCTTAATTGAGAATGGAAAATCTCAAATTCATCATAATGAGATACGGAAATAACCACAAAAGGGGCTTGTTAAGTTTTAACCACTGCCTGAACGTGACCATTACTAGATATTCTATGTGGACAATATTTCTTAAGGTCACAATAGAATATACGAATTGTCATAATGCATGTGATCTTTTGACTTGAGGTACTGTTTCTTATGCTTATGCAGTCCTATATTTTGATAATAGTAAGTGTTGTACTCTATCCATGAGAGTTTAAGATATTCATTGGGTATAGAGGGACATACATGTGATTATTCTAGTATGAAAAAAAAAAAAAAAGAAGAAGAAGGATCCATCGCCCTTTAGAAAAACAGAAATTATTAAACGCTATCTAACCTGATTTACTTAAAGTCGTGGGCCAAAGTAGTATGATGATTACAATGAGATTCTAATTGGTATCATATAGTAAATCATGGATCCAGTTCATATGATCAGACTAGGATTTTGATTTTTTTGAAACTTTCAAACTCGTGAAATTTTGAAAGGATAACAATCACGCAACCCCCCTAATTTTGGTACCATTACAATAATTCATCATTTGAAGGGTTACTAAAGAAATTAATAGAACACCCAAAATCATGAAATTGTCAAAGTTTAACTCTCACGAAACACACCAATTTTTGTACCATTATGATAATTCCTCATTTGAAGGGTGATTGAAGATATTAATATAACACCAAAATTTGTGAACTTGTCAAAGAATAACACTCACAAAATACCCATATTTTTGTACCATTATAATAGATCATCATTTGAAGGAGTAAAAGAAAAAATTCATCCCAGACTCGAAATTGTGAAATTTTTTAAGGCTATAGCATGCCGAAAAATCCCAATTTAGCTAATTTTCAGAACTTCCGAACCTAGGAAATTTTGAAAGGCTAACACTCACGAAACCCCCCCGATTTTCATATCATTATGATAATTCATAATTTGAAGGGTAACTATACAAATTAATATAAGACCCAAAATTGTGAACTTGTTAAAGGCTAATACTCTCGAAATACCCCAATTTTTGGTACCATTATGATAAATTATCATTTGAATGGGTAACAGGAAAAAAATCATCTAAGACTCAAAATCGTGAAATTTTCGAAAGCTATAGCATGTCGAAAAATCCCAATGTAGCTAATTGTTTGAAACTTTCAACCTTATGAAATTTTGAAAAGTTAACACTCACGAACCCACCCACCCACTCCGATTTTCGTACCATTATGATATTTCATCATTTAAAAGGTAACTGAAGAAATTAATATGACACCCAAAATCATGAAATTGTCAAAGGCTAGCTCTCACGAAACACCCCAATTTTGGTACCATTATGAAATATCATCATTTGAATGGGTAACATAATAAATTAATCTGAGACTCAAAATCGTAAAATTTTTGAAGAAGTACACCAAAAAATCCCAATTTAGCTAATATTTTGAAACTTTCAAACTCGTGAAATTTCGAAAGGCAAACAATCATACAACCCCTTGAATTTGGTAGCATTATGATAATTCATAATTTGAAGAGTGACTAAAGAAATTAATATAACACCCAAAATTTTGAACTTGTCAAGGGGTAAAGCTCACAAAGTACCCGTATTTTTGTACCATTATGATAAATCATCATTTGAAGGGGTCAAAGAAAAAAATCATTTCAGACCCGAAATTGTAAAATTTTCAAAGGCTATAGCATGCCGAAAAATCCCAATTTAGGTTATTTTTTGAAACTCCCAAACTCGTGAAAGTTTGAAAGGCTAATACTCAAGAAACCCCCCCGATTTTTGTACCATTATGATATTTCATCATTTGAAGGGTAACTGAAGAAATTAATATAACACCCAAAATCTTGAATTTGTCAAAGGCTAACTCTCATGAAACACCCCAATTTTCGTACCATTATGATATATCATCATTTAAATGGGTAAGAGAATAAATTCATATGAGACTTAAAATCGTGAAAATGTCGAAAAATCCTAATTGAGCTAAGTTTTTGAAACTTCCAAACTAGTAAAATTTTGAAAGGCTAACAATAATGAAACCCTCTGATTTTTGTTCCATTATGATAATTCCTCATTGAAAGGTAACTGAAGAAATTAATATGACACCTAAAATCATGAAATTGTCAAAGGTTAACTCTCGCAAAACACCCCAATTTTTGTACCATTATGATATATCATCATTTGAATGGGTAACAAAATAAATTAACCTGAGACTCCAAATCATGAAATTTTTTAAGGCTTTAGAACGTCGAAAAATCCCAATTAAGCTAATTTTTTGAAACTTACAAAGTCGGGAAGTTTTTAAAGGCTAACAATCACAAAACCTCTGATTTTGGTATCATTATGATAATTCATCATTTGAAGGATAACTAAAGAAATTAATATAACACCCAAAATTGTGAACTTGTCAAAGGGTAACACTTACGAAACACCCGAGGATGTCAAGAAGCCATAGGAGATATGTAGAAGATATCCTCAACCAGCTTGAAAAAGAGATATTTGGAGACGTAAAATAAGGATTCATGATAAAGTATTGATAAGGAAAGTTTTGAAACCTGACCTCACGAAAGAAAATTCTCGAAAAGGCTAGACAGGTGAACAAAGGGAGATAGTGTTCTAAGAAGAAAATCATATAGACCTAGATTGTGCCTAGAAATAACAGATCCGTCGATGAAAATTTTGGAAACTCGTAGAGGCCCAATCGAAATGATCGAAAGGAGTAGGACATATTTTTCTATTCAAATAAGAAAAGGATCAAGCTAGAAGAAGACAATGAGACTTTGCTGGATAGTAGCCAATAATGGAGAAGTATCTTGGAAAGGGGCGAATTTAAATAAAACACTGGGATTGACTTGAACTACCTTATTCTCCAAAATGTAAAATCTTGAAAGTAAGTGTTAAGAGAGAAATTATAATAATAATAATAATAATAATAATAATAATAATAATAATAATAATAATAATAATAATAATAATAATAATAATAATAATAAAGACTTGTCTCATAAAGTTTTAAACACTAAGTGGTCACACTAAGGCAATTAGGTGAGTCACACTCTCTATATAATTCGAATATTAAGTCGTAAGGGTGTCTCAACACCTAGTGACTTAGGCCAACTGGACCGGGATCCCTATCCAAAGCTCGCTATAGGGATTATATAGGAAGAATGAGTCCTTAGTTGCCAAAATTAAAAATAAAAATAAAAAATGATTTTCTCAACACTGCCAAGATAAACCAACATTTGTTAGCCTTCATTAACTAACATTTGTTTCTTTATTATTTCTTTTCTCCCACCTTTGAGTCATCTCGAGTAAGGCCTATTCTAGTTGCCTTCAGTTCAAAATGAAAGAGATGAATCATAACCGTTGGAGAAACCGCAGGTAGCATATAGGGCCTAGGTAATCCTAATAGCATAATAACAATCTCAGAAAAGTTCAAATATCGAAACTTGATGGAATTGAGCTAGACAACTCTGGATAACAAGCTACTAAGGTAATTGTTCCAAATTCCTATTAAAATTATACTTACCATATTCCAAAACTTCTCCAATGTAAAAGTAATAGGTGCAATTTATCTATTTATTCCCAAGTCGGTTTTGGTAGTTTTCGAGTATTTTTATAACGTTTTAATATGTTTTAATACATTTTTATTTATTTATGTATAAACTAGGTGTTAGGGGAGAAAATGGGTGAAAACAGTCCATAAACGAGCAAGCCGGTAGAAGAACGTTGGAGAAAAAGAGCAAAAAGATCAATTTTCAGAACCTACATCCACCGCTGTAGCAGTTAAAATACAGAGTTCCTGAATTTTCTACCACCGCAGCGGTCAAAATACAAAGCAAAAAGATTAGGACAACATACAAACTTTTGAATACTTGAATATGAAGGTTAATTTATGCTTTAGTTAAATAATCCTGTGAGAGATAAAGATGGGAATATAAGGGGCGATATGGATAACAACTTAAAACACTAAAATCGAAACTATGGGGAATTTAGGAAGACAAAAGGGGCAAAAATCATCTTAGAAAAGATTTGCTATCCCAAAAATCTGAAATGTTGGAAAAATCATTTAAGGAAGTCAAGAGTACCATGAAGAGGGGTACATGATAGGGAAGCAGAAGTTATGTTTTCTGAAAGGGGATAGGTGATCCTATTATCAAGATTCTCAATCCGAGCAAAAGCTCAAATGGATACCAGTAACTTTTCCCATTTGAAAGACAACGGATGTTACCTTATAGTGGCTAAAGTTAAAGAGAATTTGACCTAACGTACAAATGGAACCATAGGAACCGTAATAATGAAAATAGGAGAACAACGACAGAAGATTCTCACATAGACAAATAATTAGACTGTCTTCTATACATCACATAGGATTTAAAAAAAGAAGAACTAAATACGAACAAGGAAGTTAAATTTTACAAACTGTTCCTAGGTATAAATACTAATGTTTTAAATGCAGCAAATAGAAAATACAAACGGAAGACTAACTATGAGCATCAAGTAAATGACGATAAGGAAACGAGAGATAAGCTTAAAGACCTCACATAATCTAAAGCCTCTAAACAATCACAGATCCTAGAAAACTCTTCATTTGAGAAAGACGAAGGGTAATCTAAAGTGGATGGAGTATCTCCTATCAATGGAGAAGGAACCTCCGCCACAGATATATCAACAGACCATGGGATCACTTGGAAAAAAAAATGAGGATCTATCCAGACCATATATTTTGAGTCAGCAGAAGGATGGGCCAAATATGGCATTCCGTTGGAAGTCAAACGATGTCATTCCTACTGAGCACAGGCCATAGTATCTTGAGCCTCATTCCCAAACTAAAAGATATCTCATGCTATAACTATGTCATCAATCAAGGGAATATGCTATGTCCATCCGAACTGGAGACTAACTCGAACAGGGACATAAGGGACGCAACCTCTAATCTAAGAAGAGGAAAAAATGGTAGGTTCACGTAATCCAGATAGATGTCGATTGAGATCATACAACGAGTGGTCCATACCACATCCAAGTTGATAATCTCCAGGAGAAGTGACATCTAATCCTCGGACATTGAAGTAGCTATGTAATCAAAGAAAATAGAAAAGATAGTTAATCCACTATTAGCTCTTGAAAACACCATACTGTCAGAGGTAACATAGTTAAATAAGAAATAAGTCATATCTACAATAATGTACAACTCCAGAAAAAGTAGAGGCCATTGGCTGGGAAAGTTGTTAGCGATTGATAAAATTGAGCCAACACAAAGGGGCACTATCAAACAAGATGAATCGTGCACTATATTTTTAGCCAGAATAACCATTTGACTTGAAATATTGGTTCCCTTCTTAGGGAATAATATCTCCTATAGCAACAAGGTAACCAGCACAATCATTCGATGCTCACAACAATCCTTGTAACTATTCCACATGTCTTTATAATGCTAATATCCCTAATCATCTGAAAACTATCGTTAGAGTGTTTCAAACTCCAAAGAATCTTTGGTAATATCCTAGAAAAGTGGTAGATGTTTCCATTTGACACCAAGAGCCTAGGATAAATGAGTCTCTGATGATGACATCGAAAAGTGAGGGATCTCTCCTGATAAGGGGAGTCAAAGTAAGAAAGATACATCCTCTAAGTAAGGAGTTATCTCGACTAATTTGATGTGAAAACACGAGGTCATTGGAACCCAAAGGTGCACTAGACTCCAAAAAAGTGGCCCATTTACTGTGACATGGTGAAGGTCCATGATGTATTCGATATTTGTCCAAAGAAGTTCCATATCGGCCGAAGTCAACAGCTCTAACAAGTTAGATAAAGAAAAATGGTTAGGCTGATGTAATAAAAATTTGAGGTGAATTGACAATGCTCGGGATAGACTCTCCTAGAGAAAATTCACTCAATAAATATATCATCCACAGGTATAACAAAAAGCGAGGTATGCTAAGTATGTTTAATTTATTTTTTTTAAATTAGCTTAATTCTTATTTGGAAATAGTCCTACTTGTCTGGACTGAGTAACATCACTATTAGGTTTCCCCTCTTTTAGGGAAGAGATGGTTGTAGACATCTCATTTTGTCCCACCCAATCGACGTCGAATCAAATACAAGTTCAGATAAACTTTAAACTTTGGTTTAAAATGAATGAATTTCAACCTAAGATCACATTGAATAATCCCAAAAAACATGATAAAACACAAAATTGTTAAATTTGACAAAATACAGTTAAGTAAAACATTTACTTCTACTGAATCTTATCGGTTTAACACAAAAATCATTTATTTCATTTATGGATATTACATTACATACCACCAATACACAATACAAGAGACTTTAATAAAGGTTTGGAAAGGTCATAACAAGCCCTAAATCACAAGGTTGATTAAGGAGCAGCGCTTAATTTGGATTTACACCAAATTCAATTAGTCTTGACAAACCACCCTAGGCCCAATGCATCAAGGGCCTAGACATAATTTAAGGCCCACAAATTAATATTATAATGACCAAGGAACCTTCCTAGAAGTTTCCTACCAATAAGGAAGGAAACCAAGACACTTAGGGTACAACCAATCATTATCAAAACTAAACCGATTCGGTTTGCCACCTAAGTTAAGCATTCAATGAGCATTGAATGTCCATCCTATCAAGAATTAAATTATTAGGATGACATGTCAATACCACATTCAAGAAATCTATATATTTTAAGCAAAATATCTTAGAATCAACCGAAAACCTTGAATTGTGATGACCTGTTACCAAAACCAAACCGAATGTGTGACCTCGAATACATTAAATACACATCCCATCAAGAAAAAAAATGATTGGGATGACATGGAATAGATAGGTTCAAAGGATATAGATATGTTCACTTAAATATCTTAGGGTTAACTAAGAACTTGGAAATCAACTGTCGATTACAAGGTAAGTTAACTCAATTCCATCCAAACTCAATCATTGGAATACTCACCATGAAATGACTCATAAAATATAATTAAATGAAAAGTGACACCTTAAGACTAGATATAATGCAGCTTGAGAGCATTTCGGACAACCAAACCGAAATAGTAAAACTAACCAATACTTGGCCACTACATCGAACTGAATGCATCACATCAAGTTATAAATGCACCCATGTGAAAGGAATTTGATTGGAGGGGATCTAATGATTGGTAATGATTTCCAATCATTACCAAATCTTTGAAAATATTTGGTAATGATTACCAAATCTTTGATAATCCAACATTCCATCCCAAATTCGTTCCAAGCTAAACAAGACCAAGGAAAGACAACTACTCTCTTAAGCCAAACACCCCCCAGGGAACAAACTGGAATAGCCTGCACATTGGACAATGTGCAGACCCCCAGTCCTATAAATACATGGTCTATCCTCTCATTTTTGCAAGTCTTGATGACCTAGTTTTTCTCTCTAAACTAGAGTATCTCTCTTGGGTCCTAGGCCTCTCAAGAATATTTATCAAATAATATGCCACTATTATATTGAAATCCAGTTATAGAAGGTGTTCTTGAAGTTTTTGGAACAAGAACTCGAAGGATCAATGACCATCGATAAACACCGAGCCAAAAGGAGCAAAGAGGGAAAGAAGATTAGCTACTTAGGGATAACCACATCCCCTAGGTAGGGTGTTCTTGAGTTATTCACTAATAACCAAGGAATCAACGATCACCAATCATCAACCGACCAAGATGATCAAGGAGGAGAAGGAGGTAAACACTTAAGGAAGACTACATCCCCTAAGTAGGTATATTTCTTCAAAAACCCCTATGATTTTGGTTTAAACTTGTGTGTATTGATTGTATATAGCATAATCATGTATATAACACACTTTACTTTCATGTACATGACACATAAAATCCATAAAACAACCAAACAAGCATTTGATTTTGTCAAGAACAACTAAACAAACAATTAATTTTAACTATAACAACCAAACCATGCTCAAATCATACAAAACCATTCCAAGCATCTCAAGAACATTCAAAAACATTCAAGAACCTTCAAGAACATTCAAGAACATAAAAACATCCAAGAACATGTTAAGAATATGTGGGGATTGAAACAAAACTTCTATCACACCATGAGTTGTGTATAGTCTCTACGATTCTCTCAAGAACATCGTATTTCTTTTCTTTTAACTAAACAAATCACACACTAACACTAAACTAACCCAAACAAAAGAGTGTTTAAAGTATTCTTGACAAAATCAAAGAGTGTTCTGTACATATCGTGTTGTGATTCAGGTTGTTCACAACTTAAAAGTAACTAATAATAAACCTAATTAAGGTTGTGATTCAGGTTGTTCACAACTTTAAAAACTATTAATAATAACTAACTAAGGTTGTGATTCAGGTTGTTTACAACCAAAACTAACTAATAATCAACTAAAATTAACTAAAACAAACCAACCTTTAATTAAAACCAACTGAGCTTGCCAATTTTCAACTTAACAGGAATGAACTACGTCTGATCTAATCTTTGGTATCCACCCAAAGTACATAGGCAACCCATAAGGGTTGGGTCATACCTTTAATAATAAACCATATCTTTTACCCTAACCAAAATGAACTACGTAAACACCTAATTCTCATTTAAGATACGTAGGAAACCCATGTGTGGGTTTGGTTGCATATCCAAATAAATTAGTCTTAGTTTGCATTTCATTTAGTATAGCTTGCATATTTACATATATCCTTATATGTAAACTGTTATTGGGCATCACTTACTAGTAGTAGCTGATAGATTGATTTTATCTATATATTTCCAATCCGAATTTGGTAGTTTTTGAGTGTTTTGTAAATGTTTTAATTCATTTTTATTTGTTTTTTTTTCAAATCAGGTGGTATGAGAGAAACGGTGCAAAATACATGAAAATAATGTAACTTCAAGGCCATTTTTTACCTTGATTTGATCCGATTTTAGAAAATCTCAAAACATGAAAGATGTATATCTATATCTTATATTTCCATAGGTTTTTTAATCACCTTAATTGGAGTTCAAACAAGACAATTATGACAAAAATACGAATTAGGCGCAGGTACTGACCATAACTCGCTGCAGCGAGCTTTTGCCCGCTACAGCGAGTTTCCGTCCATGAGTTTCTGACCCCCTTGCTTGCTGCAACAAGTTTTTGCTCACTGTAGTAACCATACACCAGTTGAAAATGTTATTTTTAGATATTTTTGAGATATTTTTCATTCTTTTGGTATCCACTCATTTCCTAGACCACCAAGAACATTTTTGGGAGTTCTTTTGGGGCTATAGAACCATACCAAAGAAGACGAAAACCCATTTAGAGAAGAGAAAACAAGATCGGAGCAGATTTTACGGAAGTAGAACAATCCATTCTTCAGATATTGGTTATTCTCCTTTGTTTCTTTCTTTATTTCTAAACTCTTGTTTGTTGTTTGATCATTTATATATTAGTTTTAGTTGAATATTTGGTTATGTCCATGATCAAAACATTTATTATTTAGGGATTGATGTAGTTTATAAGTATGTTATTTGAGTAAATCGTTGTTTCGTTATCGGTTGTTCATCCCTATTCGATTATGTTTACCGTTCTTTTACTTTCATATTTTGCTTATTATGATATTGTATTTGATTTGAGAATAGGGGATTTAACACTCAGGAGAGGTAACCCTAGATTCGAACTAGGGTTTAAACACAACATGTTGTTCTAATGTTTCGGGAGATTATTAGAACGTGGGCAATCCGTGAGGTTGGGGCAAGACTCATGTAACGCTAATGGGAATCTATCATCTCATTTCGGGTCAGTATCCGTTCCCCACCTAGGCAGGTACTCATATTTCTCTGGTCTGTTCGTCTTTCCTACAACAGATTTGGAGATTCTGGTGACTCATGTTCCCCGAAGTCGTTATTCACAGGAGGGGGCTATTGAGTATTCCAAGCCTTCTATCTAACCATCCGCATCAACATTCCTTTTCTTGGAGTGATTTTCTCTGTTAGGGCATCAATTCTTATATCTGTGGCCTGTGCTTCAAGGGGAGGAATAGTATACACCCTGCCTATGGCCTTCATATATGCTCCTGTGCTTACCGACAATGGGACTTCACTCCCCTGGCTCAGACAAGTCATTTTTATCATAGTTGTCTCATCTCGTTGGTGAACTTCTTTTTGCTTTTTCTCTCACAGATGGCGCCAAATGATGTTGCCTAAAAATCCTTGGTACGTGTTTCAGGCCCTCACACACTCGAAATTTACACAACCTGCAATCTGACCTGCAAAACCAGTTAGTTCTATAGGGGGAACACCGGTGTGGTGTCGGCAAAAGAGCCTCCGTCTTGAGAATAAGGTCAAATTGGTTAAAGATATAACGAAAGCTTTAGAGAGTATAGAGTGTAATATTTAGAGTTATGTGTTATACTTTCTTTCCTTCCGCATATATAGGCCGTACCCCTAGTAACCATCCCTACCATGATCACCTCCACATACCATACTTAACAATCGTGAACGTTGCCCGAGCTCCCATTACGAGATGTTGAGTTAATCACGTTCGTGTATGGGGATAGTGGTAGGTGAGGTAACGACTACCGTTGATCTACCATCCTTGGATCTAATGATCGGGCGTTGCCTAGGAGGCTTTGCCTTGTACCAGATAAGCCTATGTGTGGCCGATCTTCCTTAGCAGGCCAGGTACCTCGTTTTTGGGCTGTTAGAGAAGCCTACCCATGAATAACTACTAGGCTACTACTCCCGGTTCGAGTCTCATGGAAAGCCCTGATCCAATATTCTATCATCGTCTGCTTCAACTCATGGGCAAGAATTTTTCCTACATCAAGGATAATAAGGGAATGTGTGCCTACTATTCATCTAGTTAAGTTAAATTATCTTAGAGTTTATAACAAAGACCTCCCATATCCTTTTGCACTAAACTAGATATCTTGCTTGTAGTTTTGCAAATCTTAGTCACCTCTCTTGACGTGTTTTTTTATTGTTAAAAGACAAAAATACCCTTATATTATTTTTAAAAAAAATATATGTTTTTATTTTTATAAAAATTCATTAGCACCCCCTTATTTTTAAAATTATATTTTTTACCCTAACTTTTTAAATAGTTATATTTACCCCCACCACCCACTATCATCGCCTCACCCCCATCCACCCACCGCCGTCGCCACCATCTACCATAGCTACCCATCGCCGCCGACACTATCCACCGCTACTACCCATTGCCGCCGCCATCAACCATTGCCGTTACCACCACCCTCCACCGTCACCACCCATGGCTGCCACCACCACTCACTGCTACAACCTATCGTCACCACCTTCCTCCACTACCACCCATTGCCACCACCCACCGTCGCCACCACCCGTCACTACCACCACGACCCTCCACCACCATCACTACCACCACTGCAGCCACTACCTGCCACTGCTAAGGAAAGAGAAAGAGAGGGTGGTAGTAGGGAGAGAGAGAGAAAAACAGACGGGAGAAAAAGATATTTTTTAAATTTTTTAATAAAAGGGTTAAAAAAATATTTTTTTTTAGATGGGGATGTTAGTATAAAAAATAAAAGATGAAAATATACATATAGAAAAATTAAAGGGTTATTTATGTATTTGTGTATTTTTAATTTTTAATTACTTAATCATTTTTAAATAGTTAAGGGTGAAATCGTCATTACAATAATTTTTTTTATTAATGTTTTATCTATAAGGGAGGTAAGTGGTAATTAACCAAAAAAGATAAGGGGTTGACTGTGATTTACAAAATTACAAGGGAGGTATCTGGTTTAGTGTAAAACTATAGTGAAGGTAAATGATATATACCCAATTATATTATTATATAAGGGAAGGTGTGCCTACTATTCATCTAGTTAAGTAAAAGCACTATTTAGTAATATGACTAAAAGTAAAATTTTGTTATTAGATTTTTTTTTTCCTTTTTTTTCCCTATTATTTCTATCTCTAGATTTGCATATTATTCATTTGGGTGAGTGAAATTTTATTGCTCTTATTAACTTCTAGATTTTATTTATTTATTTTTTTTGTTCATATCTATGATTAAGTAAAGATTTTCTCATTATGAATATGTACTAGTAAAATAAAGATTTTCTCAGCAGTTCAGCATGTCCAGCATTCTGATGGAATTCCGCCTAGGCGGTAGAAACTTCGCCTAGGTGGATTTGCGTTGTTCTTTGAAACCTCTTTTTTTTTGTCTTTTGGCTACCCTTTTTTCCACCATTTTGTTCAGTTTGCCGATTGTTTACGTCCCTACTTCTGACTTATAAAAATAGCTAAAAAAATATTAAAACTTTAATAAAATACTCAAAAACTGGCAAATTCAATTTAGAATTAGATAGGTATTTTACACCTATCAAATACCCCCAAACTTAGAATTTTACTAGTCCTCAAGCAAAACACCCTAATGCTAAATAACACTAACTACACTAATTAGCTAAATTCTAAACTAAAAATAAGTAATCATTAACAAATAAGAAGTACACACTTGTAAGATTTCAGTTCAATCAAAGAAACCATGCGATTCTTCCCTCAACAACCCGTAATCAGATCCGGTTAAGGAATAACACGCACCACATGGTGTTCCAGAATTTCAACACTCAACATCAGTTAAAATCATTTTAGATCCAATTGAAATGTGTGTGTGTGTGAGAACTCGGATGTATAACTAATCAAACACCAGATTGGATTATTCAATGAATAAGGTCATGACTTAAACTTGTTAAAACATTCAGGAAAGCCATATGCTTGACTGGGCTCAACTATCCACTAATGTAGGATTGGACATTCACTGAGATTAATAGGGCTTGGTTTGGCTTTGGAGAACGACCAAGGGTATCGTAGAAATAGAAACTCGTTATAATTTTAATGATACCCGAGGAACAAATGCTTGTCGTTATATCTCTCTCATAACCCCCTATCTTTGAAGAAATAACCCTGAACAAGATTACGTAAACTTGTATTCACTTGTCACAACAACCGAGATTAAACACTATATTCACATAGTGTTTTTTTTTTTTTAAAGTACACACACCCCCAAACTTATTCAATTTTGTACAATTTTAGGGGCATGTAAATACAACTAAAGGATTGACAAGTGAATACTCTTATACTTAACCAAAAACATTTAAACTAAAACCCCGATTGACCGCTTCAAGTTAGCATAATCTAATGCTACTTGTTTTCACTCAATTTTTACTTTTATTCTTAGCGACAATGGTTTTGAAAGATTTACTTGGTTAAAGTATAGAAACAAGTTCAGAAGTGAAACGTTTATGGCTTCGACAGGAGAACGAGAGAATACATTTTCAGGTTAGTTTCAAATGATTCAAGCGATAAAAATGAAGGCCTATATCATGCCTCCGGAATTACCTTACCTATAATTTCGCCTCAAGCCTCCCCCAGTCAAGTTCTAAATTCCTCATTTCTATCATGAACTTATTACTGAATAATCGGCGTCAAATAGTTCAACTAATTATACAATGAGTTTATGCGATTGTGCGATTTAGGATCAAAATAATTTTTACCTAATCGACATGCTAAGCACACAAAACACATGTGAATGGCATTACCCCCGACCTTAATATGCAATTTAGGGGGTAATTTTCATCATCGGGACATGGTTCGGAAGAACTCAAAAACTCAGCATGCACGTACAACTATATTCATTAACATATCTACTCTAATTCTACAAACTAATATTACTTATGCTAATGATCCTTACACATTCATAACTAAACATTACACATGCATAACAAAAAGAATTTTAAAATTTACAAAAATTTAACATTAATGCCATTATAAGCAAAAATTTGTCCACAAAAAGAATTTTGTCTAATTTACATCAAAAAATTGTCATCCTTCATATCCAAAAATAAAAAAAATAAAAAAATAAAAAAAAAATTACATGCTTGTATGTCATATACCCCCAAACTTGAACAAGACAGTGCCCTCACTGCCTAGGCAGCGAACCCAATAGCAGAATAGAAATATACGTATTGAAAACTGGGTCGGACACATACCTAGGAGGGAAGACATACAAGTCTAACCTCCTACCGTTCATTGGGGAGGAGATGGTGGTGGCAGCTCATCGGTCTCGAAAGGCGGCACGGGCGTATAACGCGTCATGTCGATTCCGTGGTGCTCAAATAAAACCCGTTGATTTTGATCTTGTGGTCGAATGTAGTTATCCATATAGCTCTCCATCTGAGAAAAATTAGTTTGGAGCTGGCTCAAATTGGATTGGAGGCTACGGATATCTCGTGAAATCTGGGTGAGTTGGTCGCAGCGGGTTGTGGGCGTCGGTGGCTTCGAAGGGCCGACTTCTTCCTCTTCAGGACCCTCTTCTCCCTCAGCTGGTCTGCCCTTCCACAATATGTTAATCATTAAAAGATCAAGCGGCTTTATAGGTGGAAAGGGGCTTATAGACGTGACACGAACTCCGGCACGTAAAAAGAGAGCGGTTAGGAAGGAGGGAAAAAGAAGGCCACCTTTCGTCGTCCTGCCAGTATGAACTATTGAAGAGTAAATGTACCAACTGACATTGATGGGAATCCCTCTATCAATGCCATATATCATAAACACTAGCTCCTTGGAAACATCGGACACGTAGGAGGTAGGGAGCAGATTGGCGCAGATGAATTGATGCCAAATCTTGGGGATTGGTTTCAGAAACCACGCCTTGAAGATGGCCTGACCCTGCCATGTGTTCTTCCACTAGGCATTACCCGTTATCAGGGCCTGAATCACCGCACTCATTGTTGGTGTGGCAGCATCGGATAAATCTCGGGAGGCTTCCGGCCCCGTCAATCCAAGCAACTCATTGAAGTGGTCCGCAATGAATAGAATTGGGATGTTCCGGACCCTCGTCTGAAATCCAGTAGCCTCGGTAATGTTCGCATAGAACTCACGTACCAGGGCCAACTCCCCTGGTGGGGGTAAAACACAGAACTGCTCCCATCTTCTACGTTGAATAACGGTCCTGAATTCTTTAGGAAGTTCATGCAAAGGTACAAACCTCCTCTGGAGAATACTGGGACGCTCACTTTCATGTTTATTGTAATGTTCCTCGGCTTGCTTGGAGACGAATTTTAGAGAGTTGTAATCCGAGGCAGCTAAAGGTTCTTCCGTTCGTGGTAGCTTGGATGCCCCTCGCTTTGCCATTTTGCCTATAAATCACAATCACAATACCAACCACAATAATAACAATAGAACACGCAATTCAAACCCTTGTCAGCGAACACAAAATGCCTTTTTTTAACAAACATATACCAACCAAAACCAAATAATACAAATTTCACAAGATATCCTACCAACCAAAACCAAATCACATTTTTGTTTCGCAATGTAGCCTAAAATAAACGATTCACATTGTGTATCTACACAAACACATAATAGGGTTTACCAAAAATCATTCCTAAATCCCTAATAACGTGAAAAATGCAATCCTAAGGTTTAAAGGGGTTTAGGGTTCTAGCCAAATCCAATGATTTTTGAAATAAATGAGCAAATGAAGCAAATATTTCAACAATTAAATGAAAAATAGGATCATTGACACTTATTTGTTGAAAAATTTAGATCAAACAGGGATGTCATGAATTCTCCTAGCCGGAGGTTTTTCCGCCTAGGCGAAGTAGCGCCTTTTGCTTTTTTACAAACTTTCTGATGTTAATTCGCCTAGGCGGTGGTTTTTCTGCTTGGGTGAATTTACACCAGTGTGAAATCCTTCAATTCTGTTGTTAATCTGCCTAGGCGGTGATTTTTCTGCCTAGGCGAATTTATGCCAGTATAGAACTTAGCCTTTCTTCTTTTTTCCGCCTAGGCGGTGGTTTTTTCCGCCTAGGAGAAGTTACGGTAGTGTAGAAACTCAGACTTTTTCTTCTTATTTCTGCCTAGGCGGTGGTTTTTCTGCCTAGGCGAATTTACGCTAGTATATTTTCTCAACCTTTTGTCCTATTTTTGCCTAGGCGGTGATTTTTCCACCTAGGAAAATTTACGCCAGTGTGGACTTTGGCTGGATTCCTTCAGGTTTTCACATCTTTGCTCTGCACCTCTTACTTCTACTTCGTTCCTCAAACAATTTTTAGCATGCAATTCAATCCTAAGTATCTAGCCTCATCAATTCACCACAAAAAATAATATTCTGAGATCAATACGATCTCCAAAAAGTAATTTATACAAAAGTTGCGAATGTTCGTTACCCTCGATGACATATCAAAAGATGTTGCTTGGTTTTACGTCCCTAGCATGGACGTGTATGAATTCCGACTCTATCCTTCAACGAGGGAGATGTTCTTCACAACTCGCTCTTCATCCTTGAAGTAGTACTTGATCCGCTCCCCGTCGACTCGAAAAGTTCATCCGTCTTCGCCTTCTAACTCGATAGCACCAAATGGATAAATATGTTTGATCCGGAACAGTCCAGACTACTGGGACTTCAACTTTCCGGGAAAGAGTATCAGCCTTGAGTTAAACAATAGAACTTGTTGGCCCAGACTGAACTCCCTCTGGACTATCATTTTATCATGCCACTTCTTCGCTTTATCTTTATAAAGCTTGGTATTCTTATAAACCTCGTGCTGGAATTCCTCCATTTCATTTAATTGGAGAAGATGTTGCGTACCAGAAGCCTTTAGGTCAAAGTTGAGTTTCTTAATCGCCCAAAATGCACGGTGCTCTAGTTCAACGGGCAAATCACACGCTTTTCCAAACATCAATCGATACGGCAACATGCCGATCGGTGTCTTAAAAGCCGTGCGGTACGCCCATAAAGCATCATCAAGCTTCACCACCCAATCCTTGCGATTAGTATGAAACATTTTCTTCAGAATTAGCTTGATTTCTCAGTTTGAAACTTCAGCTTGGCCATTTATCTGTGGGTGGTTTGGTAGCGCCACCTTGTGTCTAACCCCATACTTTGCCAACAATGCACTAAGCATTTTGTTACAAAAGTGGGTTCCCTCATCACTGATTAAGGCTTGAGGTGTCCCGAACCGTGTCATGACATTTTGTTGAAGGAACTTCAAAACCACTTTGGCATCATTAGTAGGTATTTCTACGGCCTCGACCCATTTGGACACATAATCCACTGCTAACAAAATATACTCCTTGCCAAATGACGGCGGAAATGGCCCCATGAAATTTATGCCCTACACATCAAACAACTCAAACTCAAGAATAGACATCAATGGCAATTCATACCTTCGTGATATGTTACCCACCCTTTGATATCTATCACAAGTTTTCACAAATGTGTACGAATCTTTAAACAAAGAAGGCCAGTAAAAACCTAAGTACTTTCGATGCTGTCCGAGTTGTACCAAAATAGCCGCCACAAGGTGGTGAATGGAAATGGTAGATAATACTAGCCATTTCCTCATCTAGAACATATCTCCAGATCACTTGATCAACACATTTCTTGATAGCAATGGCTCATCCCACAGATAATACTTTACATCAAAAATAAATTTCTTCCATTGGGCTCTCGTCAAATCAGGTGGTAACACGCTACATGCAAGATAGTTAACAATGTCCACATACCAATGAAGTGCATTTTCAACTGAAAGTAGTTGTTCGTCAGGGAACACTTCTGTGATGCTAGACTCCTCACCAATGTCTTCTTGAATCAACCTTGACAAATGGTCGGCAACAACGTTCTCACTCCCCTTTTTATCCCTTATTTCAGCATCAAACTCTTGCAATAGAAGAATCCACCTTATCAATCTCGGCTTGGCATTTTTCTTTGCAAATAAGTACCAGATAGCCACGTGATACGTGTAAACGATCACTTTTGACCCAATGATATAAGACCGGAACTTATCACAAGCAAAAACAACAGCTAGCATTTCTTTCTCAGTCATGGTGTAATTCTCCTGGGCATCATTCAATGTCTTACTTGCATAATAGATTAATCAGAAGATCTTCTCTTTTCGTTGGCCTAACACCACACCAACGGCATAGTCACTCACATCGCACATAATCTCAAATGGCATCTCCCAGTCTGGAGCGACCATTATTGGAGCCGTGATCAACTTCTCCTTTATCGCCTTAAAAGCCTCCATGCAAGCCTCATTGAATTCAAATGAAGTATCCTTCTCAAGAAGGTGACATAATGGCTTCACCGTTTTCTAGAAGTCCTTAATAAAGCACCGGTAAAAGCCGGCATGCCCCAAGAAACTTCGAACTCCTTTTACATTAATCGGTGGCGGAAGCTTCTCAATCATTTCAATCTTTGCTCGATCCACCTTAAGCCCCTTGGAAGGGACTCAATAACCTAAGATGATCCCCTCTTTCACCATAAAATGGCACTTCTCCCAATTTAGAACTAAATTCTTCTTCTCACATCAGTTAAGAACAAGCGCCAAATTGTATAGACAGTGATCAAAAGACAACCCAAAGACTGAGAAGTCATCCATGAAGATTTCCATTTTCTCTTCCGCCATATCAGAAAATATTGCCATCATACACCGTTGAAAAGTTGTCGGTGCATTGCAAAGGCCGAATGACATACATCTATAAGCAAACGTCCCATATGGGCATGTGAAAATAGTATTTTCTTGCCCCTCCGGTGTAATGGCTATTTGATTGTAATCTGAATAATTTTCAAGAAAGCAATAGTACTCATATCCGGCTAATTGATCAAGCATTTGGTCAATGAAAGGAAGAGAAAAATAATCCTTCCTCGTCGCCTTATTCAATCTTCTATAATCAATGCACACACGCCATCCCATGAGAGTCCGTGTAGGAATAAGGTCATCCTTATCATTTTTCACCACCGTCATACCTCCTTTTTTGGGCACCACTTGCACCGGGCTAACCCACTCACTATCGGATATAGCATATATAATTCCCGTATTCAAGAGCTTCAACACCTCCGCTCTTACCACTTCCTTCATAGCTGGATTTATCCATCGTTGATTCAATGGAGGGTTCGAACACATCCTCCATCAAAATCTTATGCATGCAAACCGAAGGGCTAATTCCTTTGATATCCGATATAGACCAAGCAAAAGCGGATCAGTGCCTCTTCAAGATTCTCAACAACTTACTCTCCTCTTCTTCCGTCAAAGATGATGAAATTATAATCGGATTGGTCAAATTCTCTCCCAAAAAGATATACCGAAGATGTTCCGGCAATTGCTTGAGTAATAATCCACCGTGAGTCGGATTTGATTTATTGGGAGAGTTTTCAACTTCTTCAATCTCCTCCACATGAATAGGATCCTCTACGTCTATAGATTGAGCATCCAAAGTTAGCACATAGTCCACAACATCAAGTTTCATGGTACAACCTTCCTCACCGAGATCTCCCATAGATAAAGAATTTGTGAGAGTATGCTCTAACGAATCCATCTCCATATTTGCAAGAAAGAACTCCCTCACGCAAGAGTCCAAAACATCAACTCGATTGCAATTGGGAAGTTTATCTAAAAAGTTCATAGTTTTAAAAATGTTGAACCTTATCTCTTTATCATTCACTCTTAACGTCAGATTTCCATTATGCACATCAATTAAGGCCTTTCCCGTTGCAAGGAAAGGTCTTCCTAAGATGATCGGGATTTCTCTATCTTCTTCCATTTCTAGCATAAAGAAATCCACTGGAAATATGAATTTGTCTACCTTCACTGGCACATCCTCAATGATACCTTTAGGATAGGTTAACGAACGATCTGCCATTTGAATAGAGATCGTTATCAGCTTTACACTCCCAAGTTCTAACTTCCGATAATTGGAAGAAGGCATCAAATTAATACTCTCCCCAAAATCACAAAGAGCCTTATCAAAATGAGATTTCCCGATAGTACATCGAATTATGAAACTACTCGAATCCTTCAATTTGGTAGGTAACATCCTTTGTAGTATTGCACTACACTCCTCCGTTAGGTTTACCATTTTGTAATCCTCCAACTTTCTCTTCTTTGTCATAATGTCCTTCAAGAACTTTCCATAGTTGTGCATTTGCTCCAATGCATCGGCAAAAGGAATGTTGATGTGGATTTTCTTGAAATATTCAAGAAATTTTTCAAATTGGGCATCCAACTTTGTCTTTTGGAATCTTTGAGGATATGGAAATGGGGTTACTAGAATCAGTGGATTCTCTGAAAATGTTACTCGCCCCGGCATCACCCTTTCATCTCTTCTTCTCTCCTCGACTTTCTCTTGGTTCTTATCCTCATTCAAGTCTTCACTTGGCTTCTCCTTTATTTCATCGATTTTTACTTCAACTTCCTCCTCCGCACTTGTTCTTGGTTCATCATGATGAAACTCATGACTTACTCCCGTCTCATTTTCCATAGGCTTGCTCACTTACACGTCTCTTCCGCTTCTCAACTTAATCGCCTTGCATTCTCGAGGGTTAGTTTTCGTGTTGCTTGGAAACTTCCCCTTTTATTACTCTTGGATGGACCTAGCAAGCTGCATGATTTAAGTCTCTAAAGCCTTCACCATGGTGTTGATGTTTGTACAAGTTGTATCGATTGAGTTAAGCTATGTTTCATATTTGTTCAGCCGGTTATGCGTCTCATGCATCATAGTCTGAGTCTCCTTCATAAACGAACCCAACACTTCATCCAAATTTGACTTTGGATTATGCATTGGTGGTTGTTGCATTTGACGATTGGATTGCATAGGATATCCCGAAACTTGATTTCCATATCCCGGAGGTAGCTGCAAAGAATTTTGATTGTTCGCATATGAGAAATTCTCATGGTTGCAAAGTCCAAGATTGTAATGAGTTGGAATGTTGGTAGCGAGCCTGAAAGTATAGGCACAATTGTTTAGAAAGTGGCATTCCTCGAACTCATTATCTAATCCAAATTGAGAACAACTTATTGCAATCTCCTCTCCTTGACTCGACAAAGCGCCTTTTGTAGACATGGCGACCAATTGATCCGAGAGCTTGGACACTTGGGCCGATAACGTTGCAATATGGTCAAATTCTTGGATAGAAAAGACCTGTCTTCATGTGTTCCTCTCATTCGGCTATTGATAATTGTTAGCCGCTATTTCTTCCAATAGTACATTAGCTTCGGTAGGGGTTTTGGACAACAACGATCCCCCTGAGGCAGCAACAACTATTGTTTTGGTCTGGCCATCTAACCCATTGTAAAATAATTGGGTTTGAAACCAATCTTGATACCCGTGTTGGGGGCACCTTCTCAATAGATCCTTGAATCTCTCCCATGCCACAAACAACGGCTTAAAGTCTCTTTGGCGAAATTGCGCAATCTCACCTCGAAGTTGAGAAGTCTTTGAAGGTGGAAAGAACTTAGTGAGGAACCTTTGTGCAAGGTCCTCCCAAGTATTAATGCTCCCCAGTTGGATCAACTGAAACCAACCCCTTGCTCTATCTCGTAAAGAGAACAGAATTAACCTCAACCGTACGACATCTTCAATAACTCCATTTATCTTGACAGTGTCACAAATCTCGAGAAAGGTTGCCAAGTGGACGTTGGGGTCTTCATGAATATTCCTGCCATACTAGTTTTGCTGAGCCATGTTAATTAAGGCGGGCTTCAACTCAAAATTATTTGCTGGGATCGGCTGCCTCTGGTAAACACAATCAGATTTAGATAAATAACACATTAAAGTAACATTAATTCATTCAACTTAACAATTATATGATTTCCACTACACCTAATTAACATTTAACTAATACTACAAGATCTTAGCCATATGCCATACAAAATAAGAGGGATTCAACATTCTTAGATATGAAAAAGTAATTACAAAGATAAAAACAAGAGAAGAACGATCTAATCTGAAAGTGAAATGGTCCACTATCGCTAATGATCGATCCGCAAGTGATTCTTCTTCGCCCCGAATGATGAATCTCCTTCTTGATTTCAAAATATAGCTTAAGAACTCTCTACTAGGGTTAGGGTTCATCAACAATCTTTTTCAGACACAGGAAATGGGTATAAATAGGCCTAGGGGTTCAAAAATGTCTAAACAGATATTTTAGCATGTTCTGTGAAATGCGCCTAGGCGGTAGAATCTTCGCCTAGGCAGAGTTTAAGTCGGTTAGAAATCTGCCTAGGCGATGGTTTATTCGCCTAGGCAGAGGACTAACTTCTTTGTCTTTTTTTTTTTTTTCTGATGGATTTCCGCCTAGGCGATAGAAACTTCGCCTAGGCAGATTTTAGCAATTCAGCATATCCAGTATTCTGATGGAATTCTGCCTAGGCGGTGGAAACTTCACCTTGGCAGATTTGCGCTGTTCTTTGAAACCTCTTTTTTTATCTTTTGGCTACCCTTTTTTCCACCATTTTGCTCAGTTGGCCAATTGTTTACGTCCCTACTCATGACTTATAAATACAGCTAAAAAGATATTAAAACTTTAATAAAATACTCGAAAACTGGCAAATTCGGTTTAGAATTAGATAGGTATTTTACACCTATCACTATGCCTATTGGCCTTCCATCAACCTTTACCTCTATAAATATAAAATAAACTAGCTCTCATGCACCACACCACTATGTACAACTGCTATTCTTCCCTCCATATAGTTGTTGCCAATAGAAAGATTGAGGTTGATTTTGACAAGTAAACTTTTATTCTAGGTCAAATTCTTTGGAATTTTATGGATTTTTTACCTTTCGATTTTTGTTTGATAGGTTTCAAATTCTTGCGAGGCTATTGGATTAATCCCTTAATCCATATTTGTTGAATCATTAAAATTGAGTTTTTTTTTCTTTTTTTCTTGTGATGATGCAAAAATAACAAACCTGTTAGGTTTATCCCACATCCGATGTAGAAGGGACTAGTGGTCAAATTATAAGTGTGAGAGAAAGCCTCACCCTATGAGCTAGATTTTGGGGATGAGAGAGACCCAGCACCACCCTACAAAACTAGCTATACAAAAGAGTTTTTTCTCTTCTATATAAAACTTCACAATGATCCTCTGATCACACCGCAATTTAATGGTTCTTTTTTTAACCAATAGCAAGCCAACTATATAAAATACAAATAGGGTCTTACCCTATTTTTGGGCACCAGGATTTTCAAAATGCACTTTCAATCACTTCTATTGAAAATACACAACTAAATAAACACTCCAAATAAATTGATCTAAATACTTCTAAGTTAATATCAAAAACATTTTTTTTAATACAATCGACAATTGGAAAAAGTAAATAACACATTTTAAAATCGTTCAAACGTTCGAAACTTGGAAATCTATGGTAAGGAGTGTGATTGAAATGATGCACATTAATACATAACCTACCTATTTCATGAAGGAATGATACAATTTAAAGAAAAACAAAGTGAAATCATGTACAATATTGGTTATCTAAATATTATGCAATGCACATTATTATGTTTTTAGGTTGACATACGACTCATGCTTAAGAGCAAAGTTGTAGGAATTTTTTTTGTTGATTTTTTTAATAAAAGTTTACTATATATGTTTGCAAGACGTTCCTTAACAAACAGATAATGCAAAAAATTGACAAATATACCAAATACAGAGATAGTGGGCACGTGTCTCGCACGTGCTCTCCACCTAATATCAAAGAAAATGGAAAAGAATGACGTACCTCAGTCTCTTTTACTTTAATTTGATAATAAAATATCAGTGATCACATTTTTCTTATTTTTTCAATGGTAAATAAAATGAAAAAAAAAATGTGTGATATATTATTTTATTATATAGACATACTTCTATATCTTGTTATTCTAGCAAAATAGAAGGATAGATTGGGAATTTGAAAAATATTTTAAAAATAAGAAACACAAGTTATCAAATACTACCATTTTTTGATAGATTTATCAATCATCACAAGGGATTCAAATAAGAATGTAAAATTCTACTAAAATCAAATTCTATTTAATCCAAATATAAAGTCAAAATTAAATTGAATTTTACTTTTAATTATCAGTGTCTTATAGCATCTCCAACAATATGCTAAATTTGGTGTTCCATTTAATAAATACGGCACATGAATAGTATTAAGACATATGTAATTTATACTGAATGCATGAAAAAATTAGTGTGTCATTTTTTAAAAAATATTTTTATACTATAATTAAAATAAAAATTAACTCATAATTAAGTGTTGTTTTCAAATATATTTTTGTATTAAAATTAAAAATAAAAATTAACATAAAAATATTTAATATTATGTATTTTTACATAGTTTGATTTTTAGCTTAAATTAAACTATAACAATAATTTAAGTTTCAAATAAAATTAAAACCTTAAATAGTTGAAATTTAATCCAACCCTAATCAAACATAATTATAATTAAACTCTCATCTCAATATAACACATGATATGTCAAATATGGCATACACAGACCATCTCTGCCAAATATGGCACAAATGATGACCCAACTATTTGAATAATGACATTTTGGTGAATTTAAAAATAATCATAACAATTAACCCAACCAAAATATCTAGGAATATTAATCTAGAAAGTTGATGTGGGGGAAATTCCCACCAACAATATTTAGAAGCTAGTAGGGTAACAATAGGTCGGATCGGGTCAAGTAGTAAAATCCGATCTACAGAAGATGACTTGGGAATCGCCCATGGGCCAACTATGCCAATGGCCCAAGTTGTGTAGGATTATTTCACTTCATAAGAAGCCCAACCATGTTTAGGCTGACTTGAATATAAGAAGGCCTCCTAATGGGGCCTAATCACGAGCAAATAAGACCAATAGTAGAAGGTCATTGAGTAATTTTCGAGAACCCCCATGATCCCATGCATATAGAGGCGTAACTATTTTACGTTCCATAGTGGGATGAAGGACGGTTTCCAGGAGGTTAAAGAGGGGATCATGGAGGTAGTGGTGGCATGAATGGGCTATACAAAATAAATGGGATATGTGGATCCCAAGGTTTTGATGGACAATTAAGTGTTGATGTTTTGGTGGAACTAATAGTTTAATTGAGTGTTTCAGTTAGTTAAGTTCCAGTGATGAAGATGAAGATGAAGATGCAAATTAAATGGATGCTAAATCACAATGTCAAAGATGATGAAGATTTAAGAGTTTGAATAAATTAGGAAAAATAACCTAGGTGAATTTCAACTCTTAATGTCCCAATTAGGAACACACATGGAACAAAAAAAAATTATTATTTATGTGTGTTTTGGTAAGGTGAAATTATTTGCTCCTATATGTTATTTAAAAGAAATATTTATAAATGACTAAAATAGAATTTGAGAAAGTTAGTAGATCTAGTTGAAAAAAGAAATTAGTTAAAGGGGCGAAAATGTAAAAGAGAAAGAGTTTAAAATAAATTTAGAAAAGGTTCCAGTATTGGTGAGTCGACAGCTAAGTCGACCGGAGCATGAGAAGGGAACTCTTTGTATCTAGTAGTCGACATGTAGGTCGACTAGTGAGAATAAATGAAACTCTTTGAATTAAGGAGTTGACAGATAGGTCGACCGATGGACGCAGCAGGCTGCATCCTGAATTGAGTTGTCGACTGACCGGTTGACTGAGGGAGCTGTTTCAAGATTCTGTGGATTCCGAAATCATATCTGAAATTAGCCATTTTTTAATAGGATTTGAGAGATATTTAAGGGATTTTGTGATATTTATGATATGCTTCATTTATTATTTAATTCCTATAGATCTGGTACTTGAAATTAAAGTGCTTTTCAAATTTGTCCTTTTAATACTTCTTATCTTATGGAATTAGGTTTGAAAATTCTTTTGAGGGACTAAATTGAATATTTTGAAAACTATTATTAAGTGAAATATAACTTAAATGAAAGGTATCAATATATGGGATGTATTGGTGATTTTAAAAGATATATCTTGTGGAAATTAGCTATTATAGGACTTGTTTCAAATGCCTTTAAATAGACTTGCGAATTTCTTATATCAAAAAGTAGATAACAAGAGAAATCATATCATATCATAAGAGTAAGCTTTTCTAAGAGTTATCAATATGAGATATTGTGAGTTATTCTGAGAGACGATCTTAAAGATCAATTGTTGTTTATCTTTGCTACTATCGGATCTGAAGTACATTGCTTTATCTAATTATTCTGTGGATTTCGGGTGAGTTCTTTCCAATTAATTTTTATTGTGCATTATTTGTTTGTTATTAGAAATTGATCTTACAATTTTTTTCTGATTTTTTAAGAAAATATTTTTTTATAAACAATTTTTTCAATCTGATTACGTGCTCAAATTTGTTACTCATATCTTGTTTAAAATCAGATTTTTCTATCTCATATTTTTTCTATCACTAGTTGGGATATTAATTGAGTTATTATTTATCTGGGTTGGTAGAAGCTCCGAGTGAGATTTTCTACTTATCAATTTGTATTGGTGAGTAGTGTGACAGGTTAAATACTGTTGGGGGTATTTAATCAAGGGTAGCCAGGTTTCAGTCTCTTCTTGTAAAGAGATTGAAGTAGGGATTCTTCCTAGATAGAATTTACGTTGTTGGAGTGTTTTGTGAGGTTTTGATTCTTGAGCCTAAGGTATAAAAAGAATTAGGTTAATCTTTAGCCTGTAAAAACATAGGTTATTCTTGAGCTTGTAAAAAGTAGAGGTTATTCCTTAGCTTGGGAAAGGATTTTGCAAAGGTTGATTCTCAATCTGTAAAAGAATCTGTGTGTGGGTTTGGTTCCTACCTTTAAAGGGATCTTGAGAATTAGTGGGTGTGAATCTCCGTGGGGCTCAGAGGACTGGACTAGCCAAGAGTAGCTTTGTGAACCAAGATATATCTTGGTGTCTTGTAATATTTGATTTGTTTATTTTTGCTATTTAGTGTGCACCTAGTTGATTATTCAATTCCTCTATGATATAAAGATAATAATTAATTTAGGATTAAAATTAATTATTTGATTTATTGAAGTTTTATTATGATTATTTTTTAAATACCCAATTCACCCCCCCCTCTTAGGTATTCTACTGGGCCAACAGTCTATATATAAAGACGGGTTCCAAGTAGTTAAGGTATTGATGTTTTACACGTAGAGATTTTTCACCATAAACAGACTAATTTATTCTCACGTCGGAGGTTCTTTGGACAACACCATATTAGTGTCCCTTGGAGCTAATTGGTTTTGTAGGTTTAGGTTGCCAGTTGTGGAGATTTTTGGTGCGTGGGAGGTTGTTTAGATATGTTGGAGATTTATGGCAGCATCATTTGGCGCCGTCTGTGGGAAACTAAACAAAAATAAGTTCGCCGTCGAGATGAGACAGTTACAACCAAGAACATTAGGTTTGAGTCAAGGGAGTGAAATCCCATCATATGCGAACACAGAATCACCCATAAAAGCTTCACAAGGATTTCACACCATTCCTCGCCTTGGGATGCAGACCACTAACTCATGAATTGATAGTTTGATAGAGAAGATTGCTGCGATAGAAGGCATGTTAAAGTGGATGGCCTAGAATATCACTGTGCATATTTAATCACCTCCACCTATCAATAATCTCTTAGGGAAGTAGGTAGAGTCACCAAAGTCTCTGGACCCACCTTCACTAGGATAACGAGTTGTTCAAAGGGATATGAGTAACCATCTAGGAGAGAGATGGCTACTTAGCCGAACTAAGATGGTATATTCCCACCAACAACATAGGGTCTTGGAGGAGAGAGACTTACCAGTTGATGAGCTAGAGATGTTGCTGAAGGGAACCGAGATGTCATTCACCTCAGTATCCTAGAAGCGCCTTTGTCAAACAAGTTTAACCCAACTAAATTTGAAAAGTATGATGGGAAGACTGACCGATTGGCCATATTTTCTTGTTCAAACATGTAATGGCACTCTATGGAGCGGGTAATTCTATGCTTTGTAGACCCTTTGCGACTACCCTAAAAGGATCAGCCCTGTGGAGTGGTTACACATGCCGCCACCAAACTCAATCTCCTTTGTGACTGACCTTGGGACAATTCTTGCACTAGTATATGAATTGCTTTAATAAGGAGTTAACATGCATTAAGGGTTGTGACTCCAACCTCATCATAAATGTGTTTACCTCAGGATTGTGCCATGGCCAATTCGAAGATTCTCTTACACAGCACAACCCGAAGAGCATAACTGAGATAATGGAGAAGGGAAAGCCTTATATGAAACTAGAAGACGTCAAGCATAAAAGGGAAGAAAGAGTATCAATGAAAGATAACTCTATATCCAATGATAAAGAAAACCAGAGAACTAATGGCAGTACCTTGAACAGGTAGTGAGAGCGTCCTAGAAGTTCAGCGCCAAGAACAGAAGCACGATAGGAGTCGAACTTTCCAAAATTATGGATGCTGATCTCTAGAATGCTTCATAAGATTAGGTCACCTGAGGTATTTCAGTGGCCTTCGAATATCCAAACGAAATCTAACCGAAAGAATAGGGCCAAGTATTGCGAATTCCAAAAAGATTATTAACATGACATTGATGACTTTTGGGACCTCCAAAGGAAAATAAAATGGTTGATCAATTTTGGATGGTTACACAGATATTTGTAGGAGCTGAAAAGAAAAAGAAAAATGTCAAGGAGCGAAACCCGTCTTGAGAACCGCAACAAAGAACGGAAAGATAACAAACCAAACAATACTCGTGTAGTCATCTACATGATAAAGGACCTAGTCCTTTCACTGGAGAAATGAATTATGAATAGAAAAGAAAGGCCCATGAGGCAGTGGTGGAACACTACTATGGGGAGGCAATATCTTTGATCGAGAAATTCAGGCCAGTAATTGCGTTCAATGACGAGGACTGTAAAAGCATAGCCCAACCTCATGACGACACCTTAGTAATAACACTTTAGATTTCCAGCTTTGAGGTGAGAAGAATTTTGATTGACACGAGCAGTTCTTCCAACATCATCTTTGTTAACACGTTCAAATAGATGGGTATCCCCAGCTTAGATATTGGGTCAACCCAATGGTTATGGTTGGTTTTAGTGGTGGCTTGAGCTCCCCCAAAGGGGAGATCACCTTATTTATCATAGCAAACAATAATGAGGATGGATTCACTAAGGCCCCGGAGTTCATAGTAATGAATTCAACATCCCCATACAATGCCATCTTGGGACAACCTTGGCTCCATACAATAGAGGCCGTAACATCAACATTTCATTAGTGCATTAAGTACGTAAATGACAGCAAGGTGTTTATCATCCGAGGAGACCAAGTAGTGTCCAGACAATATTTTAGGATAGATGTGAAGGAGAAGAACTATCAAATAGAAATTATACCTAGAGCTTGTAGGAGCTCTACCCAATAACTCAGCTTAGGAGAATGATGATTTTCAAGAATATTCTAGTGTCTTTCAACCAGATGAGTAGGTATGAGAAGTAACTTTCAATCAAGGGATGAAGATGTTGATGATAGGCACGTTATTAAGGAAATCCGAAGAGGAAAAACTCATATAGTTACTGGAAAGAAGTCTGGAAGTGTTTGCTTGGGCACCCGAATATGTGAAAGTAATCAACCCTAAGGTGGTGGTTTATCGGCTCAATATCTCAAGATCTTACTCGCCATTCAAGAAGAAGAGGAGGACGTTCAACCCAGTAAAGAAAGAGGTATAGAAGCTGCTCGGAATAGGGCATGTGTGTGGATTTCAGAGACCTTAACCAAGTAAGCCCAAAGGATTGTTATTCGATGCCTAGGATAGACCAAATGGTAGACACAGTAGTGGGGCACGAGTTGTTATCAATGTGGATGCTTACTCAGGATATAATCAAATCCGGATGTACCACCAAGACGAGGAAGGAACAACCTTCATCACTGCCAGAGGTACATTAGGCTATAAAGTTATGCCTTTTAGTTTGAGAAATGCCGGGGCAATGTATCAATGAATGTTAAACCGCATGTTCCAAGAAAAAAATTAGAACGACCATGGAAGTCTACATAGATAAGATGCTAATCAAGAGTGCCAAGAAGGAAGGTCATCTAGAGCACCTAGAGGAAGCTTTTATGATCTTACAGAAGTATAATATGAAGTCGAATCTAGAAAAATGTCCATTTTGTGTGATGTCAAGCAAGTTCTTGGACTTTATGGTAAATAGCAAAGGAATTATGGTCGACTCTGGGCAAATAGAGGTTGTCCATAATATGAAGTCCCCTACAACGATACACAAGGTTTAAGTGTTGATAGGAAGTTTGGTTGCTCTAAACAAGTTCATCTCTAAGTTTACAGATAGATGTGTCCATTTTTTTAAAATTTTGAGATGAAGTAAGAACTTTCAATGGGACGAGGCTAGTGAACGAGTTTTGCAATCCATCAAGGACTACCTAGGCTCTGTCAAAACTTTAGCCAAGGTCGATCTTGGAGATAAGATCTACCTGTACCTAGAAGTTGCAGTTAATGCAACATTGGTAAAGAAATGTGCAAGAGGGAAGAAGCCAGTATTTTACGAAAGTAAATCAGTAGCCCCAATAGAGACTTATTATACTGAACTGGAAAAACTTGCTCTGGCCTTAGTAACTTCGGTTCAAAAGTTGAGGCCTTACTTCCAAGCACATACAATCAATATACTAATTTCATATCCACTTAGAACGATGATGCACTAACTAGAGGCCTCAAGGCGTCTTATGAAGTGGGAGGTAGAAATTAGAGAATTCTATATTAAATTTTATAAATTGATTTTTCTAAATTTATCCCCTAATGACTTTTATGGTTTTTGTAGCATTTCATTTGTATTTTCAATGATTTTCAAGTGTGTTATTGTAGGTGAGGTGAATTCAGTAGAATTGGTTGAAAATCAATGTTTTTGGAAGGAACTAGAGATAAACATGCATACTGCCTGATTCCAACGCACTGAAGAGCCAAAGTCACTACCCAAACCCCATTGGAGAGGGCTTCTTCTCTACTCCATCATGCCTCTATTGTGACCCTAGGCACCGTTACAATACTGGAGCGCTCGAAAAGCTTGCCCTAGCGCCTTTTCTGACGCAGGAGGAGCGTTTCAAGCTTAAATGTAACGGGTTTTAGGGGATATATAAGGAAAAGAGAGCTACGATAAAGGGGGACTTTTGGGAGCTTAATTTCACAAACATCAAGAGAAAAAATCATAGATTTGGAGGCTAGGAGATCAAATTATAGATTGAAGATTCTTGAAGCTTTGTCTATCCTAGTTTTTCCTATCTCTCTTCTCTTTTTACTTTATGTGCATGCTAAACTTGAGATCTATGATTGTTAATTGTTTGCAAATTATGGGTTATTGTTTGGGTTTAGTCATGAACATGCTTGGCTAGATCTTTTCTATCTAGGGGGATTTGAATAGCTGTATAGGAACTATGCATTGAGACTTTAAGATTTTGTTAATTAAATTTTATGCTTCAATCATTTGTATTTCTTTATGCGTATTTTCTAATTTATGCGAAAGGTAAATTAAATATCATAGATGTATAAAATTAGGCACTCAAGAGAGGTAATCTTGCATATTGAGATCAGAGGAATACAACCTGTATTATATTGAGTACGCAAGGCTAATATAATTTGGGTAGCCATTTAATGGGTGAGACTTAAATATTGGATAATTAGTTGAGTTAAATAGAGATATTAATTGGAATAATTATACAAATTATCTTTCTTGGCATTCGAGAGGTGGAAGTGAGGTTAATTTAGATGCCCATAGTTAATGATTGAGAATTAATTCAATTAACAACCTTGAGGAAAAGTATAGTTTAGCAAAGTGATTTCAAAACCCCCTAGAGGTTTTTCCCATCGAAGTTTCTATTAAACTCCATTAGTTAGTTAATTTCTTCGTCAATTGTTATTCAATTTTTAATCAAAATTTTCACCAACTTAATCACGATTGCTTAAATAAAATTTACTCATTCTAATTATGGTACTTAGTTAATTTCTTTCTACCAATCCTCGAGAGAACGATACTCACTCATTCACTTTATTTCTTGTTCGACCTCGTGCTCTTGCAAGTATACATAACAAATAGATTTTGCAACAAGTTTTTGGCACCGTTGCCTAGGATTAACTAATTTAGAAATTTTATCTAATATTGCTACCAATTGACTTGATCTTAATTTATGAAATTTTCTTTTTGTTTTAATTTTGTTCATTATATTTTGAGATTGGCATGGTGCATGCTAAGAGCTCAAAGCTTGGAAATCATTCCACTTGATCTAGAAGTTGAATGCACACTCAGGCGATTAAGGAGATCAAAGAAAGACTGAGCTTAGGAAATGGAGAACGGTGGTGAAAATCCTCTACCACCACCATTACCACCACAACAACAACGGGTGTTTTAGGATTATTTTAGACCCGTTGTGCATGACAATTACTTTGGGATCAAAAGGCCAATTATTCAAGCCAACAATTTTGAATTGAAGCCCACTCTAATTAACATGGTTCAACAAAATCAATACAATGGACTTTCACATGAAGATCCCAATGTTCATCTGGCGACTTTCTTGGAGATTTGTGACAGTGTGAATATTAATAGAGTCACAGAGGATGTCGTACGATTGAGACTATTCTCGTTCTCCCTTCGAGATTGAGAAAGAGGTTGGCTCCAATCATTACAAGTAGGGAGTATCTCTACTTGGGAGGAACTAGCCCAAAAGTTCCTTACTAAGTTCTTTTTCCTATCGAAAATCTCATAACTGCGAGGCAAAATTGCCAAATCTTTCCAACTGGATTTTGAGTCAATCTTTGAGGAATGGGAGTGATATAAAGATTTATTGAGATGGTGCCCTCAACACAGGAATCAAGATTGGTTTTAAATTCAACTCTTCTATAGCGGTTTGGATGGACAAACTAGAATGATTGTAGATGCCGCATCTGGTGGTTCCTTGCTATCTAAAACCCTTAAGGAAACTAAAGAGTTATTGGAGGAGATGGAGTCCAACAATTTCTAATGGCCTAATGAGCAGAATACGGGACGAAAGGTAGCCAGTGTTCAAGAGGTGGAATCTACAACCACTTTGGCGGCCCAAGTTTCGAAGCTTACGTCACAACTTGCATATTTGGATACTATGGACGCTTCATCAAGCAGAGAAGTGGAGAATACGGGTAATGTTTCCCAACCAGGAAATGATGGTGAATTTGAGGATTGTCATTGTATCAATAATTGGGCTTACACCTTTAAACCCGCAAATAACATCCCAACTCACTATTATCCCGGAATACAAAATCATGAGAATTTTTCTTATGTAAATAACCATAATTTTTTACAAGCGCCTCCCGATTCTCCTCCGTAACCACAAGGTCTTCCTTCACAACAACTGAGTCGTCCTTCGCAACAATAGGTGGACAAGAACAAATTACCATTGGAAGAGATGTTCACGATATTTATGAGAGAAACACAGTATCTTGAGAGATTCTCATACTCGTCACAACAAACATGAGACTCGTCTTGATAATATTGAGATGACATGCACTAATATCAATACGACTATGAAGTCCCTCGAGTCACAAATCGGTCAATTTGCTAGCTCTATCAAAGGGTAATCTTCAGGATGGTTTCCATATGACATGGAAATCAACTCAAAGGATTGCAAGGCGATCACATTGAGGAGTGGAAAGGAGATTAATAATACAAAACCAATAGAGAATGAGTTGAATGGAGGTAAAGACACTAAGGTTGAATCCTAGAGTAAAGAAGATCCAAAAGTAAATTTGGCATCAATTTCATTTCCGGATAATTCTTTTGTCATCAATCTGCCTCTACCGTTCCCACAACATTTTCAAATGAAGAAGTTGGATGCTCAATTTTCTAAGTTTCTTGAAATCTTCAAGAAAATTCATATAAACATTCCCTTCCAGATGTACTAGAAAAAATGCCTACTTATGGGAAGTTTTTGAAAGAGATTATGGCTAAGAAGAAAAAGTTAGAAGATTATGAAACCGTCAAGCTCACGGAGGGATGTATTCCAATTCTTCAACTAAAATTATTGCCAAAGTTAAAGGATCCCGGAAGTTTCACCATTCCATGCACCATTGGAGGTTCAAATTTTGAGAAGGCATTATATGACTGGTAGGGCATAAAATATGCCGCTACTTACACTCGCAAGTATACAAGGTCTAAGTTTTAGTATAGTGTGATCGTTAAGATCGGGTTATCGTATCCATAGGGATTGGTGATGTTACTATTGAATACAGCGTTTGTCGTAACCTAATTTTATCCAGGAGAAAAACAAATGTATTTAATTAATTAAACTAATACTAATATAACTTAAATTAACTACACTAATATGTTAATATGTTTTTGGGTGAATAATTTCCTAGGGATTAATGTGTTTACAAATACGTGTTCGATTCCGATTTACTCATGTTTACGTTGTTCGACCTATTTGACAACCTCGGTACGTAAACTCCCCATCTCTCTCGAGTGTAAGACAGGGGAATACATAACTTCGAGTCAACGAAGAAGTCCCCCTCAATTTATTAATGACCCTAGGTCACGTGAGTCTCGCCTAGCATCATTGATTGCACACAATCCAACTCTCTCCCGGGTTATTGGATCGTGCGTTGTATTTACTCAATCGATAATCTCCATTCGTAAACTCTCTCTCCACCTCTCTTGAGTGTAAGATGAGGGATATAACACAACTTTGAGCCAACGAATAAGTCCATTTCAATGTCTTAATGACCCTAGGTTGCGTGAGTCTTGTCCCAATGTCATTGATTGTCCACGATTCAAACCCCGACCGGGTTATATAATCGTGGCGTTTGTTTACCCTAATCCGAATCTAGGACTTGTCAAACCCCATATTCTCATATTTATCTAACTAAGCATGATAAACAAACAATACGATAAACACAATCAAACGACGAAGAACAAACACAAATGAAACACCGAAATCATCCAAACAAACATATTTATAAATATTCGTTAATCCCTACTAAAATCCATATTTAAATTGAGGCCATAGCCACTTATACAATAAAATAATAATCTAAACATGCTCACGTGATCCTAAGATAAATAAATAAGGAAAAACAATCGAAGAACTTTGCCTCGTCCGAAGATAAACCGCTAAGAACGCTCAATGATCGATTCACCGTCTTCTTCACTTCGGGATGTGAGCTTTACCTCTAAAACTCCTAAATATACCTTTAGATATAGCCTAAGGGGCTCAAAAATGCAAGAGAGACCAAAGAAGGGGGAGGATATGGGGTATTTGTAGCCAAAATATCCTAAAAATGTCTAAAAATTATCTCAAGACTGTGCAAGGGATTTCTGCCTAGGCAGTGGATTCTTCGCCTAGGCGGAGTTAGGTCGATTCAGCTGATCACCTAGGCGGTGAAGTAGGCAATGGACGTAGAAGAACATTTTATTGGATTTTCGCCTAGGCGGTGGATTTCTCCGCCAAGGCGATCAGCTGTCAGTAGCCCATCTTCGTTTTCTGCTGGATTTATGCCTAGGCGAAGGAATCTTCTTCTAGGCGGTGGTCCATCAGTAATATTTTGCTCTTTTATCATCTTCTTCACCGCCTAGGCGGTGGTCTAGATGCCTAGGCGGTGGGCCTGTTTCATATTTTAGCCTCCGAGCTTGTTTATCCACCGTAACTTTGACTTGCTTTGGTTCGATCTCATTGTTTTCACTCCAGTTTCCTATCTTTATGCCCCACACACCTGATTTATACAAAAAGTATGAAAATATATTAAAACATATAAAAATAACTACAAACGTACTCGAAAACTAACAAATTCGGATTGAAAATACGTAGGTAATTTACACCTATCAATGACCTCGGTGCTAGTATCAATCTCATGCCTTTTTCTATTTTTTAGAATTTAGAGCTTGGAGAAGTTAAGCCCATGACTATTTCCTTGCAAATGGTGGATCGTTCTCTTACTTACGCAAGGGGAGTTATTGACAACGTGTTGGTAAAGGTAGACAAGTTTATTTTTTCGGTTGATTTCATTGTGTCGGATATGGAGGAAGACCGAGAAATTTCAATTATTCTTGGGAGGCCTTTCTCGTAACCAGAAAGACTTTGATTAATGTGCAAAATAGGAGTCTAACCTTAAGGGTTAATGAAGAGGATGTTAAGTTCAATATCTACAAGACCATGAGTTTTTGGGAGAAAATCTGACTTATAATCGGGTGGAGATGATAGACTCTTGCATTAAGGAGTTCTTTCAGGAGGTTGTGCATAAAGACCTTTTCGCACATAGTCTAGCTAATTTCTTATCTATGGGGGATGTCAATGAGAATAAATATTCCAAGGAAGATAGTGTAGCCGATTATGTTATAGCCCTCGACACTTTACCTAGCGAAGTGGTGGATGTGGCTAAGCTGGATATTCTTGAGGTGTATAAGGATTCATCAAACCCTTCAAGTAAACTTTAAGGTGGGGTAGTTCTTAAACAATTACCCGATCATCGGAGGTATGCCTTTCTGGGGGACAAATCTACTAATCCGGTGATCATTTCAGCGTCGCTTAGTTAAGAAGAAGAGAAGTTACTCCATATCCGGAAGAAGCATAAATTCTCTTTTGCTTGGTCCATTTTTAACGTCAAGGGAATAAGCCCAGCCATATGTGTACACAAGATTCTTATGGAGGACTCTTACAAGCCTTCAATCAACCATCAACAAAGGCTTAACCCAACGATAAAGGAAGTGGTTCATGCTGAAGTTCTAAAGTTGTTAAATGTCGAAATCATTCATTTAATTTCGGATAGTTCATGGGTAAGCCCCGTACAGGTGGTACCAAAGAAATGTGGCATAACTGTGGTGAAAAACGAAAAAAATAAACCTATTTCCACAAGAATAGTCATAGGATGGAAAGTGTGTATCAATTATCGGAAGTTGAACAAAGTTACAAGGAAATATCATTTTCTACTTCTCTTTATCGACCAAATGTTGGACCGGTTAGAGATGTATGGGTATTATATTTTTCTTGATGGGTATTCAAGCTATAATCAAATCACTATAGCTATGGAGGACCAATAAAAGACTACATTCACTTGCCCATATAGTACTTTTGCATATTATCGTATACCTTTTGGAATATGTAGTGCTCCAGTGACTTTTAAATGGTTTATGACGTTAATCTTCTTCTATATAGTGGAACATATTATAGAGGTATTTATGGAAAATTTATTGATTTTTGGTTCATCTTTTGACCATTGCCTCCATAATTTGTCTCTTGTGTTAAATGGAAGAATCTTGTTCTCAAATGGAAGAAATGTCACTTTATGGTCAAGGAGGGCATTGTCTTAGGCCATCGGGTTTCTTTCAAAGGACTTGAAGTGGATCGAGTGAAGATTGAGACTATTGATCCCGAGGTTTTGATAGAATATTTAGAGTTGATGTTTTGTAGAACTAATGTGTTTATTGAGTGTTTCAGTTTAAAAGTTCCATTCAAGATCAAATAATAAAGTAATTATGAAGGATACAGAGACGGACATTAAAGAGATGAATAGTATTGAAGATTCTGAAAAAATTAGGTGAAAACAACTCAAATCTTTTTTACTCTTAATGTATCCCGATTAGGATCACACATAACACAAATTAAATGATTTATATTTATGTTTGTTTAATTTGATAAGATTAAGGTCCTAATTAGTGTTCAATTATTTGCTCCAATGTGAAATTGAAAAATGAAAATTGACCTAAGCAAGATTAGTGTTTAAAATTGAATATAAGTGTCAATTGAGTTAACCGAGAAAAGAAATTAGCTAAAGGGATTAAAACGTCAAAATTTGGAGTAGAAATAATTTGATAAGTTGGTGTTCCAGTAGTGATCAGTCAATCAACCATAAGAGGATCGGTCAACCGATGGGTATAGGCTAGAAAATGATGAGCCTTTGAATTGATCAGCTAACCGACCAGGGGAGATCGGTCAATCGATGGACCTAAGTGAAACTCTCTATATCGATCGGTCAACCAACCATAGGTGATCGGTTAACCGACTAGGGCTGAAATTAGGCCTAGAAAAGCATCCTGAATCGATCAGTCAAACAACCAATGGGGGATCGGTCAACCGACCGGTGTTTGAACAAGGCTTGGCTAGCATCATGTATCCATTAGTCAACCGATGGTATGGAGGTCGGTCAACTGATTATGTAGTTATAGTTTCGAGGATTTTGAGGATCTGTTAAAAAACTAGCCTTTAACTAACCTTTTTTAGGATATCTGAGTGAGATATTTTGGGAATTTGGATATATTTAAGATATGATACACTTATATTAATATGCCGATAGATATGGTTCATAAAATTAAAGTGTTTCTCAATTTGATTCTTTTAATACTTCCTATCTATATGATTTGAGATTGAGAATTAATTTGGGGACTAAATTGAATATTTTAAAAGCTATTTCTGAGTGAATTAAACCAGAAATGAATGGTAATGATATAGGGGGTCTAGTAGTGCATTTAAATGTTATATCTTGAGGAAACTAGCTGTTAGAGGGCCTGTTTAAAATCAACTTAAATAGACCTGCGATTTTTACATATCATGACATTACATCAATCAAGAACTTTTAGTTCCTGAGCTTTCTAAGAGTTTTTATTCTGAAATATATTCAAGATATCATTTGTGAGATTAATTGTGTGCAAAGTTCTTGAGTTAAAGCGCTGATTGAGTTGGCGTCACTGAATTTGTGCTGTCTTGCTATTCCGATTTCAATCTTTCAGTATTTTCCTAGTGAGATCTTTCCAAGCTATTATTCTTTATTGTGAATTCATATTACTATCTTTTCTTGGTTGATAAGATCTTAGTAAAACCGTTTTTGAACTTTAAAGAGCATAAAAATTCTTTTTAAAATGATTTTGTGATTATCTGATTACGTGCTTAATTTTGTGCTACCCACACATATTATAATCAGATATTTAATTTCTCATGTAATTTATATCACTAGTAATTATCAGTACATTAATTGAGTTTAATTGGTTTGAGGTGGTAGAAGCTCTAAATAGGAAGAAACTTAATAATTTTTCTTGTAATTTGTGAGTTTGTGTGGATTAGATACTATTTGGAGTATATAGTCAGGATAGCTTGGGTTTCAATCTTTTCTAGAAAGAAGATTAAGGTTAGATCTTTGCCTAAGGTACAATAAGGTTAGGTTATTATTTTTCCTTGAAAAGAATTAGGCTTGATTATTCCTGATTAGAATTATATGCGTGAATTGTTACGGTTTCATCCTTACCGGTGAAAAGGATACTTGGAGTATTTTATGAGATTTGATCCTTAGTTTGTGAAAGGATTAAATTAGTCTTGAGCTAGGTAAAAACATAAGGTTATTCCTGTACTTGGGAAAAGAATTAGGTGGTGATTTCTCCTAAATAGAATTAGGTTAATCTTTAGTCTGGTAAAAAGATAAGGTTTTTCCTTAGCCTATGAAAAGAATAATTGTAAAAGTTGATTATGAGCTAGGTAAAAGAATCGTTGTAAGGGTTTGGTTCCTACCTGGTAAAGGGATCAAGTGGTTTAGTGGGTGTAAATCTCCGTGGGGCTCGAATGACTGAATTAGTCAAGAGTAGGTTGGTGAACCAGGATATATCCTTGTGTGATGTATTGTTTACTTCATTTACATTTTGTTGTTTGGGTGTGCACCTAGATTGAAACACTAATCAATTTAGGATAAATTGATTATTTGCTTTAATAAGTGTTGAAAGATAAGAAATTTGTTTAAATTTTTTATATCTACCTAATTCACCCCCTTTCTTGGGTAGATCAATAGGCCAACAGAGACAATAGAGAAACTACCTCCACTAGCTAATGTAAAGGCGGTTCGGAGTTTTCTAGGTCATGCCAGCTTCTATCGAAGATTCATAAAGGATTTTTCAAAGATTGTAAAACCTTTATATAACTTACTAGAGAAAGATACTTCGTTTGTATTTGAGGATTTGTGTTTGAAGGCCATTAATATGATGAAGGAGAAATTAATCTCGTATCCAATATTGGCGCACCAGATTAGAACGAGTCGTTCGAGATAATGTGTGATGCAAGTGATTTTGCAGTTGGAGTAGTCTTAGGCCAACAAAGAAAAAAGATTTTTCACACAATATATTATGCCAGTAAAACTCTTGATAATACACAAGAGAATTACACCACTATAGAAAAAAAAATATGTTGGCAGTCATATTTAGATGTGACAAGTTCTAGTCATACATCATTGGCTCCAAGGTAATTGTTTATACAAACCATGCGGCCATCCGTTATTTGTTCGTGAAAAAGATGCAAAACCTCATTTAATTCGATGGATCCTCTTGCTACAAGAATTTGATATGGAAATTCGTGATAAGAAGGGTAGTGAGAATGGTGTTCCAGATCATCTCTAAAGACTCGAGATCAAAGATGTTGGTAGTAACGAATACACCACGGAAGTCTTTCAGAATGAACAACTCCTCAATATCGAGGTAGGACTCCCTTGGTTTACAGATATTGTTGACTTCTTTGCTTGTAATATGTTAACCTCTGATATGTCTAGCCTTCAAAAGAACCAATTTCTGCATGATATGAAGAACTATCTTTGGGATGATCCCATCTTGTTCAAAAGATGTTCCGATCAAGTGATTCGAAGATGTGTTCCTGAAGAAGAAATCCAGAATATCCTCTACCTTTGTCATGCGTCACCTTATGAAGGACATTTTGGTATAACAAGGACTGTATCTAAGGTGCTTTAATCAAAATTTTGTTGGCCGACCCTCTTTCGAGACACTTATGCATTTGTGAAGACTTGTCACCATTGTCAAAGAGTGGGTAGCATCTCGAGGCGGCATGAATTTTCGTTAACTAGTATTTTGGAGTTGCAGATTTTTTATGTTTGGGGTATTGATTTTATGGGGCCATTTCCCCATTCGTTTGGTAAGGAATACATTCTACTGGCAATGTCTATAACAAGGTATTGGATTCTCTCTTAACTAAGTATGGAGTGAGGCTCAAGGTAGTATTAGCCTACCATCCTCAAACTAACGGGTAAGCCGATGTCTCCAATCAGGAAGTTAAAGAAATTATCGAGAAGATAGTTAATGTAAAACAAAAATATTGGGCGATTAAACTTGAAGATTCCTTATGGGCATACCACACTGCTTTCAAAACACCAATTAAAATGTCCCCATATTGATTGGTGTTTAGAAAGGCGTGCCACTTATTGGTGGAGTTGGACCACCGTGTGTTGTGGATAATTATGAAGCTTAACTTCGATCTCAAGGCTTCAGGAGAGCATTGACTTCTATAACTTGTTTAACGAGTTAGAAGAATTTTGATACGAAACGTATGAAAATGCCCGAATCTACAAGGAGAGGACTAGGATAATTTAATGGAATGGCACTGCAGTAGGGTGAGGGCGTGTCCTACTTGAAATCGATGCATCAGGCATTCCAATACTTTTGAATGACGGCCAATTATGACATGAGTGGTTATCCTCAGATGCCATGCCAGCCCTGTATGTCTTCTTATCAGTCGTAGCAACTAGCTTCTCTCCTTCAAGGAGACAATGAGGACTACATGCAAGATGATGATCAGTAAGAGACGAGACCTAAATGTCTCGCCTCTTAGGTACGTGTCTCATTTCCCTTCATCAGTACTTTTATAGCTAGAGTTCATAAAACATATGATACTAAGTTAGCTTGCAAAGACTTTGCATATGATGTTGGGTCATTGATGACAATTCCTGTTTCAAGTTTAGGGGAGTATCCTACATTTGTTTTTGAGTTTTCATGTGTGTGAGTTTTGTTAATCATGATGACCATAAAGCGATGATAATATTATCCCCTAATTATCTTTTGAGGTCAATCATATTGCTTATATATGTGCTTTCTGTGTGCTTGACATCTCATATTGGTATAAGTCATTGGGGATTCTCAATTGCACGAGCACATAGACCCTATGTACCGACCATCCAAATGATTTGACGACAATTATTTCATTAGCTAGGTTCATGGCACAAATAAAGATTCTAGAACCTGATTGATGGAAACTTGAGGTGAAATCCTAGGCTAGGTAGTTCAGGAGAGATGAATTAGGCATTCGTTTTGGATTGTTTGAGCCTTTGAAGCCTACCCTAAGAACTCTACCCCCTGTTTCCCCTATTAAAGTCTATTAGCTGCTTTGTTCTTAACACACATTCAAAGACCCGAGCCAAATGATTTTTTTCCCCAAACCTTTGTGTTTAAACCTTAGGCATGAGTTGAATTGTTGCTTCATTGGTATTTGTTTTGGGCCGATAAAAGTATGCAATTTGGGTTAAGGTGACCTTTTACTTGTTTCAGTATTTCATTGCTTAGTGCTCACTTGTTTATTGTCTCATTGTTCTACACCCAAGAAAATGTACAAATTGAATAAGTTTGGGGGTTAAAAAAAATCTTGCATTTGTTGTTTTTGTTGCTTCCACCGAATAAGTGAGTACTGTATTAATGAAGTAAGTTCGGGGCTCAACTCGGGAATATCTATTAGAGATTAGTGAGTTTGAGAGGCAAGTATCGTGCCTAGGGTATCCTTCATCCATTGTTATAATCATTTCTCATATACCCTTTTTACCATTGCCTATCTTTACAAACCTATAAAAGTCTTAGTGATCTCCGAGACTTGCTTAGCCTACGTTAGTGGAGAGTGAAACTTAGTCAGACCTGTGTAAATCCTATGCGACATCAAATTTAGTCATGAACCTCATTAGTGGATAATTCAATCCGGTTTTTGGATGGTTATGTGATAAGGGTCTTAGCACATATACACATGGGAGAAGATCTAGATTGGCTTATACTAATATTGAGTGTTCAAATTCAAGAACATCACAAGGAGTAGTATTACCTTTTGAATTCAATATGATTGGGGGCTATTGAAGATAATTTATTTGTCATCCATTGAAAATCTATTCTCACACATCTTTGTTGTTGGTTCTTTCGTATATATTTTGTTTATGTATTTGTGTGTGATCTTTGTTGTGGTCATTTTTGTTTTCTTGTGTGGTTGTTTATGCTCGATGACTAGCAAAATTCCAAGTTTAGGGGTATTTGATAAATTAATTTTTCTAAATTTATCCCCTAATGAATTTTATGGGTTTCATAGCATTTCATTTGTGTTTTTAATGCTTCTCAAGTCTGTTATTATAGTTGAGGTGAATTTAAAAGAATTGGTTGAAAATCAATGTTTTTGGAAGAAACCATAGATAAACATGCACACTACCTAATTCCCACTCCAGTGGGCCCATTATCCACTCCAACGCGCTCAAAAGCCAGAGTTACTATCCAAACCCTGCTGGAGCGGGCTTCTTTTTTGCTCTAGCGGGCGTGCCTCCCTTATAACCCTAGGCTCCGTGGTAGCGTTGGAGCACCCAAAAAGCCTGCTCCAACGCCCTTTCTAACATAAGAGGAGCATTTCAAGCTGAAATGTAATGGTTTTGGGGGGATACATAAAGAGAAGTGAGCTGAAATAAAGGGGAACTTTTGGTAGCCGAATTTCAGATGCATTAAGATGAAAAATCATAGATTTGGAGGCTAGGAGATTTGAGTAGACATTGAAGATTCTTGAAACTTTGCCGATCCTAGTTTTTCTTCTCTTTCTTCTCTTTTTACTTCATGAGCATGCTAAACTTGAGATCTGTAATTTTTAATCATTTGCAAATCATGGGTTATTATTTGGATGTAGTCATGAACATGCTTGGCTAGATCTTTTTTATCTAGGAGGATGTGAATAGCTTAGTAGGAACTATGCATTGAGACCTTAAGATTTTGCTAATTGAATTTCATGCTTCAATCATTTGTAATTTATTATGCGTATTTGTTAATTTATGTGACATGTAAATTAGATATCATAGATGTGTAAGATTAAGCACTCCAGAGAGATAATCTTGTATATTGAGACAAGAAAAATACAACCCTTATGATATTGAGTGTGCAAGGATAATATAATTTGGGTAGCCACTTGATGGGTGAGACTTAAATATTGGATAATTAGTTGAGTTAAATAGAGATATTAATTAGAATAATAATACAAATTATTTTGCTTAGCATTCAAGAAGTGGAAGTGAGGTTAATTTAGACACCCATAGTTAATAATTGAGAATGAATTCAATTAACAACCTTGAGCAAAAGCATAGTTTAGCAAAGTGATTTCAAACCTCCTAGAACTTTTTTCCCATCGAAGTTTCTATAAAACTCCATTAGATAGTTAATTTCTCCATCAATTGTTATTCATTTGTTAATTAAATTTTCTACTAACTTAATCTCGATCTCTTAAATAAAATTAGGTCATTCTAATTATGGTACTTAATTAATTTCTTTCTAGCAATCCTTGATGGAACGATACTCACTCGTATACTTTATTACTGGTTTGACCTCGTGCACTTACGAGTATACATAGCAAATAGATTCTGTAACAAAATTCAAGCCTAGAATAGCAATTAAAGGTCAAGTGCTGGCCGACTTCATCGCTAAACTGACCTCTCCAGAAGAAATAGCTACAAAAGATGGGGAGTGTTTGTTGATGCCAATAGAACTCTGAAAGTTGTGAGTCGATGGGGCATCGAATGTGAAAGGATGTAGAGTTGGAATAATCCGGGAGAAACCTAAAGGAGATCAGCTTGAGAGGGCTACTATAAAACACAATTTCCGAGCATCCAATAACGAGGCAGAATATGAAGTCATCATCCTAGGACTGATGTTAGCAAAGGGGTTGGGAGCTCGTGACTTGGAAGTAAGGTCGGATTCGCAACTAGTGGTAAATCAAATAAACAAGACATACTCAGTCAATGAAGAGAGGTTACGCCTCTGTGTAGAGAAAGTGAAAGAGTTGGTGACGGCCTTCCGTAGCTGCAAGTTCAAATCCATTCTGAGGACCGAAAACGAGAAAGCATATATGCTATCAGTTTTGGCATAATCCTTTGATCTAGATCAGCAATCCAAGATGGTGGATTTCGTAGAGCATCCTTCCATGCCAGCTGCAACTAACTTTTGTGCTTGCATTAGGGAGTTGGGATAAGAGGATGATTGGAGTACTCTATGGTTCATTAAATGAAAGAAAGAAAATTATCAAATGACAAAGAATCCGCTCGAAAAATTTTGTATAAGGTGTCAAGGTACGTCGTGATGGATAACGAGTTATACCGAAGATCCTATACATTGTTGTTGTTGCTCTACTTGGGACCAAAGAAAGGTACCTACGTAATACAAGAAATTTATGGAAGAGTCTGTGGCAACTATCAAGGAGGAAGAACCTTGGCACACAAGGCACTTACGATTGGTTATTATTGGCTAACGATGCGCAGTGATGCATATAAGTATGCAAGAAATGTGACAAATGCTAACAGTTCTTGAACAACATCAGGGTTCCAGCCCAAAAGCAAACACTGATTCATAGTCCATAGCCCTTTGATCAATAGGGGATGGATGTCCTAGGGTCATTTACCCCGGCACCTGGAAATAAGAAATACTTACTAGTGGTAATTGATTACTTTACGAAATGGGTGGAAGCTGATGCATATGTGTCTATAGGCAAAAATGAAGTCAAGAACTTCATTTGGAAGCAAGTAATATGTCGTTTTGGTATTCTGGCAGTGATCATATTAGATAAAGGAATCTCATTCACTAGGGGGAAGGTTGCATGGATGTATAATGAACTGGAGATACAACAATGGACTTCGAGCCCATCTTATCCCTAAGTGAATAGACAAGTAGATGTTATGAATCGGTCAATTAAGAAAGTGCTCAAAAAGAAATTGGATGATTCTAAAGGCAAATGGGTGGAAAAACTACCAGCAATGTTGTGGTCCTATCAAACTACTCCAAGAACAACTACTAGAGAAACGCCAAACTCCATAACGTATGGGACGGAAGTAGTAGTTCCAATGGAGATTGGATTACTTTCGAGATGTGATAGCATAGTTAATCTTGTAGAAAATGAGGACGTTATATGCCAAGAGTTGGACTACCTAGAGGAAAAACGATACCAAGCGACATTAAGAATGATAGTCTATAAATCAAGTATGGCAAGGATATTCAACCATGTAGTATGCCCAAGACATTTTGTAGTAGGAGAGTTGGTGCTTCAAAGAGTAATGCCACATTGTTTAGAGGCTTGGCTAGGAAAATTAGCTCCCAACTTGGAAGGACATTACAAGGTAGTTAGAGTGAATAGACTTGGGACGTACTGGTTGGAAGACCTGGATGGGGTATCGATTCCTCGTCCATGGAATATTGCACATTTACGAAAATATTTTGTTTAAGTTTCTTGTTTTTTATTTCGCGGGTCTCATAAAGACTTTGAAAAAGAATTATTTGTTGTTTTGATTGTTAGTCATTTAAATGAGTAGCAATGTTATTTATTTTTATTTAGAAGTTTGAATAAATGATCAGCCCTACGTCTAAGATAATAAAAGGTCTAAAACCAAGTTGCTCATATCAGTTTGTCAAAGAAATGATTCGTGATAAATCACCAAGTTTCAAAACTTAAAACTGAGCTGCTTAGATCAGTTCATCAAAGAAACAATTGGTGACAAATCTCCAAGTTTCAAAACTTAAAACTGAGTTGCTCATATCAGTTAGTCAAAGAAATGATTGGTGATAAATCACCGAGTTTCAAAACTTAAAACTGAGCTGCTCAGATCAATTCGTCAAAGAAATGATTAGTAACAAATCACCAAGTTTCAAAACTTAAAACTGAGCTACTCCAATCAGTTTGTCAAAGAATTGATTAGTGACAAATCACCAAGTTTCAAAACTTAAAACCAAGCTGCTCAATTCAATTTGTGTAGGAAACAATTGGTGACAAATCACCAAGTTTCAAATTGGAAAGCAAACTACTCCAGTCAGATTGTCAAAATGTTTTTGGTAAAAGGTTCCCTATTCCTCAAAATAAATAAAGCCTGGATTTTGTAATGAGAAAAACAAATGTTAGGGGTAAATAAATCCTATAAGACAATAAAATCCATAACCTGTTTATTACTTAAACTTGTTATGGAGAAGGGCAAGATGTGTATATGGATAGTCACTACTCCATATTAGTCTTAATTCATGAAGTGGTATAGGGGCAGTTAATGCTCAATATTTATTCTTGGTTCATTCTGATATGATAGTTATTCCTAAAAATTTATTCAATATGTTGATTCTCGTTCATAACATATGAAACCCAAATTTTTTCTATATTTTATATGAAAAAAAAAAGATACATTACATTTTTCATCTAACACAAATTAGATTTTACCATCACAGGAATCCTTCTAATGAGAATTTATCTTTCGTCTTGTTCTATAACATCCTTCTCAAGATATTGTTCTTTTCTAGTCTTAAACTTATCACTCCTTACTATAGAGTTAGTGTAGACCTGAATGTTTGTCTGGTCTTTAATATTGCCTAAATAAGTAGTGATTCTTAAGAAGAGCATGCCTGGGCAACAAATTTAAGAACTTTTTGCCATCACCAGCTATGAACTTCTCACCAGTTCAGATACTGGATCGTTCAAGGACAACCTTGCTAAAGGTAACTGAGGCTCAACCACAATCTCACCGATTGAATCAAAAATATTTGGGATCCTATATTTAATGAAGTCATTGTAGGAGTTTATTTGGTGACTAATAAGCCCGTGCTATTCAAAAAACTCTCTTGAAGTTTTTTTTAACTAAAAACTAAATGGAGAACAGAAAAATTGTTCAGAGAAAAAAAAATCAGGAAAACTATTCAGAAAAAAAAAAATTAAGGAAAAGATTTTAAGAAGTTCAAAAACTTTTTCTTCATTTAACCGGGGCTGAAAGGGATAGCGCTACTCCGACCCAGGAGAAGGCACTGGACTTAAGTCCTCAAAGTCTGAGTTCAAGTGGTAGAAGTTATGTCCTTCATACTGGTTCAGCGCTCAAACCAAGGGTCGTATCTATTCCTTTTTCTCATCGTTCTTCTGCCAGAGCTTGTCCCTTCTCTTTTTCAGTAAGTCACTATAGGTCTTATGGAGATGGACTTGGCCTGCAGATCATTGATCTCCTTCTCAACCATCTTTAGATGGCCCCAGATCTCTTGGAGGTTGGATACAACACAAACGTAGGCAGCATCTAGGGAAGCAAAGAGTGTACAAGCATCTTCGATAGCACGAAGTCGATGGTGCTATTCTTCGAGAGTCTTGGCCATCATCATGAGCTCTCTGAAGTATACCCAAGCTTGACTTATTTTTTTTCCTACTTGAATAGCATCAAAGGCATCAGAGGCTGATGATAACAATGCCATAACTTATATGATACAGAAGGAAACAAAATAAAATAGAAGGAAAAAAAAAGAAGGAAAAGTATGAAGAAATCTCAAGGAGGTTTGTCTTTAAATAGCCAAATCAATGTTCACAAGATGACAAAAAATATGAAACCAAATCGTAGAAATATTTACACTCAGTTATGACAAGCAAAAGAAAACGATAGAAGCAAATATCGAGATAAAAGTAATGGTTTACAAGATCAAATTGGATGGCGTCTATTCAAAGTAGGTTATAATTATAAAGTGTCATAATTAAAAATATGACATACTTAGAAATTAAAAAAAAAAAATCAACTAATCAAGATGTCCTTGGCTGATCTGCGGCATCTGGCTGAGGTGAGACATAGAGTTCGGCAGAAATCAAAGTTGATACACAAGGCATGATCCGAGCTTGGTCAGATAAAGGTCGATCCAAGGTTTGTATTTTGGTTGGCTGAATAAGAGTTTAGTCAGATGAAAGATAATTTGAAGCCTATTCACTGGGCAGCTCTACACAAGTGGAACATGGATCGTCTTCATCTTCGTACTCCAATAATATGTCCAAGAAGGTAAGGTTGAGCTCAGGATGCTCTTGCTGAACCTGTGCCTGGAGGTACTTGAAGTCGACCAGTAGAATGCTCTCCCTGAGGTCTTCAAGCTATTCCCAAAGCTGCTTGATTGTGTCGTCATGTTCTTTCTTATTCGACTCCAATACCATGGAAACCTTTTCAATTAACTTAGCCTAATCAGCTGACTTTACCTCGAAAGATGAACTCTTGAGCTTCTCAGAGTATAGTTCATTCGATATCAGCTCTTTTTCTCTTCCCAAGTGTTAGAGGGCATCAATTTTTGCCTCCAGCTCAACCCTCATCAAATCAAGCTCGGACTGTTGTTTATTAAGCTTCTCTGTCAGTGAAGAGTTTTCAATTGAAAGCTTACTTCTCTCAGTCAAAAGCCTATTGTTTTCACTGATCAAGACTTTATTACTGTTCTGGAGGAATTCAAATTAAATCGAGCGGCTCGTAGATCGGTCTCTTACTTTTCTTTAGATGACCTCTCCAGTACTAATTCAGTTTCAAGGGAAACCTTTTTCTCCTGGAGAACTCAAAGATCCTATTCTAGCTGACTTGCTTTTGTTAGCTGGTGCATGAGATGGGTATCCAGTTCAGCCATGTTATTCAAGCTACCAGCCAAGGCGAAAGACATATGGATGCTCTGAAGAATGGATACATTTTAATCTAGAGAACAACATAGTGAATAGCATGTACAATTTTAAAAACAATCAAGAAAAGTAAATGAAATAAAATAACGAAGGTTACCTGAAAGAGTGCATAAATGAGAGTTCCAAAGTGATCTACTCGGCTACATTCTCAATCTTAGATCAACTCTTGTCCTAGGACTACTCAAAGAGAGTTTGAATAGCGTTGTCGAAGATCTCTTGGCAGTTAGGAACTGAGGGACCAGCTTCTTTCAGTAAGTGACACATCTGCTCTCAAAAAATCCCTCGCAAGCTTTGAGATGCAGATGTACCTTGGCTAAACGTTTATGTGATCGGAAGAGGTCAAATGTTGCCTGTTGTAGCCTCATAAATTCAAATAAGAGGAGTCCCAACTACTCGAGTGACCAATTCCAATCCATGAATCTCAATGGGAACTGGGATATGAGCACTAGGGACAAAAACGAACACCATTCCACATCGCCTCCTGCTCAGAGGTTGTGAGTCATCGAAGTCTGATGATACCGGATGAATGGACTAATGTGCTGGAGGCTATGAAGTTCTTAGAGGATCCATAACTGGCTGATGTGTTGGTTGAGGAGCAGAGGTGGGCTGGGATGATTATGTAGCTCTTTTGGGTGCCCTTTTCCTTTTTCCCAAAGCCAAACTCTACAAGTGGTTGTCCTGAGACTCATCTATCTTTGGAGGCATGCAGGGTTGGTAAGCGAGCTCTTGGAAGGATCGTTCCTCTGGTGTCAAGAGTTTCCTCAATTCGTCAACGACTTTTGCATTCAGACGAAATCTTTGGCAAGCACTTTTGCCTGTGCAATGCAATTTGTAAAGATGTGAGCATACCATAGAAGCATGATCAATAAATTAAGGTCGGACACTAGGAAAACAGGAAGAGAAATTACTCGGGAAATTGAAATGTTGCAAGACAATAGGGGGCTACTCCATCTCCTTGGAGAATAATTCCCATTTTCCATTAAAGAATAGATAACTTACTTTCCATCCTTTTACGGAAGAAGGGAGGTCAGCGAGGAAGGATTATTATTTGATGGAGAAATAGAAGTACCTATTGGTGTCTTGGGGGAATTTAAGAGAGCACACACTCCTTACCATTTCTTTTGTTAAAGGAACAACATTCAACTGAAAGAGAGCAAGAGTACCCATGATCTAGTGAAAACTATTAGGAACTAATTGGGCTGGGGTGACTTCTAATTAATGGAATAGATTACAAAGGAATAGAGTGAAAGGGAGTCTAAGACCGTATTCGAACATCCATATAAAGAAGCATATCTCATCCTCTTTGTAGGAATATGGACACTCATTTTTTAAAGGAACCCTAATTTCAACTGAGGAAGGGATATTGAATGTGTCCCGGAAGAACTCAAGTCATTCCTCATTAAAGTTGCTCGCACCATGATCTTCCCAGTTCACTGAGGAATTGGTGGATGGACGAGCCTTAGTCAACAACACCTCTTTGGGGAAAGGGGTCGACGAAGAACTAGCCTCAGCCGGACTAAGCGAAAGGTTGGAAGCCATTCTTAGAGCAGAACAATCAAGGGAAGATGAAAAAGAAAAGAATGACAAGACAATCAAATAATTGAATGGTAGGAGGAAGAACTTACGCTAAGAGGATGATCTTTTGTCTCTCCTATTTGAATCGCCACGAAAGTCAGGAGGGAAATGGATATGGGGGAAATTCCTGCCCACGATATTTAGAAGTTAGTAGGGTAATGATGGATCGGGTCGGGTAGTAAAATTTGACCCACGGGAGATGACCTACGAATCGCCCATGAACCAATTGTGCTGGTGGCCCAAGTTGTGTAAGATTGTTTCACTTCATAAGAAGCCCAACTATGTTTGGGCTGACATGAATAAAAGAAGGCCTCCTAATCGGGCCTAATCACAAGCAAGTAAGACCAACAGTAGAAGGTCAATGAGTAATTTTTCGAGAATCCCCATGATCCCATGCATGTAGAGAGGCATAACTGTTTTACGTTCCGTAGTGGGATCATGGACGATTTCCATGAAATTAAAAAGAGGATCGTGGAGAAAGTGGTGGCATGAACGGGCTACGCAGGGTAAATGATCTATATATAAAGACGGGTACCAAGTAGTTAAGGTATTGCTTTTTATATACAGAGAGATTTTTCACCATAAACAAACTTTATTCTCATGTTGGAGGTTTTTCAACCAACATCACACCGGTATCCTTTAGAGCTAACTAGTTTTGTAGGTTCAGGTTGTAGGTTATTGAGATTTTTGGCACATGAGAAGTTATTTACACGCGTTGGAGATTTTTGGCAGCATCAAAAGCTTTTTAAAACATGTCTTATATAGTTTTGTATAACATCATAAAGTGATTGTGAGAACCTATACTCTGTTGCAATATAATTTACGTTTTCTTTTTTGAAATAGGTGTTCCGGTCCTTTTCGATTCATTATTCTTGATTATGGACTGTCAATCCGGTCCTTTTCAATTCATTATTCTTGATTATGGACTGTATCCAATCCATGACCTAACGTCCAGAATTGGGCAAGACCAGCCCCACCTCCTAGCAAACACAAACCGTGACCAATCAGTATAAGTTGATTCATGATGACGAAAATTGGAATCGCTGATGGATCCACACTAAAATATGCTTGCATTTACCCCAAAAAAGAAAAAACGATTAGCCACCATACATATTTTTTTGTTTTTAAGCAAAAATGATGTAGGACAATTAATTAAATTAGTTGTGGATTACCTTTCTTATTCCTACAAGAAATTATTTGAATGTTGATGATCTCAAAATATGTATTGTCAGATATGATAAGATTTTATTCAGAACATGATTCTCTTAAGTCTTGAGTTCTTGCAAAACAATGCGGTGTGGGTGAATGTGCTGGTGTTGCACCTTTGGTGTGATAATGAGTAGTGTTTTTTGTGGAATTTTGACAGAGTTTCAACTTAAAGAAACGTGCATACCTTTGCCTAACATTCCCTTTAATATTTATAGGCGTGAGAAGACTTGTTTGACAGGTGTTCCATAAGACTATAGGTGATTTGCTTGATGGAGGCATTATGGCGCATTGGATTGACTGTCTGATTCCCTTGCCTTATGTAGTGGAATTCAGTAACCATTCTCGAGTAGGGGTCACAACCCGAGCTTGGATTTGATTCCCTGGTAACAATTGATATTACTAACTGCAAGATTTAAGAAATTAATCTTAGACCATTGGGGCCTTCGCTATAAAAGTAAAGGGTCCCCATATTTGGGACACTTTTGTCATCTTTTTCTTTCTTTTCCTCAAGATCTTTATCTTTTAAAATCCTTCTAGCGAACCAAGCTCACCTATTCCATTGGTCCACTCTCTCATTTCTGGTACAAGGAACCAAATATTAAAATTACTACATTTGCACAACAAAATTAAAAAAAAAAAAAAATCACATTTAATAGGCATGTTCCTTAAAGCTTGATTTATATGTATTAACACGAAACAAATAAAGTAATAAAAGATTAAATCTTATTTAATCATTATACCTCTTCTGGTGCTTCAAGTTCAAAAACTATAATTCTTGAGGTGTGATATGAGAAGGCTCTTCCAAGAGATGGTAGATTTGATTTAGATTAAGCTACTGGGAACAATTTTCCTAGAAGTAGACAAGTGTCTTACCTATAATAGTATCCATACAGGAAAATCCATAAGGACAATGTTCTTTACATCTCTAAGAATATAATTCTAATCACAAAAAACTAAGGTAATTTTTTCTTGATTTTAGGGGTAGTAAATATCAAAACAGCAATACAATCAAATAAGGAATGAGGGTGGCTGAAATTTTGGTCTTGGCCAATTCTAGCATAGGGGTGGTAACATGTAGTCTTTCCTTAGATAAACATTGTCCAGTGTTGAAAAATCTAGACCCTTTCTTTATTTAGTTATACTTTGACTCCAGAACTTCTAAATAGTTCAGCATTCTATCCATTCCTTTCTAGGGGAATTTCTGAACTTTTTTATTTCTATTGTGTATTAAACCATTAAGTTCATATCAAAAGGTGGATGAGGGAATTAACTAATTAATTAATCATTAAAATTAGAATAATTTCAAATTTTCCCTTTCACGAAAAATAATTTTCCCATTGATACTTCCCCAACTGTAATTCACGTCTACCACTATACCACATCCATATCCAATTGACAAGAATTTCACCAAAAGAACCATCACAATTATTCTTTCATACTATACAATCTCTCTATCTTATGCTCTCGAAAGGACCATCAGGGTGTGGATATTAAAAAAAAAAAACAAACGAAAAAAACCTAGTTGATCATATGCATATGGATTGATAATATAATAATTTGTAACACCAATTAGAATCTTATACAATCGTCAAACTGCTCTGGCCAGAGGCTTGGCTGAATTATATTAGATTGAATTAAATTTGATACATTAATCGTCCTCAAATTTTTATTAATTTTCCACCATTAATTTGCATTTGTTATAGTCTTTTTATAATTTTTAATTTTTAATTAGTAATAATATAATTTATTTTTCATTGTATAAATTTAGTCCAAAAAACAAAAGTGATGATTTGAAAGGCAAAAAGAACCAAAACAGAGGAAAAATAGGTCCGACCTGTGAAGTGAGCTGATTCGATCCGCAAACCAATCCGACCCGTGGATTAGAGAGGCCCAATCATTTATTATCAAGCTTCTAGGTGTATTTTTTTATACACACAAAAGAAGGAGGTGTTAAAGGTTATTAAAGGAAAATTATGAGAATAAAGTGGCTTCAATGGAGAGTTGATGTGTAATTAAAAGAAAATGAAGATATCAAAAGGATAATTTTTAGTACAAATGATGTCATTTTATTTGGCAGTTGGGTTCGAGGAACGAGGTCTGGGTTTATTTTTCTTCTTGGCCAAAACAAACAATGGCCTTTGGGGGAGGATGAGGATTCACGTTTATTCATTTTTCATTTTTCTTTTCATATTTTAGTTGTTATTTTTCTCTTCTGTTTTGGGCGGCCAAACTGTTTGGGAGTCTTCAATGGGATTTTTGTTGAGCATCACTCTTGAAGAAGAAGAACAAGCTGTCATGATCGGGTAAGGCCTCAAACCAGATTAGGTTGTATCTATTTAAAATTATTTTTATGTAGTTTTCATTTCTTGATTTATTTTATCTGTCTTTAAGATTGTAAAATGAGGATTTCATCTTAAACATTTGTCTAAATAAATTAATGTTTTAAATTGTCTTGTAGAAATTTAGATACGAATCGATCTGTATCTATAATATTAGATCTAATACTTGTGATTTAGATCTAACACTTTTACAATCCATGTTTATTGGAATTAATACAGTTTAATTGGATGGGTTAATGCTTAGGGATTGATTTATCGTAGATTAGTAAGAATTAAATCCCGAAGATAGTCTACACCAATTACACGGTCAATTAGCTGATACATTTGATAGAATGGACTATGCTTAGGTATTGGTTCACCGTAGATTATGAACCGAATCCCGAAGATAGTCCATACCAATTAAATGATCATACTTTCTTTGTAATTTTTCTTATAGTTAAATTACATCATTGTATACATAATTAAGATAAACAAATAAACAAAACAAATTAGGATAATCGAAAAAAGAATACAAGCCCTTAACCCAATTATTTATAATTTTATATTTTAATTTAATTTTTTTCTGTACTTTTAGTATTAAAACCCTAAAAAATCAATTCTATTAAACTCCATTCTAAAACAAGATAGAAATCAATAATTACAATTCAATCCCTATGGTTCGACACCCTTACTTAATCACAATATACTGTGATATTTTGCGCTTAAATCGGATATTAAATTTGATCGATCACACGTGTCTTTCTTTACAGAGAGTGATAGATCATATCTTGAATACTCGTATATTCAAATGTATATGCTACTATACTTAATGAATACCTTTGAAGTTTTGTGGCTAGAATAAAACAGTCACTATTATCAAAGCTACCATATAGGATATCAAGAGAGATTACGTTCAGTCCCCTACTACACTTAGTAAGTCCCCTTCTGGATGCTTTAGTATCTCATACTAATGGTTTGAGACTCACCATTATCATAAGAGAAAACATCGCAACAACCAAGCCTAGATTGTTAAAGACATGTTTTAATAATATCAAACCGACTAGGAACAATTTAGGATACAAGTTATCAAATGCCTTTGATCTTAACCTTTTAACCAATTAAAGAAGTAAGATATTTTAAGTTTATGTCCCAAGTCTATAGCAACATTGATACATTTCTGAAATAATATCAAAATACGTTCTAGCAATACTTGATATTGTAACATTTTATAGATAAAACCGACTAAATATATTAATACAAGATTAACTATAGGACTTACATTCAACAATATCCAGTAAAGCTATAGCTAATAGGAATTAAATTTAATACCCATCTTATCAAGATGCCGATGTAACTCTTGAAAATCCATAGTCCTACTGGATAGATCTGCTACGTTATCCACTATGTATTCTCTCTTGTCTACCAATGGTTTAGTGAATTGGAGCTAAATCTATTTGTATTTCTAATGAGATATGCGTTCGCTTGATTGAGCTATAGCACCAAAGTTTTAAGTTCAGAGATGAGCTTCATAATCCACACACCTTTCTTAGCTACATCAGAATTGACAATATCTAATAGAATTTGTAGCTATAATTTTTTTACAACTCCTCCAGCTAACAGTCCCACCATTTCGGATAAATGCATATTCTAAAATTTACATCTTGTTATCCATATAAAATTGGAAATATGAATCAATATAACTATTAACTCTTAGTTCGCCTCCTTTAGAGACTGGAAATTTGTTCTTAGTTCTTCTCAAGTATTTGATGACAAATTTCGCAGCCTTCCATTGTTCTAAAGCTAGATCTACTTGATATTTGTTAGTCAATCAAACAACGTAGCTGACATCAGGCCTGTATATAACATTGCTTACATTAGATTTCTAATTGTTGAAGCATAAGGAATCCTACTTATCACATCATTTTCCTCGAAAATAATAGGAAATCATTTTATGAGAGAGACGAATTCCATTTTGGACTCGTAGGAAGCCATTCCTCGAATTCTCCCTACAAAATTGCTCAAGTACTTTATCTTTATAGATATTTTTACCCAGTAGGATGCTTCTCAAAAACTCACACTTTCATCAAAGTTACATTTTTGTCATAGATAGTATCCCTACCTCATTTCCATTTTGTAGAATATCATTAACGTACAACACTTGGAAAATAAATGGAATTTCTATATATTTTCTTGTACATGTATGGATCATCCTTGTTTTGTAGGTGACCAAATGATTTGATAGCCTTGTCTAAACGAATATTCTAGTTTCTGGAAGCTTGCTTAAGCCCATATATGGACTTTTCTAATCTGCATACCTTTTGTATTTTGCTTTTAGCTATGAGGCCCTCTGATAAACTCATGTAAATCTCTTTCTTTATGTTTCTATTGGGAAAAGTCATCCTTACATTCATATGTCAGATTTCATAGTTGTATATGTGGTAATAGCCAATAAAATCTAAATAGACTTGAACATGACGACTAGCAAAAATATTTGCACATAGTTAATACCTTAACCCTGAGTATACCCTTTTGTCACTAGTCTAGCCTTGAACACGTCCAATTTAGCATATGAGTCCATTTTCCTCTTGAAGTTCCATTTGTACCAAATTGGAACAATTTCCTCAGTTGGATACAGAATTGTCCAGACTTGGTTAGTGTACATGGAGTCCATTTCAGATTTTATTGTTATTCACCACTTCTTATTGTCGATATCCAATATCGTCTCTTCATAGTTTGCAGGATCATTACCTCACACTAGATTAGTTTTTCTCTATCCTTGTGTCCAAGATGTCCTACATATCTATCAATAGGAGTAGAGGTTTTACTTCATATATGATGAGTTTGTGTACTAGTTCCATTTACTACTATTAGCTCCACATTTCTAGTTTGTTGGGGTTGTTCATTGTTTAACACCTCTACCATTCTATCTTTTGCCAAATGATGGATTCTTCGAGAAACATTTCCCCTACGTATACAAGAAATATGGAAACAAACACCTTTTGTTCCTTTCGATGATAAAAGTAGTGTCCAATGGTTTTCCTATGACACTTTACAAACTTGAAATTATGAGTCCTAGATTCCAACTTGTCTCCTTCAATTATTTTGATATGAGCCCAACAACTCTAAATCTTAGTATACTTAAGACTCAATTTTTCCCTATACCGCATCTCATGTGGTGTTCCTGAGACTAGTTTTTATGGAACCTTCTTTGGAAAATAAAATGCAACCATCAAGCCATATTCTCAAAATGAAATGGGTAAGTTAGCGCAACTCATCATTGATCTGCCAATATCTAATAGGGTTCAATTTTTCCTTTCCAATACACTCTTTTATTTATGGCATAGCCAGAAGAGACAATAAGAAAGAATACCATTAAGATTGAGGTAGTCCAAAAACTCCATGGATAAGTATTCTACTCCTCGATCTAATCAAAGTGCCTTAATACTTTTCCCGATTTGCTTCCCTACTTCATTTCTGAATTCTTTGAATATTTAGAAGGAATCAAACTTGTGTTTCATAAGATACACAAAACCATACCAAGAATGATCATCGGTGATGATAATGAAGTATGAATATTGGTAGCTTGAAATTTCGTCGCTACTTTCACCGCAAGTGTACGGGTTAAGTTTTAATATAATGGGAACAGTAAGGGTTGTCGTATCCACAGGAATTGGTTTAGATTATCGTTGAGTACCGTAATTATCATAACCTAACTTTATTTAGGCGATAAAAAATAGGTTTTTGTTTATAAATATAAAATACTAATCTAATTAACTAATTAAATTAATTATACTATAATACTAATATGAGACGTTTAGGGGAATGGATTATCTAGGGATTAACTTCATTTATTTAAATGTGTTTGATTTCTTCTAATTTACATTAACGGTATTCAACCTATTCGACAATCTCTATATCGTAAACTCACTCACTACCTCTCTCGAGTGTAAAGTGAATGAAGATGTCACTTTGCGTCAACGTCGAAGTCCTCCTCGAGCATCTATATGACACTTAGTCACATGAATATCGCCCCAATATCATGGATTGCATACTTTCTAATGCCCCCCGGGTTCATTAGATCATCGTGTTGTGTTTAAACCCTAGTCTGAATCCGGGGTTACCTCTCCCGAGTGTTAAACCCCGATTTCTCAGTATATCATAACAAGCATATAAAGGAAATTAAATTATGGTAAACACAATCGAGGAACGAAGAACAATCGTTAACGAAACACAATTCAAACAAACAACATTTTTATAAACTGTATTAATCCCATAGATAATCCATGTTTAGCCAATGGTTGTAACCACATATACAATAACAAACAATCTAAACATACTCAAACAAACTTCCAAAGTTAAGAAATAAATAGAGAAACGAAAGAGACTAGCCATTATCCGAAGAATCGACGCTAAAATCGCTCCGAGATAGTTCCCTCTTTTTGGAAATGTGATCTTCTCCTTTGGTTGTGTTGAGCACACCCAAAATCTCCCCTAAAATGTCTTTCTACCATTCTCTATCATTAAAAATGGAGAAGGAAGAATGAAATAATGGGAACAAAATATCTAAAAGTATCTAAAAAAAACACTTTACTGGTACAGGGCTCACCGCTGCATCGATGAGCAATCAGAACTTAGGAAACTCTCTATTGTTTCACTGTTGCATTAGTGGGCTGACCGCTGCAGTGGTAAAACTGCTGCTTTGAATATTTGATTATCTTGATCGTTTTTCTGCCGCTTTCCTCATTTTTTAACCGTTTTTGCTCCTAACCCCTTTTTTTCTAACAAAAATAAATAAAAACAAATTAAAACTTAATAAAAATACTCGAAAACTACCAAATTCGGTTTGAAAATAGATAAATAAAATTCACCTATCAAATATCCACCTCGAGCTGTGGAACTCATGGGTCTACATACATCAACATGTACTAGACTCAATATGTCAACAACCATTTCCTAATGTCCAATAAAAAATGTGTCAGCTCTGAAGAGTTTAATCCGATTAACTTGATTTTGATGATACTAAAAACGTGACGATTTTTCGAACTAATCAGTTTATAGAGAAATATGATAAATTTAATGACATGATAATAATAAACCAAGTACATGATAGAAGGGTGATGAATCTAGATTAATCATGTTAAGAAAATGGATTGGAAGTCCATGATTTTTTTAAAAAAAAAAAATGATTGATTTCACTTAATAGGTAAACAACACTTATACTTTTCCATTATATTTCATCCTGATTAGGATCACACACTACAATTTAATATGATGATGTTCTATGATCTTATGTGCGTTACCTATTATATTTGTATGATACATGAAATTTTATGCTCTACATATGCAAACATTCTTTATTATTTCATATTATAACCATAACAGTCAATTGGTGTTAAGTAATTTTTGGGAACATTTTCGACAATCTCTTTGCTTTGTTTTAACTAAAAATCTTTTTACTTTTTTTATAGCATTCTTAAATGATATATATTTATCAAAAATATTTCTAAAAGAAATTATATGTATTAAGTTTTTGAAAAATAGTGGATTTATAGAATTTCTATTTTGGTCTCTTTATTTATAAATCTTACAAAATGTTTTCGATAAGATATTTTGACTCAATTGTAGCCTAGTCAATATTTATGACATTTGACATGTACCTAGGTTGGTTTATGTTCATATTCATTCGTCAAACGTCAATTTTCCATTAGCAAATTTTTCAGGTTTTAAAATGCACGAAAGTTCATTTTAAAAAAACAAAATAAAAGAGATAACGAAGAGAGAAACCGTTGAACAAAATTCTAAAATTTTACGTTCTTGAAAAACCATTATGAGATCATAAATTTCTAAGAAAACTTTTATGAGATTGAGCTGAATTATATTTTGAGGTTGAAATTCTTTGATTGGTAAATTTACATATTCAAATCTCAATGAGATATATCCTTGTTTAGATTTTAAATTTTTTTATTGATTAATCTATCTATGATATATCTATATTTATTGGTTAATAGATCTATGTGTCCTAAATACTCAAAATTAAATTGGAAACATTTGAACTTGAGTATTCTTTGATATTTACATTTACAAAAAAAAAAATCATTTTTCCAAAACTCATGGGGTTTTAAAATAGAAATCTATATTGATTAACAAGTTAAATGATTTGAAAAATTTATCTAGATTGTCTATCTACGTACTTAATAATTTAAACAGATAAATTAACAACAGTCTAAATTCATACATCTATTATTCGTGTACACTTCTATCTCACTTAGATCAGGGTAAATTGTATTGGATATTTTTAATTGTAACAGAAGATCTAAGCATATTTTCTTTATTTTGTGAATTGTTTCTTAGACTTAAGTGTCATTAATCCAAGTGATAGTGTGTTCAAGTATAAAGGGAATTTACTAAAACTGGGTGTAAAAGTTTGATTCTCACATTGGAAGAGATGTGAATTAGTGGACTTAATTCCCTATAAGAGCTCAGGAGAGTAGAAGTAGGTAAGACTAGCTTGTCGAACTACTATACAAATCAGTGTGTCAATATTTCTATCCCTACTCTATGTGACTGTAGTTGTGTGTGCATAACATTAAAAAGTTTCCGCTAAGATTATAAAATCATTTAAATTTTGAATAGGTCACAAGTATATTTAGATTTTTTTTTTTGAAATTACCTAATTCACCCCTTCTTTTGTAGTACTTTAGACCAACAATTGGTACCAGAGCTACACTAGCTTAATTAGTTTAACAACCCAACTAATTGATCACTATGACATACAACTCACGTGATGATTTTTATATTCATATGATCCTGAATATTATATATCTTTATATGCTAATTTGATAATGATTCCTATAGTACTAATGGCAGTGATGATGATGAAGATGGGAGTGGTGTCCACATTGTTATAGAAAATTATTTATTTTCACAAATCATTTTGTTAAAGAAAACCTTCGTTGACAAAGAAAAATTGATTATTTTAAAAACAAAGGAAAGGGATTTCAATAATATAGAATGTATTTGTATGTATAAAAGTATTGCAAAACAAAGGAGTTTTTATATATTATTTTGGAAATAAATAATTTTCTTTTTAAAAATAGATTGTCTTGAAATGAAAGTCATTTTTTAAAAATGATATAAATGATTTAAAAGAAAATGCTTCTACTTTTAGAAATTTTGAGAAAGAAAATGAAGTTTTCAAATCAGGTTTTTAGATTTCAAAAATTGAACAGGAAGACTAATTTTGAAAATCAAATCGATTGAAAATGAATATGAAATTTTGAAAAATGACTTTGATATGATTTTCTCACAAGTCTTATATCTTTAAATGAAGATTGAATTATTTAAGAAAAATCCTAAAAAATCAAAATATGACCTCAAGGCTATTTTAAGTAAACCTAAGTATGTTCACTCGTATTTACAAAAAAATTATGGAAGTTTGTATACTTCATTGTCTCACTACATTGTCTCACTATTCAACACAAGCATATGATTTTAAATTTTCTATTGTTGAAAATGATACATACTCTACATCTCAAGCTATTTATCGTGATGATATATTTAATGACTAGTCAAATCTGAGATGTAATTATTGCAATATAATTGGACATTTTAAAGTGTCTTGTCCTTTTAAAAATACTAAATTTGTTTCGAAAAAAAGTATATCCAAAATGAGATGGATGCCAATGAAAAACAAACACAAATCTATGCAACATTTCTCACCCATAGTACTAGACCAAAATACGAAAACGAAAGAGTCTTATCAAAGTCTAAGTGGGAAACCCCCAATAAGCCACAAGTGATGTGTGTACAAAAAAATATCATCAATTCAAATGGAAACTACTAAAGCCTTGGAGCATACAGATAGACTGAGCAAAAATGCATATCCAAACCTATCAATAGTATGAATGAGTTAAAAAAGTAAAGTTGTCTCCAAAGACATTAGATGTATTCCTAACCCTTTGTAGTTGAAATTTATAAATTTCTTAAAGCAGTAGGTGTCCAACTTGCCAATTAGGTAAGTCGGTAGAGGTTTCTAAGACCCGTTCTAGATTTGTGTTCCTTTGTTGTCTTAGAAACGTAGCATGGTGATTATGAGAATTACATATATTTATTTGTCTTAAATATGTTTGTATGCAATTTAATCATATCATTTAATATGAGATTCAATAGTATTTTTGTTATCGATCATATGATTGCTAACCCTTATCGTCTTTACCAAATTTTTAAGTGACACACATATGAGTTATATAGATTATTTATTACTAAATTTTCCATTATGTTCTTGCTAGCATATACTTTATCTATAGTTACTCTCATTCATATTTCATGGAAAGTGATCGTACTAGTATTTTTTTAATACATGAGTAATTGCATTAATTATATTAAAAAAAAAGTAATATCATGATTTTATATCCCTTGAATGTTCATATGACTCAAATATTTAGGTTGATGGAGCAGAAAATTTAGGGGGATGTAGATCTGGAGTGGTAATCATTAGTCTTGAAATCTATAACATAAAGTAAGTAGTACAATTTGGTTTTTAGACTTCTAATAAAGAAGCTGAGTATGAGGTAGATATATCTAGTTTGAATTTGAAACATGCATTGGGTGCATATAGTTTCACTGGTAAATGTGACTATCAAATGGTGGTTTTTGTCCCACAGATCTAACCAAGAAAAGGGTAAATTGAGTGGTGATAAAAATTTAAACAATTAATTATCAAACGCACAACTTACCAATTTACCTAATTGTTTATTATCTTATGTTACAGCGTAAACGTATTTAACTAAGTACACAACCAAAAAATCAGAAATAAAGAAAAGACACAATGATTTATCTTGGCTCGGTAAAATACTCTTATCTATGTCCAGTTCCCTAACCTCTACAGGGATTTCATAATCCACTAATCCATTATTCATTTCCCCATTAGGAACCAAACCTTTACAATCGTTTTTACAGACGGAAGACTAACCTAATTATATTACAGGCGGTATCAAAACCTAATTATTATTACACGGTAAAGATCAAACCTATCTACCTTGATTACAAACAGACCCAAATATGTCTCATCTACTCACAATCACCAAACACAAAAAGAAATTACAAGTTTCTTCCCACATGAGATTCTACTACTTCAATATAATGTATGTTCGATTAATGTCCGGATAAACTATGAGATAGAACTAAGTGAGAAAGCAAATATGATTTTACTCAATTTAAGCACACAGATAAAATAAATCAGATTTCACAAGCAAAACCAGTTTCACAAGATTTTGATGATATTCTAAATTGAAAACATTTTTTCATATAAAATACAACTAGCTCAATTTAAGAATGTAACTCAATTAAACCAAAGATAATATTGAGCAAGTAATCAAGAACAATCTCATTGGGATTTCTTTAGGAATATTGTAGGAAATAATCAAACTCGAAAATAGCACGAACAATAATTTCTTCATAGCAAACTTTTTCTCTTGAAAATACACTTAGTAAAATAATTCTCTTTTTATGAATATAGTTGATTAAAACATTTTCTCTTCATTCTAGCTAATTAAAAAACGCAGGTTTCAAACTATGCCTATATCGGCTATTTTGTTTTCAAAGCATAAGACCATTTGTGACACATAAACACCCCATACAAAATACTCTTTCAAATCAGATGCATTTTGTTAAAAATACTCTTTGAAAAACTCAATTTATTCCTAAAAACGTCTTTCATTCAAAATTCTTAAATATAGAAAGTAGTTTTACCAATTAAACTCATAAGCTCAATAAATATAAGGACCAATTAATAGGATCTTCAAAATAAGTGATAGATACATGAAATATACTCAAATCCCGTTAAAATCATATTTTCTAATGTTAAAAACCATAGGATTCAGGTTGAATATCTCAAAAAATGAATTAATAAAACCAAGTTGATTCTTGTCACATCGGTCGATCGGTACCTTGTCTATCAACTGACCCCTTCTCAAAGGTCCATTTTATATCTGTTCGCATCCCTAATCAGTCAAACGACCCCTACAATAGTTAATCGTTTAGGCCAAAATCATTTTCTCACAAGCTACAAATCTTGTTAGTCAACCGACTGATTCTATCGGTCAAGCGAGTAGACCGGAAACTTCTAATCTATGACTGCTCCTCTCAATCAACCGCCTACTTGGTTGGTCAATTGTTTGACAAACAAATCTTTTATATATATATATATATATATATATATATATATATATATATATATATATATATATATATATATATATATTTTAAAATATTTTCATGAATTAAGATTTTATGAAAAAAACATTTAGGATCTTAAATTTATCATTTCTTACCATGGTACGCTTAAGAATACTCAATTTTAAGTGTCGTGCATGATCTTAATCGGGTTGCATTAAGAACATAAAGGTATTGAGTTGTTTTACCAAAAAAATACAAAAAATATTTCTTTTGCTTCAAAATTTATTCAATGTCGTCACTTACAACCATCTTGAATCTTTCTTAAACCATAATCTTTGTAAATTTTCAACAATCATTATATTTATGATTCAATCTTTTTCTCATTTTCTTAAACGAAACTCTAATATGAAATCTCTCAATGAAAACATCAATGTTAAATTGTCCATCAAAATATTTAGGGCCAATAGTGGTAAACCAAGTTAGTGTCGAATTTACAGTGCTTGAGAAGCGACTACAATTGTACTTATAATAAATAAATAAATAAATAAATAAATAAGATAGTGTTGTTATTTCAAGATTGTTTGCCCAAAATGGAGACTACCAAAGCAGTTGTGTTAGCAGTATTGACATTGTCCTGAGGGGTTTAGTTTTAGGAGTTTATTTCTATTGTTGTTTTTACAAACTTACGTGCTAAGATTAGGAACATTGAGGAGGGGGAGGATTGGATCACATTATTTACAACCTTCTTAAGATATGGAGGACTTCCAAAATTTTAAAATTTAGCAAGAACGGTTATTATGTATATAGTGGCAATGTACTTAATCATTGATGCAAAACTTTATCCTGATCCTTCACTCAACCAATATTGTGTTTAGGAGTGAAAGAGGCATATTATGCATTGCACGACATTCACAAAGAAGCTTGTGAAAATCATCAAAGAAGTATAACTTTGGCACGTAGAGCTTTGATGATTGGTTGTTAATGACCAACAAATATAAAGGATGCTAAAGAATTTGTGGAGCATTGTCACAAGTGACAAAGGTTTGCAAGTACATTCATTCTCCAAGTCACATGCAAACATCAATTTTCAATCTGTATCCTTTTGTACAATGGAGAATAGATACATTAAGATCTTTTATTTTGGTATTAGAAAATAAATTATTCATTTTGGTAGTGATTGATTATTTTTAAAAATGGGTGAAAATGGGTGGATATACTAATGTTGGAAAAAATGATGTCAAAATATTTTATGGAATAACTGTCCCTCTTTGTCATGCGAGTTCACTTGTGATGACAAAGATAGGAGACACATACCATTTTGTTACACCACTCGAGTGTGTGCAGTACAGGAAGATGATGAACGAAATCTATGAAATATATCCCAGCCTGTGGCTAGGGCAAACATAATTAAAAGGAAAATTTACCTGGAATCGGCCTGTCCTATTCTGATTGTAAAATACTTAGTAAAGATATAACCGAACCCATGTGGGTTGCCTACGTACCTTGCGGAAACCAAAGATTAGGTCAAACATAGTTCAACGTATGCTTTTTGTGGGGCTAGAAACGAATGCATAGAGGGAGGGTACTCACAAAAAGACCATGCACAGATGAAGGGTCATTACGGAGAGATAATGTAAAATGTATGAGCCATCAAAAAGAGGCAATGTAAAATGTATGAGCCATCACAGAGAGTCGAATCCAAAAATGAAAAAAAAAATCACGGAGAGAAAAATATAAAATAAAGGGTCATCACGGAGAGACAATGCAAGATGAGCCGTCACGGAGAGGTGAATGCAAAATAAAGAGTCGTCATAGAGACGCAATACAAGATAAGCCATCACAGAGAGGCAATGCAAAATGTATAAGCAATCACGGAGAGACAGTGTAGAATATAGGAGCCATCATAGAGAGGTGAATGCAAAATTAAAACCCATCATAGAGAGGTAATGCAAAATGAGCCATCATGGGAGAGACAATGCAAAATGTATGAGCTATCACATAGAGGCATTGAAAAATGAAAAAGTGTCATCATTGAGAGGCAATGCAAGATGAGTCATCACGGAAAGGAAATGAAAAATGAAAAGTCATCACGGAGAGGTAAATATGACTTGAAAAAAGCCATTACAGAGAGGCAAAATGAAAAAATAAAAGGCCATCACAGATAGGCCAGTGTGGAATATATGAGCCATCACGGAGAAGTGAATGGAAGAATTAAAAGCTATTATGGAAAGGCAGTGTAGAATATATGAGCCATTACAGAAAGGCGAAAGCAAAATAAAGGGCCATCATGTAGAGCCAATGCAAGATGAAATGCCATTACAGAAAGGTAATGCAGAATATATGAACCATTACGGAGAGGCAAATACAAGATAAGAGCCGTCACAGAGAGGTGAATGCAAAATAAAGTGCCATCATTGAGAGGCAATGCAAGATGAGCCATCACATAGAGGCATTTAAAATAAGAGGGCCATCAGAGAGAGACAAATATAAATTAAGAAGCCAGATATAAAATGTGCCCCAGCCTGTGGCTGGGGCTATCAAGCTCAAATTTTCTTAGTGTATAAATGGGCAGACTCCATATAATGTGCCCTAGCCTGGGGCTGGGGCTACCAAGCTCAAATTTTCTCAATGTATAAATGGGCATGCTCCATATAATGCACCCCACCCTAAGGCTGGGGCATGCTCCATATAATGCGCTCCAGATATAAAATGTGCCCCGGCTTACAACTGAGGCTAACATTGGAATGACGGAACTTTTACAGGTTGCCTATGTACCCCGGCATTACACTAAGGATCAAGTTTAGTGTAGTTCACGCCATACCCCTTTCAGGGTTGAACACAAATACTCAAGAAAATGCTTAGCAAATGGTGAAACGACAATCAACCCATGTAAAAAAATTATACATAGGCAAACATTGAAATATATTTTTCTTTTTTTTTTTAATTGATTTTATTTAATTATTTTATTCTTTTTTTTTTTTTTTGAAGAAAATATTGGTCATCTTTAAGTGAACCATATTTTCTTTTTCTTTTTTCTCTTTTTTTTTTTTTTTTTTTTTTTCAGGCTTTGTTCACAATTTACGGTCTTTCCATCCCTTTAGATTTGATGAAATTTTGTTTTTAACCCGTTGAGGGGGTTGAAAAATAGCAGTGCACTCTGACCTTCGTCGTACAAACTTGGCTTGGCTTTCTTGGCATTTGAGATTAATTTTGACACTTGGGATCTAGAACCCTTGTATGCTTGGTATTTCAATCAACTCTTGCAACTGTATTACCAAAAAAAACATAAAATTTCAAAGTTAATTCGCCTAAATATCCATTCTTCTCTGAATTGATTTTTTGTGTTGATTTTGATTAGAGCATGACAAATATGATTTGAATAATATTCAAGATTACTTTCCAAAATTGCTGACAAGAGACGACCCTCCTCAACAAATGAGTATTTGAACCCTTCTTTCCACGATGAGACTTTTGAATAACTGAAATATAGATGCTTCTTGAATTCATTTTTATTTTATTTTTATGTTTTTTTTTTTTTTTTTTTTTAAATTTCCATTTTTCTGTTTTTATATTTTTTTTACTTTTTTTTAAGAAGCATCTTTAGACATTGGACAAGTCTCTTGGCATCAAAAGGTTTTGAGATGATGGCTTTGCTTTATGACGGATTGCATAACCGTTGGATGAATCATTTGAGTAATGAATTGTCGGAAGATGGCCTTTTGAATAAGGGCTTTTTGGATAATGGCTTTACTTAATGACGAATTGCCTTACCGTTAAAATGGGGCATTAGGAATCATTTTTTAGAAGATGGACTTTCAGATAATGGCTTTTCGGGTAATGGCTATGCTCTATGACAGATTGCCTACATGGGAAATGATTTTTGGTCTTAATCATTGCTCTTACCAATTTTCTAGGGGCTAGAAGAAAGATAAAGTGAAATTTGAAATTGATAGAAAATACAATACCCTTTTGGCAATTTGGCTGACCATTGGGAAGCATGTATTCCTAGGCGCTAATAGTGAATAATATTCTATTTACTTTGACCTCATCTCATTGGTCGGGACTAAAAATTTGGGGCTTCAAAAAAAGAGTATTTTTTTATGGTGGATGGAGTGTTGAAATTTGTATCGAGAGATGCATAGGGCCTAGGGATAGGATTTTTTAGAGTTATTTTCATTTTCTAGTTAAGAGGAATCATCTTGCTTCACTTTCTTTCAGATCAAAATCTTTCTTATTATCATAATCATATTTGTCATGCTCAAGTTCATTTTCAACATATAGATCATAAACAAACAATTTTTGAATATTAGAAAGAAAGAAAAAAATAAGCGTTAGACTTTTGAGACGTCCTTTAAAAAACATAACAACAATTATGGAAAGTTTAAATCCATTTACAAAGTAAATCCTCTACCATCCAGAAGGCTAAATAGATGGAGAGGTACGTTGATCCTAAGATGTTGATGGACAATTAAAGGTTGATATTTTTTGCGGAACTAACGGTTCGATTAAGTGTTTTAGTTTATTAGTTCCAAATAATGAAGATATGATAATAAAGATGATGAATGATTAAGAGGTTGAAGAATTTGAAGAATCTAGGGAAAACAACTCAGGTTAAATTTTAACTCTTAATATCCTAATTAGGATCACACACGACACAAAAAGATTTTCAAATGATTTTCATAAATATGTGTGTTTTTAATAGGATCCTAATTAGATAAATTATTTTCTCCTATGTGTAATTGAAAAAGAAATATTTATAATTGATTAAAATTGAATTTAAGTATTTAGTAAAGCTAACCAAGAAAAGAAATTAGTTAAAGAGGCGAAAACGTCAATAAGCAAGAATTAAAAACGAGTTGAGAAAAGTGATTCAGCATCTATAAGTCGATAGGTAAATCGATCGGACAAAGAAATAAAACTCTTTGTATCTCTCGATCGACAGGTAGGTCGACTTGTGCTTAATTATGAACTCTCTGTATCTATAAGTCGACAGAGCGGTCGACCTGTGAAGAGAAATAAAATTCTCTGAATCTCTAGGTCGACTAATTGGTCAACCGATGGGCACAGAATCTTTGGCATGGCTACATCCTGAATTGAGCAGTCGATTGCTGATCTTGGTCGGTCGACTTATGTGTCTGTTTCAGGATATTATGGAATTCTGGATTTCAATCTGAAAGTAGCCGTCATTAGCTATTTTTTTATTAGGATTCATGAGAGATTTTAGGGATTTAATATTATTTGAGATATGCAACACATATTTTGTTATCCCTATAGATTTGGTTCATTAATCTTGAATATTTCTCAATTTGGTACATATAATTGTTTATATTCTATTTAATTGTGATTAAGAAATATTTGGGGGACTTAATTGAGAAGTCAAAAGCTATAATTAAGTGAATTGAACTAGAATGAAGTCTTAATGATATAAGGGGTCTAAAAGAGTAATTAAGTGTCATGACAAATAGGAACTAGCCATTAGAAAGCTGATTTTAATCCCATTTATATAGACCTGCGTTTTTCATATTATAAAAATAAATAAAATAAAAAATAAAAAAAGAGATTAATAGATATCAAGAATATTATTGAGCTTTTCTAAGAGAAATCATATTAAGATTTGTGAGAGCTTTTCTAAGAGTCATTCTTGATAATCATTTGCTGTGAATCATTGCTACTACTGAATCTAAAGTAACATCGCTCTAATTATTTTTTCGGTGGATTTTAGGTGAGATGTTTCCAAATTACTTTTTATATAGTATTGCTTGATTAATTTTTGGAATTTGATCTTTAGAAATTGTTTTCTGATTTTTTATTGAAAAATATTTTTTAAACAATTTCTTGAATTAATCTGATTACGTGCTCAATTACGTGCTATCCATTTTTGTTTAAAATCAGATTTTGAGTATCTCACTTTTCTATCACTAGTTTTGGGATATTTATTGAGTTTTAATTTATCTAGGGTGGTAGAAACTCCAAGTGAGAAAAATCACTTGTCAATTTTTAATTGGTAAGTTGAGTGACAGATTAAATATTGTTGAGTGTATTTAATCTAAGGGTAGCTAGTTTCAGTCTCTTCCTATAAAGAGATTGGGGTAGTAATTCTTCCTGAATTGAATTATTTTATGTGGATTTTGTAACGATTCAAGCCTTACCGGGTAAAAGGATATTTTGAGGGTTTTGTGAGGTTTTGATTCTTTAGCCTTTGTTTTAAAAAGAATTCGGTTATTCTTGAGCCTGTAAAAAGTAGAGGTTATTCCTTAGCCTGTGAAAATAAAATTTTGTAAAAGTCGATTCTGAGCCTATAAAAGAATCTTTGTAAGGGTTTGGTTCCTACCTTTAAAGAAATCTTGAGTTTAGTGGGTGCAACTCTCCATGGGGCTCAAAGGACTAGATCAGTCATGAGTAGCTTGGTGAACCAGTATAAATTTCTAGTGTGCTGCAATCTTTAATTTATTTATTTTTGTTGTTTGGTGTGCACCTAGTTGATTTTATATTTTCGCTGTGATATAAAGATTATAATTAATTTAGGATTAAAATTGATTATTTGAGTTATTAAAGTATTTTTTTCTCTGATATTTTTTTAATTACCTAATTCACCCCTCTTCTTGGTTATTTCACTAGGGCAACAATTGGTATCAATGCTAGTTTTAGCTCAATATACTTCAGAGTATAGCTAAACATGATCACATGGAGTGTCTTGATTCTGAATTTATGTGTACTACTGTTAATTCTGCTTCTTCTAATAGTTCTTGTTCTGATCGTGAGACTGATATAATTTGCAATGATGAGAATGTAGATAAGGCTATTGAGACGCTTATTGCTCTTATGTATGTTTTTGGAAAAGAGAATTTTAAACGAGGGCAAAAAATTGCAACTCTTGAAAATAAGAAATTTAGTAATGTCAAATATTTCAAGAAAAAGAATTTGGACAAATATTTTGAAACTGTTGAGTTTAAAAATGCTTTATCTAAAATTAGTAAGTTGTGTGAGAAAATTGAGTCTCTTGAGGATGAGACTGAGGTTTTGAAAATTGATTTTTATGATCTTCAACAAAATGAATTTAAAAGGAAAAATCTTAAAACCTTAAATAAGGCCTTGAGTAATGAATTGGACAATACAAAGTGTGAGCTTGATAAAGCTCGTGTGAAAATTCATTCTGTTGAAAATGAGTGCCAAATTATTAAGAATGATCTTGAATTTATGTATAAAAAGAATTTTGGTCTATAGGTAAACGTTAGCACTAATGAACAGTCACTTGAGAAAACTCAAAAGGATTTAAAGAAGCAATGGATAAATTCAAGGATATTGAGAGTACTAAATCTATTGAAAAACCAATAGTTACTAAAGCTGCTTCTCAAAATTGCAGACAATATCATGCTCCCGTAAGAGACTAATTATTCGAAGAGGCGTGCTAACAGTATTAAGTGTTTTTATTATGGTAAATTTGGTCATTATGAAAACTTTTATTATTTATTATATGGTCACCCTGTTGGATCCAGAAACAACTAGATACCAAAAATAGAAAATTTTGGTGCAGGCACTAATCAGAGATTTAGACAAAGGTACAATGAATACTACTTGTTGACAAGGAGATTTGAACAGACAAGAAGGTATAATGAATATGCTTTTCCTAAGAAGGAACTGAGGTTCAATGTACCAAATAAGAAGAATCAGCACGTGCCAAATACAAGAGTGCAGAAGCAACAAGCTCAAAATGTGAGAGCTGACAAAGCTTATCCACAACAAACGGCAAGATACCAGTACAAGAAAAAGTTCATTTACAAAGTTATACCAAAGCATCCTGAAGCACCAAACAAAGGCAAAGAATTTCTTATTGAATCAGTTCAAAAAATTGTCATTCCTAAGAAGGAAGAAATTAAGGTGAAAAATCAAGCATTGGTGGAGTCAAAGGATACAAAGTCAGAAATTAGTAATCCACCAAAGGTACACACAGTACTTGCTCCCAAAGATGATCCAGGTATGTCAAAAAAAAATTGAGTTTTAAGTTTATTAATTTTGTTAAGGAGATTGAGCCTGTTCATTTTAAAATTTAGATGTTTGTGATACATGTGTGTGTGTGTGTGTTTAAATGTGTGAGTAATTAAATTTTTACAAAATATATGTGGATCAAAATAAGAGGTAAAAATTGAGTTAAGTTGGTCAAATTAGGCTTAAATGCACAAAATCAAACAGCTCAAAATGAGCAGTCGACTCATGAGTCGACCGATAGTAGGAGGTTGGAATATCGAGAGACACGCTGCATTCATCTATCGACCGCCTCTAAGATGGCTATCGATCGACCATTACGGGATATAAATACCCTTACTTATTTATTTCATTTCATCCGAAACTAAAAAAATATTTTTTTTTCTCTAAAACCCTTCCTCTCCCAAGTTTGTTCAAGTATAAACCTCACAAAATTAGTTTATTTAGGCTTGGATTAGAAGAATTTTGGGTTGAATCTAAAGGTCTAAGGCTTGGATCTAAGACTTGGAGGCTCATTACTCGCGAAAAAAAAAAAGTTGGTTTTTCTCTAATTTCTAGGGTTTCGGTTGGTTCTCGATTTAGACTTAATCTCTTGAGATATTTTGGTTGAGTTATTTTAAGTTTGTGTGAAAAATGCCTAGAATCAAGAATCATGCTGAAAGGGCAACATTTGATAATGTATGTTTTTGAAAAGAAGAGGATGAGAAAAAATATAATGAGGGGTTTGTCAACCGAAAGGTTTTAGGTTGCAAACATATAGATTTTGTCAGTTTGAAAGAGAAAAATATTGATATTGAAGGATATTTTAGGAAATTGGGGTGGGTTGATTTTGTCACCCAAAGGAATGAGTGAATGCCGGTATGGGTAAGAATGTTTTATAATAATCTCACTTACAATAATATTGAAATTTCATCCTATGTTAATGGAAAAAAAAAATCTGGTTTAATAGGGGATTATTATGTGATATTTTGGAAATACCTAGAGGAGATGTAGTTCCGTACAATACCCCTCACTGGCTTTCAATAAATTTCAATAGAATGGCAATTACTGAGAAATTTGATTTAAATGGAGACAAAGCAGGATCATTATCTCTTGAGCATCAATTCCTTCATTTGGTACTAACCTATACGGTTGTGCCTAGAGAGGGAAGTTATGCTAATGTAAATGACTTTGATCTTTATTTGATGAATGAGATTGTTGAAGGGATAAAATTAGATCTAGCTCATATCATGATGGACCACATAAAGTATCATGTTCAGAAACCCTCTGGAATATTACCCTATGCTGATGCACTCTAAAGGTTGTTTGATTACTTTGGAGTTTAAACTTATCCTGAAGAGCAAAAATTCATGACAATCATACCCGGATGGATCAATGTGAGTAATGCTTCGTTAATGGGATATGAGTACAGAGAAAATAGATGGGTAAAGAAGAAGAATCAGAAAAGGCAAAGAATGCAGGCCGTGGGCGAGGAAGAAGATAATGAAGAAGAAATGAGTATATAGATCAGAAGATGGATTTTCTTCATGATCAGATTGATGATTTAAGGGTATATGTGGATCTAATGGATGATCGGATGACTAGGTTAGAAAATAAAATGGTCCAAATTAATATGAACATGGAAGTTGGATTTGGGAAAATAACAGGGAATCTGGAACAAGTGTTTCAGTTTATGCAGTCATCTCATCACGGATACCAACTGCAGTATAGTGCTCAACCATACTTTACAGGACATCTTATGTTTGGAGCTCAGCAGTCCTTTGGAGGACCAACTGTAGCAGGGCCATTTGGAGCAGGACCGTCAATGCTGTTTTATCAGTAAATGACTCCAGGGCCTATTATTCAGCCAGGAGTTCCGTATCCTCAACAACTAGCCACTAGTCTGATTGGACTTTATTATCACTTTTTTGGATAGAGCCCTCATTAAACTTTATCTTTTATTCTCTTTTTAAATTTGTTATTGAGACAAGTTCCACATTTACTATTTCGGTTTGTAATAGCTAATTTAGGATTTTGGTGAAACTTGATTTCTAGTGTATAAATTTTGATGGATTAACTAGACTTTATCTACTTAGTTAAATTGTTTATCCCTAATGATGATCCACATGGTATTTGCTGAAAATGATTTTAATATATAAAGTTAATTTTATGGATTGATTCAATGTGTTTTTAAAGAGTTATATATATCAATATTATGATTTTATTACTTTAGGTTTATTCCTTCAAAGTAAAATACATGTTTGCTCAAAGTCGAGTTCATGTGTTCCCCCCTCCCTAAATTTGTTTTGAGATGACTAAGGAGGATAATTAGTTGATGTTTTATTGAATAGCTTAAGGGGGAGTTTATTTTTATATTTGTGCTTTATTGATTATTTTTTTTATCTTCGTTCTTTTGCTTAAATGAGTTATAAAACCCATCCTCGGATTCAAGGGGAGTGTGGTTATCTTATTGTTTTGAAGAAAACATCAAAGTTAATTGTCATCATAAAAAATTAGGAGATTGTTGATCCTAAGATTTTGATGAACAATTAAAGGTTGATATTTTTTGTGGAACTAACGGTTTGATTAAGTGCTTCAGTTTATTAATTCTAAATAAGGAACAAATGATGATAAAGATGATGAAGGATTAAGAGATTGAAAAATTTGAAGAATCTAGGGAAAACAACTCAAGTTAAATTTTAACTCTTAATATCCCAATTAGAATCACACATGACACAAAAAGATTTTTAAATGATTTTTATAAATATGTGTGTTTTTAATAGGATCCTAATTACATAAATTATTTACCCCTATGTGTAATTGAAAAATAAATATTTATAATTGATTAAAATTGAATTTAAATATTTAGTGGAGTTAACCAAGAAAAGAAATTAGTTAAAGGGGCGAAAACGTCAACAAGAATGAATTAAAAATGAGTTTAGAAAAGTGATCCAACATCCATAAGTCGACAGGTAAGTCGACCAGACAAAGAAGAAAAATTCTCTGTATCTCTCGGTCGAGAGGTAGGTCGACCTGTGCTTAATTATGAACTCTTTGAATCTTTAGGTCAATAGATAGGTCGACCGATGGGTATAGAAACTTTGGCTTGGCTACATCTTGAATCGAGTGGTCAACTACTGATCTTAGTCGATCAACTTATGTGTCTATTTCAGGAAATTATGGAATTCCAGATTTCAATGTGAATGTAGTTGTTCCTAGCCGTTTTTTTGTTAGGATTCATGAGAGATTTTAGGGATTTAATATTATTTGAGATATGAAACACATATTATGTTATCCCTATAGATTTGGTTCATTAAGTTTGAATATTTCTCAATTTGGTACATATAATTGTTTCTATTTTATTTAATTGTGATTAAGAAATATTTGGGGGACTTGATTGAGAAGTCTAAAAGTTATAATTATGTGAATTGAACCATAATGAAGTCTTAGTGATATAAGGGGTCTAAAAGAGTGATTAAGTGTCATGACAAATGGGAACTAGCCATTAGAAAGCTGATTTTAATCCTATTTATATAAACCTGCATTTTTTATATCATAAAAAAAAATAATAATAATAGATATCAAGAATATTACTAAGCTTTTCTAAGAGAAATCATATTGATATTTGTGAGAGCTTTTCTAAGAGTCATTCTCGAGAATTATTTGTTGTGAATCATTTCTGCTACTGAATCTAAAGTAACATCGCTTTAATATTTTTTTTTGTGGATTCCGGGTGAGATATTTCCAAATTACTTTCTATATTGTATGGCTTGATTAATTTTTAGAATTTGATCTTTAGAAATTATTTTCTGATTTTTTATTGAAAAATAGTTTTTAAACAATTTCTTGAATTAATCTGATTATGTGCTCAATTAGGTGCTACACATTTTTATTTAAAATCAGATTTTGAGTATCTCACTTTTCTATCACTAGTTTTGAGATATTAATTGAGTTTTAATTTATCTAGGGTGGTAGAAACTCCGAGTGAAAAAAATCACTTGTCAATTTTTAATTGGTAAGTTGAGTGGCAGATGAAATACTGTTGGGAGTATTTAATCTAAGGGTAGCTGATTTCTGTCTCTTCCTGTAAAGAGATTAATGTAGTAATTCTTTCTGAATTGAATTGTTTTGTGTGGATTTTATAACGGTTCAATCCCTATCGGGTAAAATGATATTTGGAGTGTTTTGTGAGGTTTTGATTCTTTAGCGTTTGTTTTAAAAAGAATTAGGTTATTCTTGAGCTTGTAAAAGTAGAGGTTATTCCTTAGTCTGTGAAAAGGAAATTTTGTAAAGGTTGATTATGTGGCTGTAAAAGAATCTTTGTGAGGGTTTGGTTCCTACCTTTAAAAAAATCTTAAGTTTAGTGGGTGCAACTCTTCGTGGGGCTCGAAGGACTAGATTAGCCAAGAATAGCTTGGTGAATCAATATAAATTTCTGGTGTGTTGCAATCTTTACTTTATTTATTTTTGTTGTTTGATGTACACCTAGTTGATTTTATATTTCCACTGTGATATAAAAATAATAATTAATTTAGGATTAAAATTGATTTTTTGAGTTATTAAAGTATTTTTCTCTTATATTTTTTTAATTACTCAATTCACGCCCTCTTGGGTATTTCACTTGGCCAACAAAGTGGATTTAAGATTTTCTCCAATTTTATCAAGAAATAAATCCCAACACACCAAAAGGTATAAATCAGGTTCACAAATGGTAGGCTTTGGCTTGTAATTGGGAAAAATACCTCATGGATCGACGAAATTTATTTGGACGATAAGGCAAGAAGGGTTTATGGTCATTTGGGATCACGAGGAAGAAGGCAGAAAATTAGACTTATGAAAATATGGGTATTTAATGATGGAAATTCAAGGTATTGGGGGTGGAGTATGGTTTTTATTTTGGAAAAGTTTCAGGGTACCACTTGATGGGATGTGTTAAGTAGGTAATTAAATGTATTGGGTGGGAGGTTTTGGCTACATTTGGATGAGTAGGGTTTGAATTGCGATTTTTTTATTTTACTCAGACTTCGAAGGTACCACTTGATTTGGGAATACTGGTTGACATGATTTTCATTTGTGATCGGCTTATTTCATTCGGCATGGAACTTTTGAGAATTTTGGTAGCATTTTTTTATATTTTTTTATATTTTTTTATATTTTTTTATTTTTATGATTCACACTTAGATAAACAATACTATCTTCAAATTATAATTATTTACAAAAAATAAAAAATGAAGAGATTACAAAATAAAACAAGAAATTCATATTTAGATTTTTTGGACTCACTTGGATATTGTTAACTCGACCCTCTAAAATAAGTCCCCAGTAGAGTCTCTAACTGACGTGCCCTGATTTTTCGAAAGGAAAGTAAACAAATATAGGATGTAAAATGGGAAGGGTTTTTTTTAAAAGAGTCGATTTTCTCTTTAAAGTACTTAAGTCAATTTTAGAAATTTGAGTCGTCACCTAACATTGAGTTTAAATAGTATATTAGGTCAACGGATTTTTTTTAAAAACCCAATTTGAAAAATTGCTTAAGTAAAATTTTTTACTCTAAAAAATCATGGTCCGACTAGAGATTCTTTTTAAAGGGTTTGGGGGTCAGTTACGCAAGGAAAAGGTGTTAGACACCCTAAGACACCCATCTAAAAAATAGTACCTTATCTGATTAAGTCCAATCAAAATTTAAATTTGAATGTTTTATTTGATGTTGAAGTCCCTTCTTGGAAAATAATTTTTGTCTTTTTCTTTTTTTAAATAAAAAAAAAATAAATACATTTTTTTTTTAATTTTCATGAAATAAAATAGAAAAACAATTATTATTTTTTTATTTTTGAAATATTCCCCTGATATGATTGCTTATAAAATATCGATGATTTAATAAGAATGACTCCCGGGGGGTTTTAAATTTGGGTTATTTTGATAAATAGAATAGATAGTGGCGCGTGTCAAAATATATTTAAAAAAAAAAAGAATAAAAACGAAGTATAGGAGAGTTGATTAGTTTGGAAAACATAATAAAAAGTATTTTCAGAAAATTTCATATTTGAAGAAACACCTTTTTTACGTGAAAACTATTTGGAATGACTCCCTTTTTACTAATTATTCAAAAATACTCATTTTTCAAAAAGACTATATTTTTTATTATTCATATTTTTTGTATTTCTTAACAAAAAATGATTTTATACTGATGAAGGTATTTTTGGGCACCTCTGAGTCAGCACATGGGACCCAACCACGTGTCAACCCTCACAATGACAAGGACGTATTCTAGAGGCCACAGTGCCATACAAGAGCATACACTAACTACGCCTCCTCCCTGGAATCTTATTTGCACCCAAGGAAGAGCGAAAAGCCCCACAGGGATGTGTCGCTCTAAGCTCTGCGCCGTGCCCTCTACGATCAGTTTTAGGGACTCAGTCGTTCACCTCGATCGACTCTCATTTTCACCTTATTTCATCTCCAGGACTCCACGAATCTCTGCTCTCCTCCACCAACTCACCGTTGTAGGCCTAACAAAGCCCTGCGGGCTTCGCCAAATGGGCCCAAAAACCCAAGCCCAACGATTATCTCCTAAGCGCCTCAGATTATCGGCTAAACACCGGGTTTCAACTAGTTAATCGTGTTTAGATCCAACTAATCATCTCCAACGCCTATATATATCGGGGGCTATGTAAGCCCGAGGTACACTTGAATACTCTTACATTACGCGCAAGTTCATTTGTTTGCTTGCTATATTCTGTACCTTTTCTCTCTGAGCACTGATCACCACGCCGGAGGGCTTCACTGGGACAAACCCCGGTCTGAGCCTTCTGCAGGTACACCCCCTGAGGAGCAGGACTCTGGACACAATAGGTCAGTCCTCCTAGGACGTAGTACATCTCATGCAAGAACTTTTCAACTGATGACTCCACCTCAGCAAGAGGACTCACCTGTCATCCGAATGGACCATACTCGAGATGTGTACCAGTTTTATGCACCAACAGTTTAGCGCCGTCTATGGGAATCGAGCAAAAAGCCTTCCCCTAATCACTACTCTCTACTCAGCTAAGATTGAGTGATCACAAGGTCCAGTTAGATAGTCACAAAATAGAATAACGCAAAAACATGTCGAAAATCCCAAGCGCATACCCCTCAGCTCATACCAACGACGATAACTGCCCCCTCCATGGTCAGGCTGGACCATCTACTCTGCCACCTGGGGCTGTGGGATAGACCTCAGAAGCTGTAGGGGCATCTCGGGTTGATCTCCTTGAATGCCAAATGCAAGAATTCAAGTCGAATATACAACTAATCCTTGCACGCTTGCCACTGTCCCCTGCTCAGGGTGGACTAGCCCTCCAGCCCGCAACATTTGAGGGGCCACCTCTAGACTGTGATGTTTTCACACTCTGAATAAGTCAGAGCCCGAGGGTCACCCTCCACCTCGTAATCCTGAGGTTATAGGCCAAGATAGGTCCTCCCTTGCAATGTCGAGATCTCTACTTTCACCACCACGCGAATTTATGCCAATGGATTTTTAGATGTCCCCTAATAGTCGAGCTCTTCATTGGCCGACCAGGTCCGATCACAGAAGTCGGCGTGAGCGTGAGGTTGACTCCTACTCACCTCTCTTCCATCACCCTGCGGCCCGAGTTGTGGACAATCGAATCCAGAGAGAAACTCGACTAGGGAAGGCTGTGGAGCACCGCCTGGACAACCTGGAAGCCCGTCTCCAGGAGGTACACGGAGGTTGGGTAGGACCGAGTGTTATCCGGAGGTGAATTCTCTTTTTGTGGATAAGGTTCTAGAAGAAGTAGCGTCGAGGCACTTCACCCAACCCCAGATGAGTCCGTATGATTGGACCTCAAATCTCATTGATTACCTGTGTATGTTCAAGTCTCATATAGACATGTAGGTGACCTCTGTAGCTTTGCGGTGCAGAACCTTTCCCATCACCCTTATAGGTGCTACAAGATCGTGGTTACAAAGTTTGAGGCCAGCCTCCATCTCCACCTTTAGGGAACTCGAGCAGTTATTCCCGGGTCGTTTCAAAGGCCAAGGATTGTGGCTCATATCCTCGCTCTTCTGTAAGAGCCCACTGAATCTTTGGGTGATTACGTTGAGCGTTTCAACCAAGAAGTAAATTTGTGCGATGACCTTCTTGACGTTGTTGCGCTAAATGCCTTTGTTGACAGACTCCGACATCAGAGATTATCCTACGATCTTTGCTCTAACCCTGCTCTCATACTCGATCAGGCTCTAGACCATAGAACTAGATTCCATAGTGCTGACCTCTATGCCGCAACCAGGAGAAGGTAGGCAGGAGCAAACAATCCGAGGGAACTAGGGAATGGAGGTTCGAATCAAGCCCAAGATTCAAGAAGATTACGAGCTGAAGGGAGGTTTAGACCCCTACCTGGAGACAAGAGGCCACTTCTTCCTCTAAGGCATCACCAACCAGAGTTTACCCCGCTCACGGCCTTAGTGGCCACCATCTTCGCAGAAAACTCAGGGCAAGACTTATTCCCTCCTACGCTGCCCCTGAGGGGAAGGCAGGTTGGGAGATCGATAACCCAATACTGTGAGTTCTATCAAGACCGAGCTCACTCAACAAAGAATTGTTTCTAGCTCCGGTAGGAGATTGAAACTCTTGTCCAAAGAGGCTATATCCGAAACTACATCCGAAGACGAAATCAGGAGCATCCTGTCGAGGATGAACCACAGGGAGAGCCCCGGGCCCAGAGAAGAAGGGGGAACTGCAATTGTCCACCGCCTTAAGGGGCTGAGGCTGAAGAGAATCACCAACGCGTAGATGGTGAAATCAACCACATCCATGGCGGATTCAACTCTGGAGACATATAGAGTCACTTGGGTCACACGTCTGGGCTCATACGATTTTGAAACAGAAAAAAATGTGCTACTCAAGCACCCGTGGAATGTTGACCAGCTGAAGTACAACTTCTGCAAGGATGATCCACTGTTGTGAAAAACTAACAATTTGTACAAAGTGTTGTAGTTTTTCTTATCAAAATAAAGAATGCATTTTGTGCAACATGCCTTGTGTTTTCTCCGGTCAAACGGAATTCCGACCCCCAGAGTCGTATCCTGGCTCTCGGTGTCGCGAGTGATTCTCCATGGCTGCATTCCGACCCCCTGAGCAGTATCTCAGCTCTCGGTGTCACGAATGATTCTCCACGGTTGTATTTCAACCCCCTGAGCTGTATCTCGGCTCTCGGTGTCACGAATGATTCTCCATGGTTATCTTTCGACCCCCTGAGTCATAGATAATTCTCCACCTAACATCCCGACTCTCAGCGCCGTGAGTAACTCTCCACAAGCCTCATCCCAACGCTCGACGTCGAGGGTGACAACCAGACCCTCTCCGAAAGTCAATAGTCCGTACGCAGGGACTGACTATGGTCATCCACCAAGGGCAGGGTATTGATTGGGTTTGAGGACCTACAGCCAAGTACCTCTCCCTACCAGTCAACTATGAGTCCGATGTTTTAAAAGGCAAGGTGCTCCTGCATGGACTAAATGGAGATAACCTGAAAGGGTTCTTGAATGAGCTTGACTACGGAGAACTCCTCGATTACCGGCCACAGGGGTCCAACCACCGTATTGCGCCCCTATAGACCAAGAAGATCAGGCACCCTGGGAAACCTTACTCCTAAGTCCATAACACGATTTCTTTGGAATCAGCTCGTGTCCCGGACTGGGGGGCTAGTGGTCTATGGTCCTGGTCCTGGGCAGAGATGTCAAAAACTTTCAAAATTTTACAACTCTGAAAATAGGATCAAGTAGAAAGACGGCTTGGCGACAATATCAAAAAAAAAAAAGAAAAAAAAAGTAGACTCTGAAGTACCCTAGCTATGCTGCTCTGAAGCTTACTTGCTAGCGTCCAAAAAAATAGGAATTAGTGAAAATGAGTCTACAGTGCCCTGGGTGCTGAAAAAGTGATGGTCCAAGCTTAGGGCTCTCCGCCCTCATTGCGAGGGGCGTCCGTGTAAGAAAGAGTGGAGTCAATCTTGCCCTCCTCGGGTGCCCCTCGTCAGCGTTGTCCGTCTTGGTGCCCTTGTGCGTGGTACCATCGAGGTGTTCGGCCTCAATGCCCCGTAATCAGAACTATCAATTTTGACGAAAACCATCCTATCACACTACTGCTAGCCGGTATGGTCGAGGTAGCGACGGATACTGCCCTGCCGTGCTACTCCTAGCCTGCAAGGTCTAGTGAAAACCTTCTCCAAGAACGTCGTCCAGGAATGTCCTCCAGAAATTGAACTACATCTTCTCGGCTGGGCGTCGTCTAATCTGGCTCCCCCTGTCCTATCATACAGCCTCAGGCTGACTGGCCGCAGATGGGAGTCTATCCCAAAATCTCTCAAAACATTCGTAAGTATATATATATTTAACTTAAGAGGGGGTGAGGGCGCTGCCCTCTCCCATCCAAAGAATAAATAAATAAATAAATAAAAGAAAAAGTAAGTTTAAGGGGGGCAAGGTTACCCCTAAAGAAAATAGAAAGGGGGAGGGGGTGCAACTGCCCCTTCCCCCATGCTGGCCCACAAAGGGGGCCCGCGCTGGTCCCTTTGGGGACCAACATTACGCTTGTTCTTGGGGAAAGCATACGATGCGGACCCCAAGGGCCAGCGTCCCATGCTGGTCCCACTTGGGACCAGCGTGAGGCTGGCCCCAAGTGGCCAGCATGTACTGGCCGCAAAACCAGTGTGAAGGAGTAGGGGGTAGCCCCTCTCCCCCTTCTTTTTGTTTTTATTTGGTTCAGGGCATCGCCTCTACCTCTTGCCTGTCTGAGACATGTATCCCCTGGGCCGCCCTGCCGTGCTACCTGAGCTCGGACCCCAACGGTATGGGAGCGTATTTCAATTTAGCTCCTCTAAAAAAGTTCAACTCTTGAAAAGTTGTCGCTGTGAAATTAAAAAAATTCGGGGTCGCCCTGCCGTGCTACCTGACCCCTGACCCCAGCGGTATGGGAGCGTATTTCAATTTAGCTCTTCTAAAAAAGTTAAACTCTTGAAAAATCGTCGCCATGAAATTGAAAAAATTCGAGGTCGCCCTGCCGTGCTACCTGACCTCGGACTCTAGCCGTAGGGAAGCGTATTTAAAATTTGCTCCGCTAAAAAACTTCAACTTTTGAAAAATTGCCATCCTAAAAATCGAAGAAATTCGGGACTGCCCTGCCATTATACCTGACCCCGGACCCCGACCCCGACCGTATGGATTCCTATTTCGAATAAGCTCCTCAAGAAAAAACCAACTCTTGAAAAAACATCGATCAGAGGTGTTTCTCGCGCTTCGAAATCTCCAGGATACCCATTTCAACCAGGAATTGATATCCCTGACCGTCTCGTTTCCCTCGCCATACAGGGCTAGGGGGCAACTGATGAAGGTATTTTTGAGCACATCTGAGTCAGTACTTGGGACCTAGCCACGTGTTAACCCTCACAATGACAAGGATGCATTCCAGAGTCCACAACGCCACGCTGGAGCATACACCGACTACGCCTCCTCCCTGGAATCTTATTTATACCTAGGGAGAAGCGAAAATCCCTGCAGGGATGTGCCGCTCTAAGCTCTACGCCGTTCCCTCGGTGATCAGTTTTAGGGATTCAACTATTTACCTCGATCGACTCTCATTTTCACCTTGTTTCATCTCCAAGACTCCACAGATCTCCACTCTCCTCTACCAGCTCACTACCGTAGGCCTAACAAAGGCTTGTGGTCTTCGTCAAATGGGCCCAAAAGCCCATGCCCAACGATTATCTCCTAAACGTCCCGGATTATCGGCTAAACACAGGGTTTCAACTAGTTAATCGTGTTTAGATCCAACAAATCATCTCCAACACCTATACATATCGGGGGCTATGTAAGCTTGAGGTACGCTTGAATACACTCACATTACGTGCAAGTTCATTTGTTTGCTTGCTATTTTCTGTACCTTTTCATTCTGAGCACTGATTACCACGCCTAAGGGGCTTCACTGAGATAAACCCTGGTCTGAGCCTTCTGCAGGTACACCCCCTGAGGAGCAGGACTCTGGACACAATAGGTCAATCCTCCTAGGACCCAGCACATCTCACGCGAGAACTTTTCAACCGATGACTCCACTTCCGTAAGAGGACCCACCTATTATCCGAATGGACCATACTCGAGGTGTGTACCAGTTTTATGCACCAACAGTTTAGTGCCGTATGTGGGAACTGAGCAAAAAGGCTTCCCCTGATCACTGCTCTCCACTCAGCTAAGATTGAGTGATCACAAGGTCCATTTGGATAGTCACAAAACAGAATAACGCGAAGACATGTCGAAACATCCAAGCACATACCCCTCATCTCGTACCGACGATGATAATTTCCCCCTCCATGGTTAGGCTGGACCATCCACTCTACCACCCAGGGCTGCGGGACAGACCTCAGGAGCTGTAGGGGTATCTTGGGTTGATCTCCTTGAACGCCAAATGCAAGAGTTTAAGTCGAATATAAAACTCATCCTTGCACGCTTGCCACTGTCCCCTGCTCAGGGTGGACCAGCCCTCCAGCCCGCAATGTTTGAGGGGCGACCTCCAAACTGTGATATTTTCGTGGACACTCCGAATAAGCAGGAGCACGAAGGTCGCCCTCCGCCTCGTAATCTTGAGGTTGTAGGCCAAGAGAGGTCCTCCCTTGCAATGTCGAGATCTCCACCTCCACCTCCACTACCACACGAATTTGTGCCAATGGATATTTCGGTGTCCCCTAATAGTCGAGCTCTTCATCGGCCGGCCAGGTCCGATCACAGAGGTCGGAGTTGTGGACAATCGAATCCAGAGAGAGACTCAATCAGGAGAGGCTGTAGAGAACTGCCTGGACAACATAAATGCCCATCTCCAGGAGGTGCAAGGAGGTCGGGTAGGACCGAGTGCTATCCGGAGGTAAATTCTCCTTTTGTGGATGAGGTTCTGGAAGAAGTAGCGTCGAGGCACTTCACCCAACCCCAGATGAGTCTGTATGATGGGACCTCAGATCTCATTGACTACCTGTCTATGTTCAAGTCTCATATAGACATGTAGGTGACCTCTGTAGCTTTGCAGTGCAGAACCTTTCCCATCACCCTTATAGGTGCTACAAGATCGTGGTTCCAGAGTTTGAGGCCAACATCCATCTCCACCTTCAGGGAACTTGAGTAGTTGTTCCTGGCTCATTTCAGAGGCCAAGGACCATGGCTCATATTCTCGTTCTTCGGCAAGAGCCCACTGAATCTTTGGGTGATTATGTTGAGCGTTTCAACCAAGAAGCAAATTTGTGCGATGACCTTCTTGACATTTTTGCGCTAAATGCCTTTATTGATGAGCTCTAACATCAGATATTATCCTACGATCTCTGCTCCAACCCTGCTCTCACACTCGATCAGGCTCTAGACCGTAGAACTAGATTCCATGGTGCTGACCTCCGTGCCGCACCCAGAAGAGGGCAGGCAGGAGGAGAAAACAAGCTGAGGGAACCAGGGAATGGAGGTTCGAATCAAGCCCAAGATTCAAGAAGATTGCAAGTTGAAGGGAGGTTTAGACCCCTACCTGGAGACAAGAGGCCACTTCCTCCTCCAGGGCGTCACCAACTAGAGTTCAGCCGCTCACGGCCTCAGTGGCCACCATCTTCGTAGAAAACTCAGGTCAAGACTTCTTTCCTCCTACGCTACCCCTGAGGGAAAGGCCGATCGGGAGATCAATAACCCAATACTGTGAGTTCCATCAAGACCGAGGTCACTCTACAAAGAACTATTTCCAACTCCGGTAGAAGATTGAAACTCTTGTCGAAAGAGGCTATCTTTGAAACTACGTTCGAAGAGGAAATCAGGAGCATCCTGTCGAGGATGAACCATAGGAAGAGCCCCGGGCCCAGAGAAGAAGAGGGAACTACAACTGTCCACCGCCCTGGGGGGCTGAGGCTGAAGAGAATCACCAACGCGTAGATGGTGAAATCAACCACATCCATGGTGGATTTAACTCTGGAGATATATAGAGTCACTAGGGTCACACGTCCGGGCTCATACGATTTTAAAACAGAACAAAATGTGTCACTCAGGCACCCATGGAATGTTGACCAGCTGAAGTACAACTTCTATAGGGATGATCCACTGTTGTGAAAAACTAACAGTTTGTATAAAGTGTTGTAGTTTTCCTTATCAAAATAAAGAATGCGTTTTGTGCAACATACCTTGTGTTTTCTCCGGTCAAACGGAATTCCGACCCCCTGAGTCGTATCCTGGCTCTCGATATCGCGAGTGATTCTCCATGGCTGCATTCCGACCCCCTAAGCAGTATCTCAGCTCTCGGTGTCACGAATGATTCTCCACAGTTGCATTTTGACCCCCTGAGCTGTATCTCGGCTCTCGACATCGCGAATGATTCTCCACAGCTGTCTTTCGACCCCCTGAGTCGCAGATAATTCTCCACCCAACATCCCGACTCTCGACGCCGTGAGTAACTCTCCACAAGCCTCATCCCAGTGCTCGACGTCGAGGGTGACAACCAGACCCTCTCCGAAAGTCAATAGTCCGTACGCGGGGACTAACTATGGTCATTCACCAAGGGCAGGGTATTGATTAGGTATGAGGACCTACAGCCAAGTACCTCTCCCTACCAGTCAACTATGAGTCCGATGTTTTAAAAGACAAGGTGCTCCTGCATGGACTAAATGGAGATAACCTGAAAGGGTTCGTGAATGAGCTCGACTACGGAGAACTCCCTGATTACCAGCCACAGGGGTCCAACCACCGTGTTCCGCCCCTATGGACCAAGAAGATCAGGTACCCTGGAAAACCTCACTCCTAAGTCCATGACACAATTTCCTTGCAAGCAGCTTGTGTCCCGGACTGGGGGGCTAGTGGTCTATGTCCTGGTCCTGGGCAGAGATGTCAAAAAGTTTCAAAATTTTACAACTCTGAAAATAAGATCAAGTAGAAAGATGGCTTGGCGAAAATGTCGAAAAAAAAATAGACTCTGAAGTACCCTGGCTGTGCCGCTCTGAAGCTTACATGCTAGCGTGCAAAAAAATAGGAATAAGTGACAATGAGTCTACAGTGCCCTGGGTGCTGAAAAAGTGATGGTCCGAGATCAGGGCTCTCCGCCTTCTTTGCGAGGGGCGTCCGTGCGAGAAGGAGTGGAGTCAATCTTGCCCTCCTAGGGTACCCCCATGTCTATGTTCATCTCGGCGCCCTTGTACGTGGCACTGTCTAGGTGTTTGGCCTCAATGCCCCGTAGCCGGAACTATCAATTTTGATGGACACCATCCTGTCATACTACTGCTAGCCGGTATGGTTTGGGTAGCGACGGACACTGCCTTGCCATGCTATTCCTAGCCGGCAAGGTCCAGTGACAACCTTTTCCAAGAACGTCGTCAAGGAATGTCATCCAGAAATTGTACCACATCTCCTCGGGCCGACGTCGTCTAATCTGGCTCCCCCTGTCCTATCGTATTGCCTCAGGCCGACTGGCCGCAGATGGGAATCTATCCCAAAATCTCTCAAAAAATTCATAAGTATATATATATATATATATATATATATATATATAACTTAAGGAGGGGTGAAGCGCTTCCCTCCCCCATCCAAAAAAATAAAAAAAAATAAAAGAAGAAGTAAGTTTAAGAGGGGCAAGGTTGGCCCCTAAAGAAAAGAGAGAGGGGGAGGGGGTGCAACTGCCCCCTCCCCCATGTTAGCCCACAAAGGGGGCCCGCGCTTATCCCTTTGGGGACCAACATTACGCTGGTCCCACTTGGGACCAACGTGTGGCTGCTCCCAAGTGGCTATCATGTACTGGCCGCAAGACCAACGTGAAGGGGGAGGGGGGCAGCCCCCCTTCCCCCTTCTTTTTGTTTTTCTTTGGTTCAGGGCATCACCTCTGCCTCCTACCCATCTATGACATGTATCCCTTGGGACTCACCACAATTTTTCCTATGGTGAAGGCCGATCCGTGTTCAGGGTTTGTTCACGGTAAACGTGTGCCGCCCTAAAAGTTGAAAAAATTCGGGGCCGCCCTGCCGTGCTACCTGACCCCAGACCCCGGCAGTATGGGAGCGTATTTCAATTTAGATCCTCTAAAAAGTTTAACTCTTGAAAAGTTATCACTGTGAAATCGAAAAAATTCGAGGTCGCCCTGCCGTGCTACCTAACCCCGGACCTCGGTGGTATGGGAGTATATTTCAATTTAGCTCTTCTAAAAAAGTTCAACTCTTGAAAAATCGTCGCCATGAAATCAAAAAAATTCGAGGTCGCACTGCCGTGCTACCTGACCTCGGACTCCGGCCGTAGGGAAGCGTATTTCAAATTATCTCCCCTAAAAAACTTCAACTTCTGAAAAATTGCCATCCTGAAAATCGAAGAAATTCGAGACCGCCCTGCCATGCTACCTGACCCAGGACCCCGACCGTATGGATGCCTATTTTGAATAAGCTCCTCAAGAAAAAACTAACTCTTGAAAAAATGTCAATCAGAGGTGTTTCTCGCGCTTCGAAATCTCCAGGATACCCATTTCAGCCAGGAATTGATATCCCTGACCGTCTCGCTTCCCTCACTGCACAGGGCCAGGGGGCAACTGATGAAGGTATTTTTGGGCACCTCTGAGTCAGCACTTGGGACCTAGCCACGTGTCAACCCTCACATGAAAAGGACGCATTCCAGAGTCCACAATGCCACGCTGGAGCATACACTGACTACGCCTTCTCCCTGGAATCTTATTTACACCCAGGGAGGAGAGAAAAGTCCCTCAGGGATGTGCCGCTCTAAGCTCTACGTCGTTCCCTCGGCGATCAGTTTCAGGGACTCAGCCATTCACCTCGACCGACTCTCATTCTCACCTTGTTTCATCTCCAGGACTCCACGGATCTCTGCTCTCCTCCACCAGCTCATCGTCGTAGGCCTAACAAAGGCCCGTGGGCTTTTCCAAATAGGCCCAAAAGCCCAAGCCCAACGATTATCTCCTAAACGTCCCGGATTATCGGCTAAACACAGGGTTTCAACTAGTTAATCGTGTTTAGGTCCGACTAATCATCTCCAACGCCTATATATATAGGGGGCTATGTAAGCCCGAGGTATGGTTGAATACACTTACATTACGTGCAAGTTCATTGGTTTGCTTTCTATATTCTATACCTTTTCTCTCTAAGCACTGATTACCACACCGGAGGGGCTTCACTGAGACAAACCCTGGTCTGAGCCTTCTGTAGGTACACCCCCTGAGAAGCAGGACTTTGGACACAACAGTTTAGTCTTCCCAGGACCCAGCACATCTCACGCGAGAACTTTTCAACCGATGACTCCACCTCAACAAGAGGACCCACCTATCATCCGAATAGACTATACTCGAGGTGTGTACTAGTTTTATGCACCAACATATACTTTTCTAGAAAAAGTTATTTTACAAAAACTATTTTTATGTTTTTCTTTTTTTTAATGATAAAAGATATGTGAAATGTAAATAAATTTTTTATTCCTTCCATTTGATCAACTTATCCCAAAGCTCAAAATCTGACTTAGGGAAGTGCATTCCTAAACCCACCGTTTGAAAATTTCACATTGTTTGGGAAATCTAGAATGACGATATAGAAAACTCTCCCTTTCTCAGATTTCAAGTTAAGAGTTTTCCTTTTTTATATTCTTTATTTGGATTTTGGATTTTTAATTTTTTTTGGATTTTTTTTTAAAAAATGATTACTTTCATTTTTCTATTTTTTATGCAAGAGAGTAAATATTTACATAGCACAACACAGTACATAAAGTGTGTAAAATAAAATTACAGAAATAAAAGAATAGAATAACGCAGAACAGTAAATAAATACAACTAAATAAAATTGTAGAAAGACGCAGAACGGTAAATAAATACAACAAAATAAAAGCGCAGAAAGACGCAGAACAAGAAATAAATACAACAAAATAAAAGCGCGAAAATGCGTAGAACAAGAAAATAAATGCAGAAAAGTAAACCATTTTTTAAATGTTCTAGTGGAACATCCTTTTAAGTTTTATCTAATTTTAGGTCCATCATGTCAAATGGTTTAAGGCAAAAATAAAAATGTAGTTGAAGAGTAGGAAAAAAAAAAAAAAAAAAAAAACCTTACTTGGGCTGAGATGGTTTCTTTTCCCTTTTTCCCTTTTTTTTTCCTTTTTTTTTTTTTTTTGACAAAAACTTATAGTACCATTTTTCATCTGCCCGAAGACCCACACCCAAAAGAAAAAAATTTGTCTCTGTCTAATCTCTCTCAACCTTTCTCCAAATGGCTAATTCAAAAAAAATGCCATTTTGTTGTTGGAAATGGTTGTTATTTATACACATCCATTTTTTTTCAATTATTTATATATTTATAGATATATTCATATAGAGAGAAAATAAAGGATGCTTTAGCAGCTCCTTTTTCTAATATTGCGGCTACAATTGCAACCCAGTAATGGGTTACAATTGCACCTCTAGGTTGCATGCAACCCCCCACATTTTTTATATATATTATTTTATTTTTATTTTTTTCTTTATGTTTTTCATTTTTATTTTTATTTTTTTTATAAAAATATAGTTATATTTTCAAAAATTTAATCGAGTTTAAATTATTTGTTCCCAATTTCATGAATTTTCGAAAATACCCGAACTTTAGGGTCAAAATACTTTTTTTTTAAAAAAAAATGTTTTCAATTGATTTAAATTTTGAAAACTAAAATTGACCGAATAAAATATGATAAATGTTCAAGATTCATTTTAATTTGATCTTAGTCCAAAAAATAACTTTTATAAATTTTCATTTTGACCCTGAAACTTTCTTTTGAATTTTTGAACCTCAATTAGAGTTTCAATTCAAGTTTCTCATGAATTAATCATTTAAAAAGATAAAATTTTGAATCAATATTTGTCCTTGTTAAACAACGTGTTGGCCCAGTAGAATACCCAAGAGGGGGGTAAATTGGGTAATTAAAAAATAATCAGAATAAAAATCAATAAATCAATTAATTATTATCTTTGTAACATAGCAGAATTAATCAATCAACTAGATGCACACACAAACAGAAAAAATAGAGAAATTAATAAAGCAGCACACCAGAGATTTATACTGGTTCACCAAGCTACTCTTGGCTAATCTAGTCCCCCGAGCTCCACGGAGGTCGCACCCACTAAAATCAAGATTTCTTTAAAGGTAGGAACCAAACTCGCACACTAATTCTTTTACAGGCTCAGAATCAACCTTTCCAATTTCCTTTTCAAAGGCTAAGGAATAACCTCTACTTTTTACAGGCTAAAGAATAACCTAATTCTTTTTAACACTTAGGCTCAAGAATCAAAACCTCACCAAAATACTCTAAATATCCTGTTACCCGGTAAGGATTGAATCGTTACAAAATCACTCACAAACACGCAATTCTTATCCAAGAAGAATCACTACCTCAATCTCTTTACAGGAAAGACTGAAATCCACCTACCCTTGATTAAATATCCCTAATGATATTTAACCCGTCACAACTCACCAATACAAAAATTGATAAGTAAATCTCACTCGGAGTTTCTACCACCCCAGATATATATAAACTCAATTAATATCCCAACTAATGATAGAATTATGTGAGATGCAGAAATCTAATTTTAACAATATATGAGTAGCAAATTGGAGCACATAATCAAATTCAAGAAATTGTTTAAAAGAATATTTTCTTTAAAAAATCAAAAACAATTTCTAAGATCAATTTCCAAAATAAAATAATAAAAAAGTAATAATCAATATGAAAATATCTCACTCGAAATCCATAGAATTAATGATGAAAATAATATAGCTTCAATTCTAGTATCAACACAAATTAATCGCAGTTGATTATCAGAATCACTCTTAGAATAGCTCAAAGTATCGTTGAATGATAACTCTTATAAACGCTCTCTCAAAAATATATAAATTGATTTTTTATCTTAGAATGATTAGAATGATTAGCTCTCTTATAAAATTTGCAGGTCTATATAAGGGCACATGTAATCAGAGTGTCATGACAATAAAATACTCTTATAGACCCTTCATAACATGCGGACTTCATTTAGGTTCAATTTCACTTAATAACAACTTTTAAAACTCTCAATTAAATCCCCAAAGTATTTCTCAATCAAAACAAATAAGTATAGAATCCATTTTAAGTACCAAATTGAGAAACTTAAATAATTAATGAACCATATTGAAAGGATTTAATTAGTATATGAACCATATCTCAAATGTTAAGAATATCCCCGAAATCTCTCTCAAATCTTAACCAAAAATGACTACTTTTGGATTTAAAATCAGATCAACCAATATCCTGAAACTGTGCATTCAGTTGACTGCCCAGTCGATTGAAGGATACTGGAAGTAGATCATGCACTTGATCGGTCAACTCTTTGGTTGACTCACATATTCAGAGAGTTTTCCAAGCTTACTGATCAATCGCTCTGTCGACTCGCAAATTCAAAGAGTTTGCCAAGCTTTTACCGGTCGACCGCTCTATCGACTGCCCCCTCTTGAATCTCTTCTTTAATCTCGTTTTTAACTTACTTTCTTTTACAATTTTTCCCCTTTATCCATATTTATATTCAAATGAACTCCACTAATACTCTTATATTCTATTTTAGTCATTCAAAAATATTTCTTTTTAATTCACATAGGAGCAAATAAATATATTCAACCAAAACACACATAAAAGATAAAATTCATTTTGTGTCATGTGTGTGTTCCTAAATGGGATATTAAGAGTTTATATTTACCTGGGTTGTTTTCCCTAATATATTCAAACTCTTAATACTTCTTCATCATCTTGATATCTTCATTTAGCATCCATTCACTTTGATATCTTTATTATTGGAACTTTAAATCACTGAAACACTTGATTAAACATTAGTTCCACCAAAACATCAATACTTAATTGTTCAAGTTCTTGTCCTTTAAATTTTGATGAATTATTTGATGTTTATCAAGAACTTTCATATGATTATAAAAATCAGTGTTAAAAAATAAATGCCCTTCAAAGTACAATTAACACATTAAACAAGCAAGTGGTGGATTATGAATTTGAAAACAATGAGTTGAAATCTAAATTGATAGATTTGCAATTAATTGTTCTTAAATTTACTTGCAGCGAAAACAATTTGAAAATACTTTTGGAAAGTTCACGTGGAGTTTTTGATAAGGCCGGTGTTGGATTTCAGAAAAATCTTAAACAAAAATGCTTTCACAAATTCTTTTATGAAACCAAGGATCTTGTTAGATGTTTTAAATGTAACGTTATGGGGCATACTATTCGAAGATGTTTTGCAAAACTATCTAACCGTAAACAAGTTTGGGTTCCGAAAAGAACAAAAATTATCCTAACTAACAAGATCGGACCCACGTAGACTGGGTACCACTTAGGAACTATTTGAGGTACTCCTTGAAGCTTATTCTAAAAACATCAATAAGCAAAGACAAATAGTTCCTGGATAGTGGTTGTTCTCGACACATGACGAGAGATAAAAAAAAAAAAAAATACATCTTTGACACCTAAAAATGAAGGTCATGTGACTTTCGGAGACAACGCAAAGGGTAAAATTATCGATATAGGTAATATCGGTAATGGTACCACTATGATTAAAGATGTGTTATTAGTTGATGGATTTAAACATAATTTGCTTAGTATTAGTCAATTGTGTGATAAGGGATACAATGTTATATTTGATCATGATAGATGCATCATTAAGAATAGTCATGATAGTAGTATTTTGTTAGTTCCATCACATTTTGAGAATATTTATACTTGCTCTTTTGATGATTTTAATTCTCAAAATTTGTCTTGCTTGAATGCTTTATCTGAGAATAGTTGATTATGGCATAGAAGACTTGGGTATGCTAGTATGGAGTTAATTTCTAACTTATCTAAGAAGAGTCTTGTATGTGGCCTACCTGATTTGAAATATGTGAACGATAAAGTATGTGATGCATGTCAATTAGGCAAGCAAGTTAGATCATCATTTAAGAAAAAGATGCACACGTCCACATCTAGATATCTTGAATTATTGCATCTTGATTTATTTGGGCCTAACTCTGTTGCTAGTTTTGGTGGTAAGTTTTATGCATTTGTTAATATTGATGATTATTCTAGACTTACCTGGGTATACTTTCTTGCTAAGAAAAGTGAAATTTCTTCCGTTCTTGCTAAATTTTGTGAATGTGTTCAAAATGAGAAACAATGATCAATTATTAACATTCGTAGTGACAGAGGAAGAGAATTTAAGAATGATGAAGTGATAAGTTACTGTGACGAGAATGGTTATGCTCACAACTTTTATGCACCAAGATCACCGTAACAAAATGGTGTTGTGGAAAGAAAGAACAGAACGCTTCAAGAAATGGACAGAACAATACTAAATGAAAATTGTTTACCAACCTACTTCTGGGCCGAAGCAGTAAGTACCGCTTGTCACGTGGTAAATCGGGTATCAATTCGTAGAGGGTTTAACAAAACCCCATATGAAATCTAGAATGGTAAGACTCCTAATATCTTATATTTTAAAGTCTTTAGATGCAAATGTTTTATTTTGAATGAAAAGGAAAATCTTGGTAAATTTGATGCTAAATCCGATTATGGGATTTTCCTTGGATATACTACTAACAGTAAGGCTTATAGAGTCTATAATAAACGTACTTTAGTAGTAGAAGAAACTATGCATGTCATTTTTTAGGAAGTTGATCAATACTTGTCGAGAAAGGTTTTGGATGATGATGATGTAGGTATCTTAAATAACCAAAACCAAGGTAATGATGCAACAAAGGAGTCTCAACTAGAGGAGGAACCTAAGGAAAAGGATTCAACTTTACCAAGAGCTATAAAGAAAGTACCAGGGCATTCAATTAAAGAAATCATCGGTAATTTCGAAAAAGGTGTAAGTACTCGATCTTCTCTTAAGGATATAATTAATCTTGCTTTCTTATCTCAAATTAAACCTAAAAATATAAATGAGGCGCTAATTGATGAATCTTGGATTTCCGCAATGCAAGATGAATTAGTTCAATCTGAGCGGAACAAAGTATGGTGTCTTGTTCTGAGACCGGATTTTCATCCAGTTATTAGTACTAAATGGGTATTTAGAAACAAAAATGATGAATCTAGTATGGTAATTAGAAATAAAGCAAGATTAGTGGCACAAGATTATAATCAAGAGGAATGAGAACTTATGCTCCTATTGCTAAACTAGAAGCAATTAGAATGCTACTCGCCTTTGCATGTTCACGTAATTTTAAGCTATATCAAATGGATGTAAATAGTGCATTTCTAAATGGATTTCTAGCTGAAGAAGTTTATGTGGACAACCCCCGGAATTTGAAAGTGACAAATTTCCCGATCATGTATTTAAACTTCACAAGGCTTTATACGGGCTCAAACAAGCTTCAAGAGCTTAGTACGAGAGACATAGCCGATATTTGATCGAAAATGGTTTTCGAATGGGTATTTGTGATATAACACTATTTGTAAAGCAAACTGATTCTGATATTCTATTAGTACAAGTATATGTTGATGATATCATTTTTGGATCTATTAATGGGGATCTTTACCAAGAGTTTGCTAAGATAATGCAGGTTGAATTTGAAATGAGTATGATAGGAGAGTTGATTTCTTTCTTGGATTGAAAATTAAGCAAACCAAAGAAGGGATATTTGTAAACCAAGCTAAATACACCAAGGAGATGTTTAAGAAATATGGCTTGGAATGAGCTAAAGAGTACAAAACTCCCATGGCAACATCTAGAAAAATTGAAAAAGACGATACGGGCAAAAGCGTTAATGAAAAGATGTATCGAGGTATGATTGGTAGCTTGTTGTATTTAACTACTAGTAGACCTGACATTATGTATAGTGTTTGTCTTTGTGCTAGATTTCAGTCTTGTCCTAAAGAATACACTTGACTGCGGTTAAGCGAATTTTTCGTTATTTAAAGGGGACGACTGACCTAAGATTATGGTATCCTAGGGGGAGTGATTTAAATTGGTAAGTTACTCTGATGCTGACTTTTCCAGTTGCAAAGTTGAGCGAAAAAGCACAAGCAGATCATGTCATTTGTTAGGACATGTTTTGGTTTCTTAGTCAAGTAAGAAACAAAATTCGATAGCCTTATCCACTACTGAGGCTGAATACATGGCAGTTAGTAACTGTTGTGCTCAAATTTTATATATTAAGCAACAGTTAAATAATTTTAGAGTTTTTATGGAGGTGGTCTCGATCTTTTGTGATAATAAAAGTGTTATATGTCTAAGTAAGAATCCTACACAGCACTCACGAACTAAGCACATAGAGATTAGACATCACTTTATTCGTGATCACATTCAAAAAAGGGATATTATTATTGAGTATGTTGATACCTCTGACCAGCTTGTTAATGTTTTTACCAAACCACTAGCGGAAGATCAGTTTGTGAAAATCATTCGTGGATTGGGAATGGCTAGGCATAATGATGTTTGCCTAGAGTGACTTACATGTTTGTTGTTTTCTTCTTTCCTACCTATATTGTTTTTTTGAAGATGATAAAGGAGGAGAAATGAGTGATGTTTTATTTAGGAGGAGAATTCTAATACTGTGTTTTAATCAAAAGGGAGAGAAATTTAAAAATTATGCTATATTGAGTATTTTTAAATTGTGAATTATTGAAATCTTCATTATGATGTTTAAATGAGTTAAAGAACCCATCCTCGGATTCAAGGGGAGTATGGTTATATTTTATTTTTAAATAAAACATCAAAGTTGATTGTCATCATCAAAATCTTGGGATCAACACAACGATTTAAAATTTCTCAAAATTTCAATTAGGTCCCTTAAACTTTAATTTGACAAATCGTCTCAATTGGCTTATTCGAGGGACCAATTGGAATTATAAGACTTTCAATTAACTTGTTTTAAGGATAATTAAACATTCAATTTCAAAATCTGAGTCTAAATATAAATCTTCCAAATTTTCAATTTAGTCCCAAAACTTTTTCAAAATGAACAATTTTGATTCAAAACTCCCAATTGGATTACTTTTTGTCTTAATTGGATTTGTTAGATATTAATTTAAATCCTAGAGACTTAATTTATTATTTCAATCCTCCAATTAAACCAATAATATTTCTAATTGCAAAATTTAAATTTGAAATAATTCCTAAAACATTCAAATTGACCCTCAATTTTTGTTTGGATATTCTCAAAATTCATGAATAACTGACTTGGAAAAAAGAAACATTTTTTATTTTTATTTTATTTTTTATTTTTTATTTTTATTCTTTTTTATTTTTAAATGTCATGCATGAGCGGGACAAAATGCGGTGTCTACAATAACATAATCAGGAGGTTAGGTATTCCAATGGTGCTGATCTCAGATTACGAGACCCTTTTTTTCATAGGAAATTGATATTTCCCAAAAATCTCAAGCCCGAAGCTAAGGATCTTCCACAACCTGTGAATAACCTGCAAAACTGAAATGATCAAAGGTGAACATCGGTGTGGTGTCGGCCAAAGAACCTCCGGGGTGAGAACAAGTTAGTCTGTTTATAGTGAAAGCACAAGTACTTGAAGTTGTTTCTAGTATGTTATTACCTTCTCTTATTTATACACTCGTTAGTTTATGTTGTTTGTTGGTGAAACTGCTCCCTCCACGATCTAATCCTACATGCAGGGGATTCGCCGCTGACTTCGCTATTGATAGGTATAAAATACTTACGTATTTCCAAACCGGTTTTGTTAGTTTTCAAGTACGTTTATAGTTATTTTTATATGTTTTTATTCTTTTTGTATTAAAACAGGTGTGTGAGGTAAAATAGTATGAAATCGAAGCATAAATGATCAATTCATATCGAGAACAGTCAGAGAACGGTGGAAAAATGAGCAAGGCAAAAAAATTCTACAAAAAATCCCACCGCCGCAGCGTCCAGACCACCGCCATGGTGGTAAAGATGCTGAGAAAGACCAAAGGCCACTAACTGACCACCACCGCAGTGGTGAAGAAGCAAAGAACATAAAAAGGCCACTGACAGACCACGGCTGCAGCGGTGAAATTCATCGCCACGGCGATGAACCAGCAGAGAGTTTTCCTACTCCACCGCTGTCTCTATCACCTCGACAAAGCCTAAACCGACATACTCCACCACCGCGGCAATGAACCCTTCGTCGCGGCGGTGGCCTCTGTGCAGAATAGATATTTTTTAGATATTTTTTGGCCTATTTATAACCTCATCTCCTCCTCTCTTCCAACCTCTTCGGCCCTTAAGTCCTTAGGCCATATTTTAGGGTTAGGATAAGCGATTTTTGAGGGAGAGCTCTCAACCCAAGGTGGAGGATGAAGAGGGAAGCGATCGGTGAACGATTCTAGCGGCTATTCTTCGAATATTGGCTAGGTCGCTCTTTTCTTCTCTTTGTTTTCTATATTTTGATAGTTGTTGAGTATGTTTATTCCATTTTACATTATATACGTGGTTATGGTCATTGGCTACACATAGGTTGTATAGGGATTATTAATATAATTTATGAGTTTGTGTTTTGTTTGCGATTGTTCTTCGTTATGTTGATTGTGTGTGCCATATTTTTTATTTATATTTCTTAGATTTACATATCAAGAATACAGGGTTTGACAAATCCCGGATTGGAACTAGAATAAACGAACGCCGTGATTCAATAACCTAGGAGGGAATTGGATTGTGGGTAATCAATGACGTTAGGGCAAGACTCACGTGACCTAGGGTTGTTAAGATGTTGAGGGGGACTTCAGCATTGATGTGAAGTCATGTATTCCCTCGTCTTATACTCGAGAGAGGTGACGGGAGAGTTTTAGAACTGAGATTTTCGATAGGGTAAACACAACGCGATGATCCAACAACCCGGGAGGGAGTTAGATTGTGTGCAATCAATGATGTTGGGGCGAGACTCATGCAGCCTAGGGTCATTAAGATATTGAGAGGGACTTCTTCGTTGACACGAAGTCGCGTATTTCCCCGTCTTACACTCGGGAGAGGTGGCGGAGGAGTTTACGAACTGAGATTGTTATATAAGTTGAACGCCGTTAACATAAACTAAAACAAGACTAAACACATATTCGTAAACAAAACTAATCCCTAGACAACCTATTCTCTCATAATTATCCCATATTAATATTAGTATTAGTATAGATTAAATTAGGCTATATTAGTATTAGTATTAATTAATTAAATTCTATTTTTGTCGCCTAGATAAAGTTGGGTTATGATAATCACGGTACTCAATAGTAATAACACCAATTCCTGTGAATACGATACCCGACAGAAAGGTCCATTATACTAAAAATTGATCTGCACGCTTGCGGTGAAAGTGACAGCGCATTATTTACGGTCACCAAGTTTTTGGCGCCGTTGCCTGGGATTGGCAAAGTAGTTATTGTCGATATTGGGAGTAAATAACTTGATTTTAATCTAGGTATTTTTGTATATAATTTTCATTTGTAGTTTTGTTTTTGTTTTTCTACAGGATGCTTCAAGATGTTAGATGGACAAGTACTACTGCGTTTCATTCATTGGAAAAGCTCGCCAGTCTTGAGGGCATGTGTCGGGCCAAGGACATTAAACCAAGTGCTTCTTGGGAGGCAACCAGGGTCACAAATAAGTTAGATACATCTCCGTCGATTTGAGTTGGAGGTGAGATCCTCTCGCCTCCCAGGTACGTATTCTAAACCCCCGTCTTTAATATCATGCTATATATTGTCATTGGGATCGCTAACGGCTTGTTTGGACACCACCTGTGTTGAGTTGGTGGTGATGTGTAGTATGTTTTAGTATGTGTATATGTTTTTAGCATGTTTAACTGTTTTTTATCGTGTGCATGCTTGTTTAGAATTAGTTTGTTAGTTTAGATGTTGTTTTGTGCTACGTTTTGACGTCATCTGGGCCTATACCCAATTATGACTCTGTCCCCTGATTGTTTTAAGGCCGAGCGTAAAGCTCATTCATGTGTGATTCTGTGTGCTTTACGTATCGTCTTAGTAAAAGTTATTATAGATCCTAAATGCACGATCACGTAAACTCAATATAGCACTATCTCGTTGATTTGAAATCGATTATCTGTCAATCAATTTCATGACAATAGGGATTCTAGAACTTAATTTGGGGGAAATTCGAGGAGAAATCCTAGGCGAGGTTGTTTAGGAGATATGATTTAGGCAGTCATTTTGTTGCTTGAGCCTTTTAGGCTTACCCTGATAAATCATTACCCCTCGTTACCCTGTCGAAGTTTAAAAGCTATTTCAATTCTGACCACTTAAAAAATACCCTAGCCGATTGAAACTTTTCCAAACCTTAATCGCTAAGCTGAAAGCACAATTTGAGTAAATCAAGTTAGCATTTCACTACTTGATGTGAGCGTTTGGGCTTAAGTCGAAATTTTAATTGGTTCAGTATGCGAGTACTCGCTTGTCATTTGTCGTTCATATTGTTTGCACATTCATAAGGTTATAAGAATTCGAATACGTTTTGGGGTATGTTACTTAATCATTTTTGCACTCTTAAAATTGTAGAAATTCGAATGAGTTTGGGGGTGTGTTAAAAAAAAATAAAAAAATCATTTCTTTTTTGCATGACAAGTGAGTATAACATTCTTAAAACATTTTTTCAGGGTTGTTTCTAATTAAACTATGGGGTTTCGAGTGTGAGAATGCCAAGCGATATGCCTCAGGTAGCGTTGAGTTAACGACGTTAACCTGTTCTCTATTCCAAAATACCCTTGGCCATTACTCCAAAACCGAACCAAGCCCTATTGATCTTCATGAACCTCCGAGCCTACATTCGTGGAGAATAGAACCCAAGTCAGGCATATGGATTTCCTATACCTAAAAGGTTTTAGTGATGATATTTATTTAGGGATAATCCTATCTAATCAATGGATAGTAGTATATTTGAGTTTAATCACACACACTTAAACAGGATCTAAAATGGCGCTTACTATTTTTGAATGTTGAAATTCCAGAACACCACATGGTGTGATTTATGCTTGAACTTGATAGGATTGGGGGCCGATGAGGGAAAATCTTTCGGCCGGTAGATGATAATCAAAACTTACACATTTTTATTTTTAGTGTTTTTCGTTTTTAGTTTTTTATTTCGTAATTAGTTTTTATATTTTCTTGTATTGTGTGGGTGTTTTGCTCAAGAACTAGCAAAATTCCGAGTTTGGGGGTATTTGATAGGTGTAAAACACTTACGTATTTCCAAATCGGTTTTGTTAGTTTTCGAGTACATTTATAGTTATTTTTATATGTTTTAATATGTTTTTATTATTTTTGTATTAAAACAGGTGCGTGGGGTGAAATGGTATGAAATCGAAGCATAAACGATCAATTCGTATCAAGAACGATCGGAGAACGGTGGAAAAATGAGCAAGGCGAAAAAATTCTACAAACAAGCCCACTGCCGCGGTGGTGAAGATGCTAACAAAGACCAAAGGCCACTAACAGACCACCGCCGTAACGGTGAATCCTACTGTCACGGCAGTGAAGAAGCAGAGAACATAAAAAGGCCACTGACGGACCACCACCACAGTGATGAACCAGCAGAGAGTTTTCCTAGTCCACCGCTGTCTCCATTGCCTCGGCGAAGCCTAAACCTACATACTCCACCGCCGAGGCGATGGCCTCTGCGCAGAATAGATATTTTTTAGATATTTTTTGGCCTATTTATAGCCTCCTCTCCTCCTGTATTCCGACCTCTTTGGCCACTAAGACCTTAGGCCATATTTTAGGGTTAGGATAAGGGATTTTTGAGGGAGATCTCTCAACCCAAGGTGGAGCATGAAGAGGGAAGCGATCGGTGGACGGTTCTAGCGGCTATTCTTCGGATATTGGCTAAGTCGCTTATTTCTTCACTTTGTTTTCTATATTTTGGTAGTGGTTGAGTATGTTTACGCCATTTTATATTGTATACGTGGTTATGGTCATTGGCTAAACATAGGTTGTATAGGGATTATTAATATAATTTATGAAAACGTTGTTTAGTTGAGTTTGTGTTTTGTTTGCGATTGTTCTTCGTTATATTGATTGTGTGTGCCATATTGTTTGTTTATATTGCTTAGATTTACGTATCAAGAATATGGGGTTTGACAAATCCCGGATTCGGACTAGAATAAACGAACGCCAAGATTCAATAACCCGGGAGGGAATTGAATTGTGGGCAATCGATGACGTTGGGGCAAGACTCACGTGACCTAGGGTCGTTAATATGTTGAGGGGGACTTCAATATTGACATGAAGTCACGTATTCTCTCATCTTACACTCAAGAGAGGTGACGGGAGAGTTTTAGAACTGAGATTGTCAATAGGGTAAACACAACACGATGATCCAATAACCCGGGAGGGAGTTGGATTGTGTGCAATCAATGATGTTGGGGAGAGAATCACGTGGCCTAGGGTCATTAAGACATTGATGGGGACTTCTTCGTTGACACGAAGTCGCGTATTCCCCCGTCTTACACTCGGGAGAAGTGGCGGAAGAGTTTACGAACTGAGATTGTCTTATAAGTCGAACACCATTAACATAAACTAAAACAAGACTAAACACGTATTCGTAAATAAAACTAATCCCTAGATAACCTATTCTCTTATAATTATCCCATATTAATATTAGTATTAGTATAGATTAAATTAGGCTATATTAGTATTAGTATTAATTAATTAAATTCTATTTTTGTCGCCTAGATAAAGTTGGGTTATGATAATTAAGGTACTCGATAGTAACAACACCAATCCCTATGGATATGATACCCGACCGAAAGGTCCATTATACTAAAACTTGATTCGTATGCTTGTGGTGAAAGTGGCAGTGCATTATTTGCAGCCACCAGCTATTCATGGAGAGATGGTTGCTATTCTCTTCCTACATTGGAGTGTGAGGTTACGAACTGATTCTTCATGGGCCTTCCACTATTGGTTTCTTTCAAACCCGAATGGGCCTGATCACCAGGCCTTCTTTTATTCATGAATTGGGCCACTCTTCTGAGCTCATCTCATCCATGACCAGCCAGCGTGTTTAGCTTGTATTGACCATGGTATGGGTCAAATCATTAACCCGATCTGACTCGTTGGGGCCTCAATCATTTATTAAATATAGGCGAGAATTTTTTTTGTATCATTTGCCCTCCTAACTTTCGTGTAGATTTGAATAAGTGAGACGAAAGATAACCTCTCCATTCGTGTAAGTTCTTTACTTCACCCACCCTCCTGATCGTGTTGTTGTTTGCATTCAATTTTTTATTTTTGGTTGTTTTGTTCTGAATTATGGCTTTGAGCCCATCAAACAGTTTGACAGAAGTTGGTTCGTCGTCGAGTCTACTGTCGGAGAAGACCATGCCCACAGAAGCCCATCATTCCACCAATTCCCCAGTGAAGTGGGGAAATCACAGTGCTAGAAAATTTAGGGAGGATTAGCTTAAGTTATTCCAAAAAAAATATAACATCCCAGAGTCAATTGTAATTAGGGTTCCAACTGAGAATGAACGTCCCTATAGAATTAAAGAGGATGATATATGTCTATTTGTGTAGATGTTCGAGTACAGCCTTAGGCTTTCTCTTACTCCTTTTCTTCATAATCTCGTCGTTAAATTAGACTCTACCCTAACCCAATTAGTACCTAATGGATTTTGTCATATTATGGGAGACTTGGCCCGCTCTCGGGAGAGCAATGTTCCACTCACCATAGAGATGACTAGGAGTGTTTGTTCCCTCAAATTTCTTTATAATACTAGGAGGTACTACTGTTTAGCCATGAAGAAGCACTCCTTCCTTACTGACCTTCCTACAGAAGTGAAGGGCTAGAAGAAATTATATCTTTTCTTCAAAGGTAATTGCGAATTCTCTCCTGATAAAATAGGGCAGCCTCTAGTTGTACTGAACCATTTTAATTTCCCAAGTAACCTCTTCTTCTTTATTTCTTTATTTCAATCTTGGTTCGTCAATATTGTTTTGGTCATGTTGTTACATCTTTATGGGTTACTTTTTCATTAGCGAAGGGGCTTGTTGAAGTTTTCATCTTACAACTAAGGTTAAGGATGACCTGGGAAGGCTCTTGGTTCCAAAAAAATGACTTTCCAAAGTCTTTGCCTTCGATCCATTTGAGCCACCAAAGATGGATGATTCAGGGGTCAGCCGTTTGCACAACATAGCTTTAGGAAAGAGGAAGAGAGCACCAAAAAGGACTTCCCAGCCATCTGGGCTACCCTTTATTCCTCAAGCAGCTACTCATCCAGTAGCTCCTTGACCTAGAGTAGTTCGGCTCATTATTCCAACATCGTCGAATTTTAACGACTCGCAACTGTTGAGCATCAGACGGCGTGGGATGGTTAATCCCTAGATAATGTATTCCTATAAAATTTAGTCCTACTATTGTAGTTTAATTTGCTTTTATTTTAGTTTAGTTTAGTTATTTTTATAAAAAAAAAAAAAAAAAAAAAAAAAAAAAACCTAAAATTCGATCACCTAAATAAAGTTAGGTTACAAAAATCGCGGAACTTAACGACGATATAAACCAATCCCTGTGGATAAGACAACCCCACTCTATTAAAATTTGACCTCATGCACTTGCGAGTAATTCAAAGCGAATAAAGTCACAACAAGTTTTTGACACCATTGCCGGTGATTGGTGTTTAGATTATTGTTAATATTATGAACAAGTAACTTGATTTTAATTTAGGTATTTATTCTATTTTTAATTTTTGTTTTCAAGTTTGTTTATTTTGCGAGGTACTTGGAGATGGCTCATCAACAAGTGCTATTGCGATTTTCTCAAAGAGATTCTGACCCATTTTATTGTGCTTGGGATAGATATAATGTATTGTTTATTCAGTTCCCCAATCATGGTTTCCCGAAGCAGTGTCAACTACTCAACTTCCTCGACGGGTTACAAGCTGCAACAAGAACGTGGATGGAACGAGAAAATGGTACCACCTCTTTCTACGAACTAACCGCGGATGAAGCCTATTTGTTGTTGGAAGAAATGGCCGATTTCGACTATCAGAGTTGGAATTATTCAACAAGTTACCAAAACTTGGGGGATAATTCCAATATTTTGGAACTATGGATTGACACCCCGGACCAACCTGTGGAGTCTTCCCCTACCCTGGATGAAATGTTTGTTGCAGTCATTGGGAAAACTTAGATTTTTTTGAAAGAAACTCATGATTGACTAAATGAGCATGAGGACCGTTTTGATAAAATTAAGATGACATGCATTGAAATTAATACGACCATAAAGTCTCTTGAGACGCAAATCGGTCAGCTTGTTTGTTTTATTGATGCCGAGTTAGAAGTGGTGGTACTGAGAGACACACAAGTCACATCCATATGTGAAAGCCACCAGGCGAAACCGAATGCAAGCAAGAGGAACTTGGGTACACTCAATGACGATGATTCAAATGAGAAGAAAACCCAAGAATGGATTATCGATGAAGAATCACAAGATAACAATTGTGACTTTTCACCGTTTGAGATCCAAATTTTGATGCCACCCCCGATCCAAGACAATCACATCTATGAGGATCCGATGTGGCTCACTCGTTCTCCACCGCTTCTAGTAACGTTCATTCAGGCTCACCACGCACATGAAACGGAGCCGAGTCACGTTGAGAGTATGTTCCGAACAATGCTACATTTTGCCAAGCTTGAGGGAATTGAGAATCAAGACTTGTATGTTGTGTTGTATGACACATACTATAGGAGGAAGCCACTCTTTCACGAGCCCTTTTTCGTGTCAAGCCGAGGACATTAAACCAAGCGCTTCTTGGGAGGCAACCTAGGTTTTTAAATAAATCAATCTATCATCATCCACTACACTCAGAGGCGAGATTGTACGCCTCCCAAGTATGTGTTCAAAAACCCCTTCGTCACCATGCTATATTCTATTTGTTGAGTTTGATATTGGGTCACTGTGGACATTGCCCATTCTAAGTTTGGGGGGTTGTTTTATATGCTTTATAGTATGATGTATTTTTGTTAGTTATGTAGTTAAGTTAAATAGTTGTTACATGTTGTGTAGTTTAAGTAAAATTGTTTTCATGCATGTTTGTTTAGTATAGGTGTAAGTGTGTTTATGTTTGTAGTAGTTGTCATTGTGTGTTGAGTTTTGTGGCTCTTCTTGACCATTACCCAATGATGATATTATCCCCTAGTTTCTTATCAAGGTCAAGCATAATTGATAGGTGTAAATTACCCTTATATTTTCAAACCGAATTTGTTTGTTTTCGAGTACGTTTATAGTTATTTTTATATGTTTTAATATGTTTTTATTCTTTTTGTATTAAAACAGGTGTGGTGGTAAAAAGGTATGAAATCAGAGCATAAACGATCAATTCGTATCGAGAACGGTCGGAGAACGGTGAAAAAATGAGCAAGGCGGCAAGATTCTACAAACAAGCCCACCCCCGTGGCGGTGAAGATATTGAGAAAGACCAAAGGCCATTGACTACCCAGTGTCGCGGCGGTGAAACCCAGCATCGTGGATATGAAGAAGTAGAGAACCAAATAGACTATTGACTACCCAGCACCGCAGCGGTGAACCAACATAATGTTTTCCCAATCCATCGCCTACTTTACTGCCTAGGCGAACCTTAACTGACATACTCCACCGTCGTGGCGGTGGCCTTTGCACAGAATAGATATTTTTTCTATAAATACCCATTTCCTCCTTCCTCTATTGCCCCCCTCCAGCCATTACAGCCATTAAGGCTTAGGTTAAGATATAAAGAGAGTATGGGGAGTTTGATGGACGGTTTTAGCGGCTAATCTTCGGATATTTGCTAATTTTATCCATTTTTCCTTTTATTTCTTATTGTCTATGTATGTTTGAGCATTTTTAGCCTAGTTTCAATTGTATAAACGGCTATGGCCATAGGTTAAACATGGATTAGGTATGGGATTAATATCATTTATAAAAACGTGATTTTGGTTGAAGTTGGGTTTCTTGATGCTTGTTCTTCGCCGTTTTCAGTGTGTTTATCATATTGTTTGCTTATTGTGCTTAGATTTATATATTGAGAATACGAGGTTCGATAAATCTCGGATTCAGATTAGAATAAACAAACGCCACGATCCAATAACCCGGTCGGGGTTAGGATTGTAGACAATCTATGATGTTGGGGCAAGACTCACATGACCTAGGGTCATTAATATGTTGAGGGGGACTTCTTCATTGATTCAAAGTCACGTATTTCCTTGTCTTACACTCGGGAGAAGTGGCGAGGGAGTTTTAGAACTGAGATTGTCGAAAGGGTAAACACAACGCACGAAATCTATGATGTTAAGGCGAGACTCATGTGACCTAGAGTCGTTAATACATTGAGGGGGACTTCTTCATTGATACGAAGTCACGTTATATCCTTCGTCCTACACTCGGGAGAAGTGGCGAGGGAGTTTACGAACTGAGGTTTTGTGTGCGATCAATGAGGTTGGGTCAAGAGTCACGCAACCTAGGGTAATTAAGACGTTGAGGGGGACTTCTTTGATGACACGCAGTTGCATGACATCCCCCTGTCTTACACTCGAGAGAGGTGGCGGAGGAGTTTTAGATACCAAGATTGTCAAATAGGTTGAACACCATTATTATAAACCAAACGATATCAAACACGTTTAAGTAAATAAAGTTAATCCCTAAATAATCCATCCCATAACTATCTCGTATTAGTAATTAGTATAGTTAAAGTAGTATTTTAGTATTTGTATTAATTATATTACATTTTTGTCGCCTAGATAAAGTCGGGTTATGACAAGCACGGTACTCAATAGTAATCTCAATCAATCCTTGTGGATACGATACCCAACCGAAAGGTCCATTATACTAAAACTTGATCTGTATGCTTGCGGTGAAAGTGGCAGGCCTTAATTAGCGACCACCAAGTTTTTAGCGCCGTTGCCGGGGATTGGTTGTTTGTCCGGCAACCGACACTAAGTTTTTGGCGCCGTTACCAGGGATTGGAAAAGTGGTTATTATCAATATTGGAAGTAAATAACTTAATTTTAATCTAGGCAATTTTTTGTATATAATTTTTCTTTATAGTTGTTTTTATTTTCCGACAGGATGCTTAAAGATGTTAGATCGACAGGTACTCTTGCGTTTCGTTCATTAAAACATCTCGCCAGTCTTGAGGGCATGTGTCAGGCCAAGGATATTAAACCAAGTGCTTCTTTGGAGGCAACCCAGAGTCACAAATAAGTTAGATACATCTCCGTCGATTTTTGTCAGAGGCGAGATCCTCTCGCCTCCCAGGTATGTGTTCTAAACCCCCATCTTCAATATCATGCTATATATTGTCATTGGGATCACTGACAGCTCATTTTTTACATCACCTGTGTTGATTTGGTGGTGATGTGTAGTATGTTTTAGTATGTGTTTGTGTTTTTAGTTAAATTTTACTGTTTTTATTGTTTGCATGCTTGTTTAGGATTAGATTGTTTAGCTGTTATTTTGTGCTACATCTTGACATCATCTGGGCCTTTACCCGATGATGATTCTGTCCCCTGATTGTTTTGAGGTCGAGCATAAAGCTCATTCATGTGTGATTCTGTATGCTTAACGTATCGTCTTAGTAAAAGTTATTGTGGATCCTAAATGCACGAGCACGTAAACTCAATATAACAATATCTAATTAATTTGAAACCGATTATCCTTTAATCAAATTCATGACAATAGGGATTCTAGAACTTGATTTGGGAAAAATTCGAGGTGAAATCCTAAGCGAGGTTGTTTAGGAGATATGATTTAGGCAGTTATTTTGTCGCTTGAGCCTTTTGAAGCCTACCATGCAATATCATTATCCCTTGTTACCCTGTCGAAGCCTAAAAGCCATTTCAATTCTAAACACTTAACATATACCCTAGTCGATTGATTTCTGTCCAAACCTATATTGCCAAATTAAAGGCACAATTTCAGAGAATCATGTTAGCAGTTTCAAATGCTACTTGAAGTGTGCAGTTGGGTTTATGGCGAACTTTATATTAGTTCGGTATTCGAGTACTCACTTGTCGTTTTTGTTCGTTTTTCACATACCCCTTAAATATTACAAATCAAATGAGTTTGGAGGTATGTTGTGGTTTAAAAAAAAACATCGTTTCTTTTTTATATGACAAGTGAGTACTACATTCTTAAATGTTTGTTTAGGGTCGTTTCTAAATAAACTATGGGGTTTCGAGTGTGAGAGTGCCAAGAGATATGCCTTGAGTAACATTAAGTTGACCACGTTAACCCGTTTTCCAAATCCAAAGTACCTGTGGCCATTATTCCAAAACCGAACCAAGCCCTAATGATCTTCATGAACCTCCGAGCCTACATTATTGGGGAATAGATCCCGGGTCAGGCATATGGATTCCCTATACCGTAAAGGTTTTATGTCATGATCTTTATTTAAGGATAATCACATCTAATCAATAGATAGTAGTATATTTGAGTTTAATCACACACACTTAAACAGGATCTAGAATAGCACGTACTATTTTTTAACGTTGAAATTCTAGAATACCACATAGTGTGATTTATGCTTGAACTTGACAGGATTGGGGGCCGATGAGGGAAAAATCTTTCGGCCGGTAGATGATAATCAAAACTTACACATTTTGTTTTTAGTATTTTTCATTTTTAGTTGTCAATGGTATAATTAGTTTTTAAATTTTCTTTTATTGTGAGGGTGTTTTACTCGAAGACTAGCAAAATTCTGAGTTTGGGGGTATTTGATAGGTGTAAATTACCCCTATATTTCCCAATCGAATTTATTTGTTTTCGAGTACGCTTATAGTTATTTTTATATGTTTTAATATATTTTTATTCTTTTTGTATTAAAACAGGTGCGTAGTGTGAAAAGACATGAAATCGGAGCATAAATGATCAATTTGTATTGAGAACGATGGAAAAATGAGCAAGGCAACAAGATTCTGCAAACAAGCCCACCGCCGCAGTGTCCAAACCACCGCTGCGGTGTTGAAGATACTAAGAAAGACTAAAGGCCACTAACTACCCAGCGCCGCGGCTGTGAAGAAGCAAATAACAAAATAGGCTATTGATTACCCAGCACCACGGTGGTGAACTAGCAGAAAGTTTTCCCAACCCACCACCTAGGAGAACTTTAACCGACATACTCCACCTCCATGGTGGTAGCCTCTACGCAGAATAGATATTTTGTTTAGGTATTTTATCTATAAATACCCCTTTCCTCCTTCCTCTTTTGGCCCCCTCCAGCCATTACAACCCTTAAGGCTTAGGTTAGGATATAGAGAGAGTATGGGAGTGCTCAAACATATCAGAAAGAGAAGATCAACACGCGGAGAAGGAGAATCGTTCGGTGGACGGTTTTAGTGGCTAATCTTCGGATATCGGCTAAGTTCATCCGTTTTTCCTTTTATTTCTTATCTTCTATGTATGTTTGAGCATGTTTATCCAAGTTTCAATTGTATAAACGGATATGGCCATAGGTTAAATGTGGATTATGTATGGGATTAATATCGTTTATAAAAACATGATTTTGGTTGAAGTTGGGTTCCTTGATGCTTATTCTTCGTTGTTTTGAGTGTGTTTATCATATTATTTGTTTATTTTGCTTAGATTTATATATTGAGAATATGGGGTTTGACAAATCCCGGATTCGGATTAGAATAAACAAACGCCACGGTCCAATAACCCGATCGGGGTTAGGATTGTGGACAATCTATGACATTGGGGAAAGACTCACGTGACCTAGGGTCGTTAAAACATTGGGGGGACTTCTTCATTGATTTGAAGTCACGTATTCCCTCATCTTACACTCGGAGAGGTGGCAAGGGAATTTTAGAATTGTGATTGTCGATAGGGTAAACACAACGCACGAAATCTATGACATTGGGGAGAGACTCACATGACCTAGAGTTGTTAATATGTTGAGAGAGACTTCTTCGTTGATATGAAGTCACGTTATATCCCTTGTCTTATACTCGGGAGAGGTGGCAAGAAAGTTTACGAACTAAGGTTTTGGGTGCGATCAATGAGGTTGGGTCAAGACTCACACAACCTAGGGTCGTTAAGACATTGAAGGGGACTTCTTCATTGACACGAAGTTACGTTACATCCCCCCATCTTATACTCGGGAGAGGTGGCGGAGGAGTTTTAAATATCGAGATTGTCAAATAGGACGAACACCATTATTGTAAACTAAACGATCTCAAACGTGTTTAAGTAAATAAAGTTAATCCCTAAATAATACATTCTATAACTATCTCATATTAGTAATTAGTATAGTTGAAGTAGTATTTAGTATTAGTATTAATTATATTACATTTTTGTCACCTAGAGAAAGTCGGGTTATGACAATCACGGTACTCGATAGTAATCTCAACTAATCCCTATGGATACGATACCCTACCGAAAGTTTCATTATACTAAAACTTGATCCGTATGTTTGCGGTGAAAGTGGCAGCGCTTAGTTAGCGGCCATCAAGTTTTTGGCGCCGTTGACGGGGATTGGTTGTTTGTCAAATTCTGTTTCCGGCAACCGACACCAACTGTTTGGCACTGTTACCAGAGATTGACAAAGTGGTTATTGTCGATATTGGGAGTAAATAACTTGATTTTAATCTAGGCAATTTTTTGTATATAATTTTTCTTTGTAGTTGTTTTTATTTTTCGGCAGGATGCTTGAAGATGTTAAATCGACAAGTACTCTTGCATTTCGTTCATTGAAATATCTCACTAGTCTTGAGGGCATGTGTCGAGCCAAGAACATTAAACCAAGCGCTTCTAGGGAGACAACCAAGGGTCACAAATAATTTAGATACATCTTCGTCGATTTAAGTCGGAGGCGAGATCCTCTCGCCACCCAGGTATGTGTTCTAAACCCCCATCTTCAATATCATGCTATATACTTTCACTGGGATCACTGACAGCTCGTTTTGGACATCACCTGTGTTGAGTTGGTGGTGATGTGTAGTATGTTTTAGTATGTGTTTTTGTTTTTAGTTAAATTTTACTGTTTTTATTGTTTGCATGCTTGTGTAGGTTTAGATTGTTTAGTTTAGTTGTCATTTTGTGCTACATTTTGATGTCATCTGGGCCTTTACCCAATGATGACTTTATCCCCTGATTGTTTTGAGATCGAGCGTAAAGCTCATTCATGTGTGATTCTGTGTGCTTAACATATCGTCTTAGTAAAAGTTATTGTGGATCCTAAATGCACGAGCACATAAACTCAATATAGCAATATCTAATTGATTTGAAACCGATTATCCTTTAATCAATTTCATGACAATAGGGATTCTAGAACTTGATTTGGGGGAAATTTGAGGCGAAATCCTAGGCGAGGTTATTTAGGAGATAAGATTTAGGTAGTCATTTTGTCGCTTGAGCCTTTTGAAGCCCACCATGCAATATCATTATCCCTCATTACCCTGTTGAAGCCTAAAATTCGTTTCAATTCTGAACACTTAACATATACCCTAGCTGATTGATTTCTGTCCAAACCTATATCGCCGAATTAAAGGCACAATTTGAGATAATCAAGTTTGTAGTTGCAAATGCTACTTGAAATGTGCGGTCTGGTTTAGGGAGAACTTTATATTGGTTTGGTATTCGAGTACTCACTTGTTATTTTTGTTCCTTTTTCACACACCCCTTAAATATTACAAATCAAATGAGTTTGGAGGTGTGTTATGGTTTTAAAAAAATCGCTTCTTTTTTATATGACAAGTGAGTACTACATTCTTAAACATTTGTTCAGGGTTGTTTCTAAATAAACTATGGAGTTTCGAGTGTGAGAGTGCCAAGTGATGTGCCTTGGGTAACATTAAGTTAACGACGTTAACCCATTTTCCAATTCCAAAGTACCCGTGGCCATTATTCCAAAACCGAACCAAGACCTAATGATCTTCATGAACCTCCAAGCCTACATTAGTGGAGAATAGATCCCAGGTCAAGCATACAGATTCCCTATACCATAAAGGTTTTATGTCATGATCTTTATTTAGGGATAATCCCATCTAATCAATGGCCAGTAGTATATTTGAGTTTACTCACACACACTTAAACAAGATCTGGAATGGCGCTTACCATTTTTTAACGTTGAAATTCTAGAATACCAGATGGTGTGATTTATGCTTGAACTTGATAGAATTGGGGGCCGATAAGGGAAAAATATTTCGGCCGGTAGCTGATAATCAAAACTTACACATTTTTGTTTTTAGTATTTTTCATTTTTAGTTCTCAATGTCATAATTAGTTTTTGTATTTTCTTGTATTCTGTGGGTGTTTTGCTTGAGGACTAGCAAAATTCTGAGTTTAGGGGTATTTGATAAGTGTAAATTACCCCTATATTTCCAAACTGAATTTGTGTGTTTTAGTGTACATTTATAGTTATTTTTATATGTTTTAATATATTGTTTTTGTAATAAAACAGGTGCGTGGGGTGAAAAGGTATGAAATCGGAGCATAAACGATCAATTCGTATCGAGAACGGTCGAAGAACGAAGAAAAAATAAGCAAGGCAGCAAGATTCTACAAACAAGCCCACCACCACGGCGTCTAGACCACCGTCGCGGCGGTGAAGATGCTGAGAAAGACCAAAGGCCACTGATTACCCAGCATCGCGGCGGTAAAACCCAACTTCTACTAACTACCCAACGCCGCGGCAATGAACCAACAGAAAGTTTTCCTAATCCACCGCCTACTCCATCGCCTAGGTGAACCTTAACCGACATACTCCACCTCCACGGCGGTGGCCTCTGTGCAGAATAGATATTTTGTCTATAAATACCCATTTCCTCCTTCCTCCTTAGCCGCCCTTCGGCCATTACATCACTTAAGGTTTAGGTTAGGATATAGAGAGAGTATGGGGAGTGCTCAAACATATCGTAAGGAGAAGATCAACATGCGGAGAAGGAGAATCATTCGGTGGACGATTTTAGCGTCTAATCTTCAGATATCGGCTAAGTTTATCCATTTTTCCTTTTATTTCTTATCTTTTATGTATGTTTAAGAATGTTTAGCCTAGTTTCAGTTGTATAAATGGCTATGGCCATAGGTTAAACATGGGTTATGTATGTGATTCATATCTTTTATAAAAGCGGGATTTTGGTTAAAGTAGGGTTTATTGATGCTTGTTCTTCGTTGTTTTGGGTGTGTTTATCATATTATTTGTTTATTATGCTTAGATTTATATATTAAGAATATAGGATTTGACAAATCCTGAATTCGAATTAGAATAAACAAATGCCAGGCTCCAATAACCCAGTCGGGGTTAAGATTGTGGACAATCTATGATGTTGGGGCAAGATTCACAGGACCTAGGGTCGTTAATACATTAAGGGGAACTTCTTCATTGATTCAAAGTCATGTATTCCCTCATCTTACACTCGGGAGAGGTGGCGAGGAAGTTTTAGAACTGAGATTGTCGATAGGGTAAACACAATGCACAAAATCTATGACGTTGGGGTGAGACTCACGTGACCTAGAGTCGTTAAGACGTTGATGGTGACTTCTTCATTGATACGAAGTCACGTTATATCCCTCGTCTTACACTTGGGAAAAGTGGCAAGGGAGTTTACAAACTGAGGTTTTGTGTGTGATCAATGAGGTTAGGTCGTTAAGACGTTGAGGAAGACTTCTTCGTTGACACAAAGTTGCATTACATCCCCTGTCTTACATTTGGGAGAGGTGGGGAAGGAGTTTTAGATACCGAGATTGTCAAATAGGTCGAACACCATTATTGTAAACTAAACGATATCAAACGCGTTTAAGTAAATAAATTTAATCCCTAAATAATTCATCCCATAACTATCTTGTATTAGTAATTAGTATAATTAAAGTAGTATTTTATTATTAGTATTAATTGTATTACATTTTTATCACCTAGATAAAGTCGGGTTATGGCAATCGCGGTACTCGATAGTAATCTTAACCAATCCCTATGGATATAATACCCGACCGAAAGGTCCATTGTACTAAAACTTGATCCGAACGCTTGCGGTGAAAGTGGCAGTGCTTAATTAGCGGCCACCAGTAATGCCCATTCATGTGTGTTCTATGTGCTTGACATTTCGTTTTGGTAAAAGTCATGTGGATCCTAATTTGCACAAGCACGTAGACTCAATATACTAGCTATCCAAATGATTTAACACCAATTATCCATTGGCCAAGTTCATAATAATTTAAGGGAATCTAGAACCCGATTGGGGAAAATTCGAGGCGAAATCCTAGGCGAAGTAGTTGAGGAGATATGATTTAGGCATTAATTTTGATCGCTTGAGCCGTGGAAACCTTCCATGCAAAATGTTTTACCTCTCGTAACCCTGTCGAAACCTATTAGTCGTTTCAATTCTGAACATGTATCAAATACCCTGGCCAATTAAATTTTTTCTAAACCATTGTCGCCAATACCTAAAGCACAATTTGAGTTGTAATCAAGTTAGCATTTGTTTATGCAACTTGAAGTGAGCGATTGGGTTTTGTGCGAACTTTTGATTGGTTCGATTTTTGAGTACTCACTTGTTTTTTTTTCTATCGTAGTTCCACACCCATGAAATTGTACAAATAAAATAAGTTTGGGGGTGTGGTTGTTAAAAAAACATGTATAAATATGGCTTTGTTTTTGTTTGTAGACAATTGAGTACTATGTTGTAAAATGTAAGTTCGGGGTTGTTTCAGATTTGTCTTTGTGGCTAGGAGTGTGTTTGAGTGCCAAACATAGTGCCTTGGGTATCATTGATCTAAAGACATTATCCTGTTGTATATTTCCGTTTTCCCCTTGGCCAATTGATAAAAAATCAAACCAAAACCTTTTGATCTTTTAGAATTGCTTAGCCTACATTAGTGGAGAGTGGAACTCAGTCTGGCATATGGAAATCCTATACCTTATTAGTTTTAAGACATGAACTTTGTTAGTGGATTATCCAGTCGGGTCTCTGGATGGTTGTATAATTAGAGTTTTTGCACACACACTTGAAAAAAGATCTAGAATGATGTTTACCGTTATTGAATGTTGAAATTCTAGAATACCACATGGTGCGATTTTATTCTTGAACTTGATATGATTGGGGGCCGTTGAGGGAAAACTTTTTGGTCGATTAGTTTGAATTCAAAACTCACACATCATTATTTTTAGTTTTTTTAAGTTTCGTCTTTAGTATTTGTGTTCTTAAATGCGTTCGGATTCAACTACTTTGTTTCCTCCTCGCAGTAATTGGACTACTCGCAAGTATATGAGGTCTAAGTTTTAATATAATGGATCTTTAAGGATCGGATATCGTTCCACTAGGAACGGCCAGTAATTCAGTTGAGTATTGCGATTTCAATAGTTTCATATTATCTCGACTAATCAAATTTTGTTTGTTTTCTAATTACTATACTAAGATAAATGACAACTATAAGGTTAGTTTTAATTACACTAATTACTTAGGTATAAATCTCTTTCATATAATGCATAACCGATTTCATTTAGTTAGCTATAACGGTTTCTATCTAATCCGACAACCTTTGTATCAATAACTCCTCCGCTACCTCTCCCGAGTGTAAAACGAGGGATTACACGACTTTGTGTCAATGAAGAAGTCCCCTTCAATGCCTAAACGACCCTAAGTCGCGTGAGTTTTGAGCCAACGTCATGGGTTGCATATGTTCTAATGCCCTCCCGGGTCGTTAGAACGTCACGTTGTATTTACCCTAGTCTGAATCCAGGGTTACCTCTCCCGACTGTCAAACCCCATATTCTCGGTTTATCAATACAAGCATAATGACAAGAATAATGATAAACACAATCGAATTTAGACAAACTACTCGTTAAAGTAACATAAATTTACTCAACTAAACGATTACATGATTTTGACTACACCTAAGTAACATTTAACTACTACTACAAGTTCTTAACCATATACCATACAAAATAAGAGGGATTCAACATTCTTAGATATGAAAAAGTGATTACAAAGAATAAAACAAGAGAGAAACGATCAAAACTAGAAGTAAAATGGTTCACTATCACTAATGATCGGTCTGCAAGTTATCCTTCTTTATCCGAATGATGAACCTCCTTCTTGATCTTCCAAATATAGCTTAAGAGCTCTTTTCTAGGGTTAGGGTTCTTCAACCACAAGTTTCAGACGTGGCCAAGGGGTATTTATAGGCTTAGGGGTTCAAAAATATCTAAACAAATATTTTGACTTGTTCTGCGATTTCCGCCTAAGCGGTGGAAACTTCGCTTAGGCGGTGCTTAAGTCGGTTAGAATTTTGCCTAAGCAGTAGAATCTTCGCTTAAGCGGAGGACTAACTTCTTGGCTCCTTATCTTTCTGACGGAATTTCGCCTAGGCGGTAGCTACTTCGCCTACGCGAATTTACAGCAATACAGCTCTATCCAGCAGTTCAGTACTTCCAGCGTTCTGGTGGATTTCCGCCTAGGCGGTGGAAACTTCGCCTAGGCGGATTCAATGCTTCATCCGTTGCAACCTTCTGATGGATTTCCGCCTAGGCGGTGGAAACTTCGCCTAAGCGGATTTCAAATCTTCAGTAATTCAACTTTCTGATGAATGTCCGCCTAGGCGGTAGAAACTTCGCCTAGGAGGATTTGCTCTGTTATTTGAAACCTCTTTTTTCCATCTTTTTGGCTACCCTTTTCGTACCATTTTGCTCGGTTTACCAATTGTTTACGTCCCTGCTCCTGACTAATAAAAACAGCTAAAACGGTATTCAAACTTCAATAAAATACTCGAAAACTGGCAAATTCAGTTTAGAATTAGATAGGTATTTTACACCTATCAAATACCTCCAAACTTGAAATTTTGCTAGTCCTCGAGCAAAACACCCTAATGTTAAATAACATTAACTACACAAATTAGCTACATCCTAAACTACAGATATGTAATCATTAACAAATAAGAAGTACACACCTGTAAGATTTAAGTTTAGTCAAAGAAACCATGATATTCTTCCCTCAACAACCCGTAATCAGATCCGGTTAAGGAATAACACACACCACGTGGTGTTCCAGAATTTCAACACTCAATATCAGTTCAAATAATTTTAGATCCTATTGAAATGTGTGTGTGAGAGAACTCGGATATATAACAAATCAAATGCCGGATTAGATTTTTCAATGAATAAGATCATGACTTAAACTTGTTAAAACATTAAGGGAAACCATATGCTTGATTGGGCTCAACTATCCACTAATGTAGGTTCGAACATTCACCGAGATCAATAGGGCTTGGTCAGGCTTTGAAGAACGGCCAAGGGTATCGTAGGATTAGAAACTCGTTATATTTTTAACGATACCCGAGGTACAACGCTTGTCGCTAAATCTTTCTCATGACTCCTTTATCTTTGAAGATATTACCCTGAACAGGATTTAGTAAACTTGTATTCACTTGTCAAGTCTATTGAATTTAAATACTATATTCACATAGTTGTTGTTGTTGTTGTTGTTTTTTTTTTTGTTTTTTTTTTTACTGGAACACCCCCAAACTTATTCAATTTTGTACAATTTTAGGGGTGTTTAGATACAACTAAAAGCTTGACAAGTGAATACTCTTATACTTAACCAAAAATACTGAAACCCCGATTGCCCGCTTCAAGTTAGAATAATCTAATGCTACTTGCTTTCACTCAATTTTTCACTTTTATTCCTAGAGACAATGGTTCTGAAAAATTTACTTGGTTAAAGTATAGAAACAAGTTCAGAAAACAAAAATTTTTATGGCTTCGACAGGAGAATGAGGGAATAACTTTTCAGGTTAGTTTAAAACGGTTCAAGCGATAAAAATGAAGGCCTATATCATGCCTCCGGAATTAACTTACCTATAATTTCGCCTCAAGCCTCCCCTAGTCAAGTTCTAGATTCCTCATTTCTGTCATGAACTTAATACTGAATAATTGGTGTCCAATCGTTCAATTGATTATACAACGAGTTTATGCAATCGTGCGATTTAGGATCAAAATAAGTTTTACCTAATCGACATGCTAAGCACACAAAACACACGTGAATGGTATTACCCCCAACCTTAAAACACAATTTAGGGGGTTATTTTTATCATCGGGACATGGTTCGGACGAACTAAAAAAAACTCAGCATGCTTGTACAACTCAATTCATTAACAATTCTACTCTAATTCTACAAACTAATATTACCTATGCTAATTATCCTTACACATGCATAGCTAAACATTACACATGTATAACCAAAAAGAATTTCAAAATTTACAAAAATTTTAACATTAATACATAAATTTGTACACCAAAAAGAATTTTTGTTCCCCTTTACATCAAAAATTTTTCATCCTTCTTATCCCCTTCAAGACAAAAAAAACAAAAACTACATGCATCGCATGTCATACTCCCCCCAAACTTAAACAAGGCAGTGTCCCCACTGCCTAAGCAGTAAACCCGTAGCAGAATAGAAACATATGTATGAAAACTGGGCAAACACATACCTAGGAGGGAAGACATAGAAATCTAACCTCCTACCATTTATTGTGGATGAGATGGCGGTAGCGGCTCATCCGGCTCGAAAAGTGGCATGGGCGTATAACGCGCCATGTCGATTCCAAGATGCTCGAATATGACTCGTTGGTTTTGATCTTGTCGCCGGATGTAGGATTCCATGTAGTTCTCCATTCGGGCGAAATTATCTTGAAGTTGACTCATATCGGACTGGAGACTACGGACATCTCGTAAGATTTATGCGATTTGGCCTCGGCTGGTTGTAGGCGTTGGTCGCTCCGAAGGACCGGCTTCTTCCTCTTCATAACCCTCTTCTCCTTCTCCTGGTCCGCCTCTCCACAACTTGTTAATCATTGCTAGATCAAGTGGCTTCACAGGTGGAAAGGGGATTGTGGACGGGATCCGAATTCCGGCTCGTTGAAAGAGCGCGGTGAGGAAGGAAGGAAAAAGAAGGGCACCCTTTTTCGACTTGGCAGCATGAAGTATGGAAGAATAAATATGCCAGCCGACATTTATAGGGCTCTCTCTATCGATGTCGTAGAGCATGAAAGCTCTCTCCTTGGATACGTCAGACACATGGGTCGTCGGGAGCAGATTGGCGCAAATAAATGAAAACCAAATCTTGGGGATCGGTTTTAGAAACCGCGACTTGAAGATTGCTTGGCCCTGCCATGTGTTGGTCCACTGTGCGTTGCCTGTCGTCAAGGCCTGAATCACTGAACTCATGGTTGGTGAGGCGACATCGTCTAAATCTCGTGAAGCTTAATGCCCCGTCAACCCTAGCAATTCATTAAAATGATCGTCACTGAATAGGATGGGAATGTTTCGGACCCGTGTTTGAACTCTTGTGGCCTCTGCGATATTGGCATAAAATTCTCGAACAAAGGCCAACTCGCCCATTGGAGGTGGGGCACAGAACTGTTGTCATCGTCTTTGTACGATCACAGTTCTGATTTCTTCAGAAAGGTCATTCAATGGCCCAAATCCTCTTTGAAGGATACCTGGCCGCTTACTCTCATGTTCTTTATACCGATCCCCTGCCTGCTAAGAAATAAACTTAAGGGAATTGAAATCCGAAGCGGACGGAGGTTCGTCTGTTCTTGAGTGCTTGGAAGCCCTGCGTTTTGCCATTGTCCCTGAAAATTCAAATCACCACACCAACCACAAGAATAACAATAGAACAAGTGATTCAAACCCTAATCAGCGAACCAACCATACCCTATTAAATCAATCATATGCCAATCAAAACCACATGATACAAATCTCAACACATATCCTACCGACCATAACCAAATCACATTTTTGTCGCAATGTAGCGCAAAATACATGATTCACATTGTATATCAACACAAAAATATGATAGGGTTTATCATTTAGCATTCCTAAATCCCATTTAGCATGAAAATTTCAATTTAGGGTTTAAAGGTTTAGAGTTCCAATCAAATCCACAGTTTTGTTGAAATAAGTGAGTAAATGAAATAAATAATTCATCAACTAAGTGAAGAATAAGATCATTGACACTTACTTGTCGAAAAATTTGATCAAATCAGTGGAGAATGATGATTTCGCACTGTTTCACCGCTCGAACCCTAATTTTAGAGAATGGGTGGAGGAATTCCACGTTTTGAGGAAGATTCTTGATGAGAATCCAAGTTTTTAGCACTATAGAATGAATCTTTAAAAGGGGGAAGGAATTTGGGATGGTGAAATTGAGAGGTTTCTTGAAATTTTTAGGAGGGAAATGCCGTTTGCGAAGTGGACTGTGTGTTTTAAAAACAGAGTTCGCGTAAATTCGCCTAGGCGGTGGTTTTACCGCTTAGGCGGATTAGCGCCTTTTCCTTTTGAAAACTTTCTGGTGTAAATCTGCTTAGGCAGTGGTTTTTCCGCCGGGGCAAGTTTACACCAGTGTAAAACCATGATTTGGTTGTAAATCCCCTTAGGCGGTAGGTTTTTCGCCTGAGCGAATTGACGCCAGTGTAGGAACTCAGCTTTTGGTCTCTTTTTTTTTCCGCCTAGGCAGTGGTTTTACCGCCTGGGTGAACTTGCGGCAATGTAAAATTGAGACTTTTTCTATCCAATTATCGCCTAAGCGGTGGTTTTACCGCTTGGGCGACATTATGCCAGAATGTTTTCTCAGCCTTTTTGTCCAATGTTCGCCTAGGCAATGGGTTTACCGCTTAGGCGAATTTTTGCCAGTGTGGACCTAAGCTGGATTCCTTCAGGTTTTCACATTGTTTCTCTTCACCTCTTATTTCCTCTTCAATCCTCAAATTAGTTTTAGCATGCAAATCAATCCTAAGCATCTAACCTCATCAATTCACCACAAAAATTAATATAACAAGATCAATACGATCTCCAAAAAGGTATTTATACAAAAGTTGGGAATATTCGTTACCCTCGATGTCACGTCAAAAAAAATGTTGCTTGGTTTTACGTCCCTAGCATGGACGTTTCAAGAATTCCAGCTTTATTCTTTAACGAGGAAGATGTTCTCCACAACTCGCTCTTCATTTTTGAAGTAATGCTTGATCCGCTCCCCGTTGACTCGGAAAGTATGTCCGTCTTCGGCTTCTAGCTCGATGGATCCAAATGGATAGATATGCTTGATCTGGAACGGTCCAAACCACTGAGACTTCAACTTTCCGGGAAAGAGCCTCAGCCTTGAATTAAACAATAGGACTTGTTGGCCCGGACTGAACTCCCTCCGGACTATCATTTTGTCATGCCATCTCTTCGTTTTGTATTTGTAGAGCTTGGCATTCTCATAAGCCTCGTGCCGGAATTCCTCCATTTTATTTAATTGGAGGAGACGTTGCGCACCAAAAGCTTTTATGTCAAAATTGAGTTTCTTTATCGCCCAGAATGCACGGTGCTCCAATTCAACGGGCAAATAGCAAGCTTTCCCAAACACCAATCGATACGACGACATGTCGATCGGTGTCTTAAAAGACGTGCGATACGCCATAAAGCATCATCTAGCTTCACCGCCCAATCCTTGCGATTTGTATGAACCGTCTTTTCCGGAATGAGCTTGATCTCACGATTTAAAACTTTCGCTTAGCCATTTGTCTGTGGGTGGTAACGTAGAGCCACCTTGTGCCTCACTCCATACTTTGCCAACAAGGCATCGAGCATTTTGTTACAGAAGTGGGTCCCCTCATCACTGATTAAGGCTCGAGGTGTCCCGAACCGTGTCATTACATTATGTTGAAGGAACTTTAACACCACTTTGGCATCATTAGTAGGTGTTGCCACGGCCTCGACCCATTTAGACACATAATCCACCGCTAGCAGAATATACTCCTTCCCAAATGAGGGCGAAAATAGTCCCATGAAATGCAATCCCCACACATCAAACAACTCAAGCTCAAGAATTGACGTCAGTGGAAACTCATGCCTCCTTGATATGTTACCCACCATTTGACATCTATCAAAGGTTTTTACAAACGTATATGAATCTTTAAACAAAGAGGGCCAGTAAAAACCTGATTGCAGTACTTTTGATGCCGTCCGATTCACACCGAAATGGCTGCCACAAGGTGATGAATGGCAATGATAGAGAATACTAGCCATTTCCTCTTCCGGAACACATCTCCGGATCACCTGATCAGTACATTTCTTGAATAGCAACGGCTCATCCCACAGATAGTACTTAGCATCAAAAAGAAATTTCTTCCTTTGTGCTCCCGTCAACTCAGGTGGTAACACGCCACATGCAAGATAATTAACAATGTCAGCATACCACGGAAGTGCATTTTCTACTGCAAAGAGTTGTTCGTCAGGGAACACTTCCGTGATATTAGACTCGTCACCAACGTCATCTTGCATCAACCTCAACAAATGATTGGCCACAATGTTCTCACTCCCCTTTTTGTCCCTTATCTCCGCATCAAACTCTTGTAATAAGATAATCCACCTAATCAACCTTGGCTTGGCATCTTTCTTGACAAATAAGTACCGGATAGCCGCGTGATCTGTGTAGACGATCACTTTTGACCCAATGATGTATGAACGGAACTTATCACAAGTAAAGACCACCGCTAGCATTCTCCTGGGCATCATTCAATGTTTTGCTTGCATAATAGATTAAGCGGAAGATCTTCTCCTTCTGTTGGCCTAACACCGCGCTAACGGCATAGTCACTCGTATCGCACATATCTCAAATGGCATTTCCCAATCCGGAGCGACCATTATTGGAGCCGTGATCAACTTCTCCTTTATCGCCTTAAACGCCTCCATGCAAGCTTCATTGAATTCAAACGAAGTATCCTTCTCAATAAGGTGACATAACGGCTTCACCGTCTTCGAGAAGTACTTAATAAAGTACCGGTAAAAGCTGGCATTCCCCAAGAAACTTCGAACTCCTTTCACATTTATTGGTGGCGGAAGCTTCTCAATCGTCTCTATCTTTGCTTGGTCCACCTCGAGCCCCTTGGCAGAGACTCGATGACCTAAGACAATCCCCTCTTTAACCATAAAGTGGCACTTCTCCCAATTTAAAACCAAATTCTTCTCTTCACATCAGTCAAGAACAAACGCCAGATTGTAGAGACAGTGATCAAAGGATGATCCAAAGACTGAGAAGTCATCCATAAAGATTTCCATTTTCTCCTCCACCATATCGGAAAATATCGCCATCATACACCGTTGGAAAGTTGCCGGTGCATTGCAAAGGCCAAATGGCATACGTCGATACGCAAACGTTCCATATGGGCATATGAAAGTCGTCTTCTCTTGGTCCTCTGGTGCAATGGCTATTTGATTATAACCGGAATAGCCATCAAGAAAGTAGTAGTACTCATAACCGGCTAAACGATCTAGTATTTGATCAATGAAAGGAAGAGAAAAATGATCTTTCCTCGTTGCCTTATTTAATCTCCGATAATCAATACATACACACCACCCTGTGATGGTCCGTGTCGAGATAAGGTCATCCTTCTCATTCTTTACTACCGTCATGCCTCCTTTCTTTGGCACCACTTGCACCGGGCTCACCCACTCACTGTCGGATATAGCGTAAATAATCCCCGCATTCAAGAGCTTTAACACCTCCACTCTTACCACTTCCTTCATAGCCGGATTTAGCCGCCGTTGATGTTCAATGGAGGGTTTGAACGTATCCTCCATCAAAATCTTGTGCATACACACCGACGGACTAATTCCCTTGATATCTGAAATAGACCAAGCAAAAGCGGACGGGTGCCTCTTCAAGATTCTTAGCAACTTACTCTCCTCTTCTTCCGTCAGAGTTTATGAGATTATAACCGAATCAGTCAAATTCTCTCCCAAAAAGATATACCAAAGGTGTTTCGGTAATTGCTTGAGTAATAACCCACCGTGAGGCGGATTTGATTTCTCGAGAGAGTCTTCAACTTGTTTAATCTCCGCCACATGAATAGGATAATCTACGGCTTTCGGTTGAGCATCTAGAGCTAGCACGTATTCCACAACATCAAAGTCCGTGGTAGAGCCTCCCTCACCAAGATCCCCCATAGATAAGGAATTTGTGAGAGTGTGCTCTAAGGAATCCATATCTATGTTTGCAAGAAAGAACTCCCGCACGCAAGAGTCCACAACATCAACTCGATTGCAATTGGGAGATTCATCCGGAAAGTTCATAATGTTAAAAATGTTGAACCTTATTTCTTCATCATTCCCTCTTAAGGTCAAATTGCCGTTATGCACATCTATTAAGGCCTTTCCCATTGCAAGGAAAGGTCTACCAAGGATGATCGGGATCTCTCGGTCTTCTTCCATCTCAAGCACCACGAAATCCACCGGAAAAATAAATTTGTCCACTTTCACCAACACATCCTCAATGATCCCCTTAGGATAGGTTAGAGAACGGTCCGCCATTTGAAGAGATATAGTTGTCGGCTTTGCACTTTTGAGTCCTAACTTCCGATAAACGGAAGAAGGCATCAAATTGATACTTGCCCCTAGATCACAAAGTGCCTTATCGAAGTGGGATTTCCCGATAGTACACGGAATCGTGAAACTACCCGGATCCTTCAATTTAGTAGGCAGCTTTTTCTGTAGTATTGTACTACAATCTTCAGTTAGCTTCACGGTTTCATACTCCTCCAACTTCTGCTTCTTTGTCATGATATCCTTTAAGAACTTGCCATAATTGGGCATTTGTTCCAAAGCATCCGCAAAGGGAATGTTGATGTGGATTTTCTTGAAGATTTCAAGAAATTTTTCGAATTGAACATCCAACTTCCTCTTTTGGAACCTTTGAGGATATGGCAATGGTGTGACTAGAATCAGCGGATTCTATGAAAATGTTACTCTTCCCGGTATCACCCTTTCATCTCTTCTTCTCTCCTCAACTTTCTCCTTGTTGCTACTCCCATTCATGTCTTCACTTAACTTCTCCTTTCCTTCATCGGACTTTGCTTCAACGTCTTCCTCCACACTAGTTCTTGGTTCATCATCCGAAAACTCACGACTCACGGCCGGCTCAGTTTCCATAGGCCTCCTCACTTCTACGTCTCTGCCGCTCTTCAACTTAATCACCTTGCATTCCCGAGGGTTGGTTTCCGTGTTGCTTGGAAACTTCCCCTTGTGTTGTTCTTGAATTGCCCTAGCAAGTTGCGCGATTTGAGTCTCAAGAGCCTTCACTGTGGCATTAGTGTTGGTACACGTGGTATCAATAGAGTTCAGCCGTGTTTCATGTTTATTCAGGCGATTATGCATCTCACGCATCATAGTCTGTGTCTCTTTCATAAATGATCCCAGAACTTCATCCAAATTTGGCTTCGGATTGTGGATTGGCAGTTGTTACATTTGGCGATTTGCTTGCATTGGATATCCCGAAGATTGATTTCCATACCCCGGAGGTGGCCGCAAGGTGTTCTGATTATTCGCATATGAAAAGTTCTCATGATTACGAAGTCCGGGATTGTAGTGAGTTGAAATGTTGGTAGCCGGCCTGAAAGTGTAAGCACGGTTGTTCAGAAAATGGCATTCCTCAAACTCATTATCCAATCCGGATTGAGAACTACTTGCCGCTATCTCCTCCCCTTGATTCGACAAAGCACCTTTTGTAGACAAGGCGACTAATTGGTCCGAGATCTTGGACACTTGGGCCGATAACGTCGAAATATTGTCCGATTCTTGGATAGAAGCGACCTGTCTTCCCGTGTTCCTCTCATTCGGCCATTGATAGTTATTAGCCGCCATCTCCTCCAATAACGCATTTGCTTCGGTTGGGGTTTTGGACAATAATGATCCCCCAGAGGCCGCATCGACTATCGTTCTTGTCTGTCCATCCAACCCGTTATAGAATAATTGGGTTTGAAACCAATCTTGATAACCATGTTGGGGGCACCTTCTCAATAAGTCTTTAAACCTCTCCCATGCCTCAAATAATGGCTCGAAATCTCTCTGACGAAACTGCGCAATTTTGCCTCGGAGTTGAGACGTCTTCGAGGGTGGGAAGAACTTAGTGAGAAACCTTTGTGTAAGGTCCTCCCAAGTGCTAATGCTCCCCGGCTGAATCGATTGAAACCATCCCCTTGCTCGGTCTCGTAAGGAGAATGGAAATAACCTCAGCCTTATCACATCTTTAGCGACTCCGTTGATCTTTACGGTGTCACAGATTTCCAGAAAAGTATCCTAGTGTACGTTGGGATCTTCGTGAAGATTCCCGCTATATTGGTTCTGCTGAACCATGTTGATTAAGGCGGGTTTCAACTCGAAGTTGTTAGCTTGGATCGGCTGCCTCCGGATCCCTGAATAATTGTCCAACATAAGGGGCCGATAATAGTCCCGAAGGACTCGTTGTGGCCTCCATGCTCCGGAGGCTGGAGTGCTTGTAGAATATTCTCATGTCCACCAGCCATTGCTGTAGCTTTTTCTTCTTTTTGCTTAACAATACGTTTACTCCGCCGCATGCACTGCTCAAATTCGATTGATAAATAAAATAAATAAATGAATTGAATAAAATTTAAGAAGAAAATAATTATCGTGATTAACATTCAACTACTTAATCACAATATCAACTTAATTGAAAAACACACCGTCCCCGGCAACGGCGCCAAAAACTTGTCACGCGCTCGGATTCAACTACTTTGTTTCCTCCTCGTGGTAATTGGACTACTCACAAGTATACGAGGTCTAAGTTTTAATATAATGGATATTTTAGGATCGGACATCGTTCCACTGGGAACGGCCGGTAATTTAGTTGAGTATTGCGATTGCAATAGTTTCATATTATCTCGACTAATCAAATTTTGTTTGTTTTCTAATTACTATACTAAGATAAATGAGAACTATAAGGTTAGTTTTAATTACACTAATTACTTAGGTATAAATCTCTTTCATATAATGCATAACCGATTTCATTTAGTTAGCTATAACGGTTTCTATCTAATCCGACAACCTCTGTATCAATAACTCCTCCGCTACCTCTCCCGAGTGTAAAACGAGGGATTACACGACTTCGTGTCAACGAAGAAGTCCCCTTCAATTCTTAAACGACCCTAAGTCGCGTGATTTTTGAGCCAACATCATGGGTTGCATACGTTCTAATGCCCTCCCGGGTCGTTAGAACGTCACGTTGTATTTACCCTAGTCAGAATCCGGGGTTACCTCTCCCGAGTGTCAAACCCCGCATTTTCGGTTTATCAATACAAGAATAATGACAAGAATAACGATAAACACAATCGGATTTAGACAAACTACTCGTTAAAGTAACATAAATTTACTCAACTAAACGATTACATGATTTTGACTACACCTAAGTAACATTTAACTACTACTACAAGTTCTTAGCCATATACCATACAAAATAAGAGGGATTCAACATTATTAGATATGAAAAAGTGATTACAAAGAATAAAACAAGAGAGAAATGATTAAGTCTGGAAGTGAAACGGTTTACTGTCACTAATGATCGGTCTGCAAGTTATCCTTCTTTATCCGAATGATGAACCTCCTTCTTGATCTTCCAAATATAGCTTAAGAGCTCTTTTCTAGGGTTAGGGTTCTTCAACCACAAGTTTCAGACGTGGACAAGGGGTATTTATAGGCTTAGGAGTTCAAAAATATCTAAACAAATATTTTAACCTGTTTTGCGATTTCCGCCTAAGCGATGGAAACTTCGCTTAGGCGGTGCTTAAGTCAGTTAGAATTCTGCCTAAGCGGTAGAATCTTCACTTAGGCGGAGGACTAACTTCTTGACTCCTTATCTTTCTGACGGAATTCCGCCTAGGCGGTAGCTACTTCGCCTAGGCGAATTTACAGCAGTACAGCTCTATCCAGCAGTTCAGTACTTCCAGCGTTCTGGTGGATTTCCGCCTAGGCGGTGGAAACTTCGCCTAGGAGGATTCAATAATTTAGCCCTTGCAACCTTCTGATGGATTTCCGCCTAGGCGGTGGAAACTTCGCCCAGGCGGATTCAATACTTCAGCCCTTGTAACCTTCTGATGGATTTCCGCCTAGGCGGATTCAATACTCTTTTTTCATCTTTTTGGCTACCCCTTTCGCACCATTTTTCTCGGTTTAACAATTGTTTACGTCCTTGCTCCTGACTAATAAAAACAGCTAAAACGGTATTCAAACTTCAATAAAATACTCGAAAACTGGCAAATTCGGTTTAGAATTAGATAGGTATTTTACACCTATCAGTTTACCATTCTTTTACTTTCATATTATGCTTATTATGATATTGTGGTTGATTTGAGAATACGGGGTTTAACACTCGGGAGAGGTAACCCTGAATTCAGACTAGGGTTTAAACATAACGTGATGTTTTAATGTTTCGGGAGATTATTAGAACGTGTGCAATCCGTGAGGTTGGGGCAAGACTCATGTAATCATTTAGATGCTAGATAGGAATATCGGTGTTGATGTGGTTGCATATTCACTCACTTTACACTCGAGAGAGGTAGTGAGTGACTTTTAGAAACTTAGATTGACGAATAGATTGATAACCGTTAATGTAAACTAGACTAAATCAAACACGTATAAGTAAACGAAGTTAATCCCTATATAATCTATTCCTATATAATTTAGTCCTAGTATTTTAGTTTAATTTGTTGTTATTTTATTTTAGTTTAGTTATTTTTATAAAAAAACCTAAAATTCGATCGCCTAAATAAAGTTAGGTTACGACAAAGGCAATACTTAACAATGATTTAAACCAATCCTTGTGGATACGACAACCCTACTCATCCCTATTCTATTAAAACTTGACCTCGTGCACTTGCGAGTAATTCAAAGCGAATAAAAAGTCGCAACAGTAGCTATAGTGTTTACCTATTTTCCATTAAATCATGATAAAAATACATAAAAAAAAAAATAAATAAATAAATAAATAAATAAAAAATTAAATAAAAAAGAAAGGGGAAAAACTTTTAAAAAGGGAATTATTTTTGTTTAAGTTATCAAAGAAAATTGCTTGGATATTGTTTAACAGTGAATATCTATTTAGACTGAGGTACCACTTTCAGACAGGTGTCTTAGGGTATCTAACACCTTTTCCGAGCATAATCGACTCTCGAACTTAAAGAATATCTCAGGTACATAGACCTATAGAAGTCAAAATATGGGCCATTTTAAAAAGAAAATTGAATTTTCAAAATCCCGATGACCTAGCACACTGTTTAACCCCATGCTAGGTGGCAACTCCGTTTTTAACAAAAATCTCAACCATAGAAATGTTTCAAAACTGACGCCCAAAAAATCCCATAAAAAATCATTTTTAAAATGAACGGATTTGGATGTCTTAGAGATGAAGGGGTGAAACTTGTTTTCACCCTCTTCTCGATTTTCTACTTCTTCCACTATTGAAATCCGAGGTGCGTCAATGGTTCGGCCTGGCAATTGGCCCCTTTTGGTGAAAAGGTGAGCCGTTTTCTTTCCCTTCTCCCAAGAAGAAAGGCAGCACCCGAAGCAACCCGACATAATGAATCTTGATATAACAAGAAAAATCCACACATAAAATTTTCTTTATCATGATTTCTATTGATTAAGTTTAAAAATAGAAGTTTATTTGTATTTCATAAAAAGTTAGCATAATTTGATTTAGAAGAAAAAAAATGCTCCTAATTTATAAGTGGAAAAGTATTTTTTTAGATACGAAATTACACTACCAACATTTCCATCACACTGTTAACAATAATAAAGCTAAGTAATATAGATACTACCCATAACAAAGATAGTAATAAAAAAAAAAATCGATACATAAGTAAGAATGTATGATACATCATCCTAAACAAGCTGATAAATATACAACAAAAATACCCACAATAGTACAAACATGTAAAAAATGTAAAATAAAAATAAAATGGCTATGCCTATCAAAAGTCTGGTGTAGGTCAATTTGTAGCCTCTCTTGAACCCCTTATCGGTGGAGTCGGTGTTGCGAACGAGATCGAAGCCTCCAAATCGGCCACAAACTGTGTTGTACAAGGAGTGTTCATACGAGCCTCAGGGGAAGGGATCGGAATCTGATGAGAAGCTAATAAAGCTCAAAGACGGGCGACCTTTTTGTGCAAATCATTGCTATCTTGACATTGTTGCTCACACTTTTCCCCAAGAGCATCTCTCTCCGATCTAATGGCATCCAGCTCAACAGTAGGAACCACATCCTTATCACTACAACTCACCCTGAAAGCTAGCACTTTGTGACTTAATAGGGTGACGCCTACGGGATATACTATGTCTGTCTGTGGACCGATAGATACTCGTGAGAACCACTCAAGGTATCTCTCCTCAAGAATAGGCGGAGTAACCAAGATTTTGGCCCAGTGAGCTATCCAAGAGGGGGTGAATTGGATAGTTACAAAAATTTAAACAATTTTAATCTTTCAACACTTAATTTATCAAATAATCAATTTATCCTAAATCAATTATTATCTTCGTTATGTAGTGGATAAGTGTTTATATTCTAAGTGCACACCCAAACAAATATGATAAAAAGAATAACAAAGCAGCATACCAAGATATATTCTGGTTCAGCAAGCTAACCTTGCCTAATCTAATCCCCCAAGCTCCATGGAAATTAGCACCCACTAAACCTTTGATCTCTTTACCAGGTAGAAACCAAACCCTTATAATTTTTCTTTTCAAAGGCTAAGGAAGAATCTTATCTTTTTACCAGACTAAAAACTAACTGAATTCTATTACAGGAAGAATCACCACCTAATCCTTTTACAGGCTAAAAAATCAAACCTAATCCTTTCACAGGCTAAAGATCAAACCTCACAATTCTCCAAGTATCATTTTCATAAGTAATGATGGAATCTTCACAATTCACTCAATTCAATTCAGGAAGAATCACAACCTACTTCTTTTCAAGGGAAACGAATAACCTAACCTTTTTATATCGTAGGAAAATATCAAACCCTATTCTTTTTACCGGAAAAGATTAAAACCTAACTACCCTTACTAGACACCTACCTAACTATGTCTAATCCGCTCAAACTCACAAATACAAAAAATTATGAGTTTCTTCCCACCAAGAGCTTCTACTACCTCAATACAATTATACTTGATTAATGTCTCAAAATTTACTAAGTGATAGAATCAATGTGAGGAAAATTAATATCTAATTAATAACAAATGTGAGTAGCGCAAAATATAGCACGTAATCAAATTATAACACAAAATCGTTTTAAAAATATTTTTATGCTCTTCAATTTGAAAATGATTTTTCAACATCCTTAAATCCAAGCAATTAACAATAATATGAAATCTAAATTAAGAACAATAACTTGAAAAAATCTTACCAGGAAAACACTTGTGAATTAAAACAAGATCGCAAGATAGCACAAATCGGTGACGCCAATTCAACAGCACTTTAGCTCAAGAACTTTAATCACAAAATATCTCTCGAATAATCTCAATAGAATAATAACTCTCAGAAAAGTTAAGGAATTGATAGTTCTTGATGTATATGATCTAATTTTTGCAGGTCTATATATATAGATTGAGATCAAGCCTTCCAATTACTAGTTTTCAAAAGATATACCTCTAATAAACACCTATAGACCCCATATAACATATTCATTCAATTCTAGCGTATTTCACTTAAAAATAACTTTTAAAACTCTCAATTAAGTCCATAAAATATTTCTTAATCATCAATTACAAAGATAGGAAATATTTAGTTGCAAAATCGAGAGAATCTTTAACTATATAGACAAAATCAATGGCGACACCAAAATACATATACCATATCATCAATAGGTTCAAATCCCACGAAATACTCCCTTAGAATCATAAAAAAAAAAAAAAAAAAAAAATGGCTAGTTTTTTACCGAAACCCCAAATTTCTTGAAATCTTAACCGAAACAGCTGGTTGACCGATTGATTCAGCGTGCAAACCAGGCCAAAACCGAATAGGTAGTCGGTTGACCGATTACTTCGGGGAATTTTTCCAACCAAAACACAACGCAATATGCTGACCGATTGCCCTCCGATCAGTTGACCGACTGGTTCAAAGACTTTCACTTTTCCAGCCTTAGACCCATTGGTTGACCGATCCCTTCTTGGTCAGTTAACCGATTGATGTAGAATCTTCATATTTTGTTCTGAAACCTCACTATTTCAATCAGTTGACCAATCCTTTTTAGACTAGTTGACCAATTGATACGGGTTGGTCAATTTCTTCACTAATTTTTGCTTTGAAACTCATTATTCAATTAACCGATTGCTTTTCTCAATTAACTAAATTGACCCTAAATTTCAACGTTAAACATGATTTACACTTAGGTCAATTTTCATTTTTCAATTTTACATAGGAGCACATTTTAATCACTAATTATGATCCTAAAATTCATCATATCAACACAAAAAAATATAACTTATTTAATACTGTCGCGTGTGATCCTAATCCGGGTTGTATTAAGAGTATAAGAGTATTGAGTTATTTTCACCAAATTTCTTCAGGATCTTTAATACTCTTTATTTTTTCATTGTCCATCTTTGCACCATTGATATTTTCTTCATGATACAATCTTTTAATGGAAATCTTTTTTTGAAACACCCAACAAAATCATTAGTTCTACAAAAAATATCAACTTTTAATTGTCCATCAAAACCTCGGGATCAATACAAGATATTTGCAGGAGCATCTGGATCAAATCTATCAATATCGGCAAAATCTGTGTAAGGCCCAAACTGCTCGGTAGGAGGCTGGAGTAACTCTCTAGAAAGCTGAGGCGAGGCTCTCTCACCCATATACATCTCCCACATAGATGACCTCCTAAAGCAATGGTGATGAATTGATAATCTCCTCTTAGGAATCATATCCGCCTAGGGAGGATCTAGCGGTACGGTTTCCAGATGACGTTAGCATTGGTCAAGAACTCTATCTAGGTACGAGCCACCACGTGATCCCTTAAGGATGGGCCCTTTAAAATCAAATTATTCCATTTTTCCCCTAGGGGGAAGCTATCCTCCAACGTAGAGAACAGGAGGTAGAAAGGAAGATACTTGTACACCTAGTACTGCAAAACAAAAGATACGAAAGTAATCGAGGAAAATAGAAAATAAAAAAGAAGAGGAAAATTAAAGATATAAGGAAGAATAAACTCACAGGTAGAAACTAAGAGAACCTGTTCATGCTACCAACCTGAGTCGATACACGTGTACACATAGATTCTAGGAAAGTTGCAAAAGCGAATCTCCCCCAATCGTACTCGGCTAAACTAGCTAAGTCACTCAGAGTCCCTATAAAGTGGAGAGGAATGGTAGTACTCACCGAAGCCATGAAAGTACCACCGAAGAATGGGAGTAATAGGATACGACAGTATTAAAACCTCAACTTTGGGTCCTTAGGAGTAAGGTCTTCGAAAGTCGACTCATCCACTAGATGATTATGCCGAATGTGTTCACCAACCCTCGAGTCTTAAGGAATATCACTAAGGAGCTCTTCTACCCTCGCCCAAGAAGTCTACTGTGGGGAACGACTCAACCACGGAATCGCATCCTAATGATCATTGCGTAATCGAGAGGCATCAGCACTAGCTCTCCATAGACCAGATACAACAAATGCATGGAAAACAATCAGTGCTCTATCAAGACATTCAGATAGACAATGTCTATATAGGAATCCTGAATAGTGAAAAAATATCTAAAGCCGCCGGCGTAGAGGAAATAGTTGTAGTCAGGATGCATCCTCCTCACATAAATATAGAAAGATAACCAGGACCCCCGAAATTTTTTATTACACAAGGAGTTGACCGATACGTAAGTCAACACGCGAAGCAATATGATATTATTTTTGGTCAAAAGGAAAGGTAAAATTGAAAAGGGTTTATTTGAGAACCTAGTCAGACTGCAGGTGTATGGAAGGGTAATGTCTAAGATCTCTTAGTAGACACCAATATGTTAATACTCTGTGTTGAAGCCGCTCCGCATCTAAGGTAAGAGCTCTATGATAAGTCAATTTCTGATCATTATATTTTCATAATTAAGTGTTAGTTTTGAGTGATTTTTAGTGTTTTTGTTGTAATTTCTAATGATATTTGGTTCTTTTGTGTAGGAATCGGGAAAATGACAAAAATGGAAAAAACGGAGAAATCTTGATGAAGAGGCCAAGCAGCAGGACGGGGCTGCATCGCCATCAATGTGGTACTGCAAAAAGTGTAGCCCAATGCTAATTGGCGCTGATACATGTTTTTTTTTTTTTTTTTTTTTGCCTTTTGGCGCTGCAACTCCATTTTTACTACGCTGCAGCGCCGTTGCTCTGTTTGGCGTTGCAACCTGGTTGTTTTTGGGCTACAGTACAGTGAGTTCTGACCCAGTTCCTTTTGCATTAAAGCGGCGTTGAAGCAAGGAATTTGGCACTGCAGCACCAACCTACTGATCTGAAACTTCAAATAAGGTATTTGGCGTATTTTGAGAGAGGATACATGGAGGAGAAAAATAAAAACAAATTGGGATAGAGAGGAGGAACAAAAATCAAACATTTGAGCATAACTTCCCTACTAAACCAGATTTAGACTTCTATTCTCCTCATTTATCTCTTGGTTTAGATTTTGGTTTGTTGTTTTGATTATGTATTCTTCATTTGTTGTTGGGTATTTGGAAATGACAATGTGTAGCTAAACTTTTCTTGTCTAGGGATTAATGTAGTTTATTTGTACTATGTTTGATTGAATCTATGTTTTGCTAATGGATATTCATCTCTGTTCAATTGTGTTTATCATTTTATCACTTTCATTGTATGTTTGTATATGATATTGTGGTTAATTTGAGAATATGGGATTTGACGCTCGGGAGAGGTAACCCCGAATTCAGACTAAGATTAAACACAACACAAGTTTTAATAGATCGGGAGATTATTAAAATTTGTGCAATCCATAAGATTGGGATAAGATGAATATAACCACCTAAACTCTAGATAGGGATATCAGTTTTAAAGTGGTTGCATATTCACTCACTTGACGCTCGGGAAAGGTGGTGAGAGAGCTTTAGAAATCTTAATTGTTGAATAGGTTGATAACCATTAGTGTAAACTGGAAGAAATCAAGTAAAAGTATAAGTGAACGAAGTTAATTTCTAGATAATCCATTCCCATTATATTTATACCAAAGTCTTGTAGTTTGACTTGTTTTAATATTTCGAACACAATTCAAATTATTGATCGTCTAGATAAAATTGAGTTATTCTAATAGTAGTACTTAGCTTGTTCTAATGGTAATTCCAGTGGACGATACTTGATCTTCGGATCACTTTATCGCTTGTTCAACCTCGTGAACTTGCGAGTATTCCTAGCACATAATTTATCGCAACACTCTGTCACGAAAAGACCGAGGTATAGGATCACCAAGATCGAAGTTGTCTACGGGAAAATCCTTTGGAAGGCCCCCCTCAAACACCTTATCCTCTAGAGAAAAGTAATCCAGATCTGCAACCCTCTTTGTTGCATTAGAAGTTTTGGTAGATACATAACCCGTAGAGGTACCAGATGACCCGATCATTGACCGTTTAGCAAGTTGGGCCTCTCGTAAAGTCCCCTCAACAGTTAAAGAAGAATGTACGGTCACATCATCGAAAATCCTAAGTGCTAACACCCTAGGTTGACCTCGAGTGCGCTTCGAAGCACACCCTTTAATAGGGGTGTTAGGGGCCTTGCCTTCCCATGAGAGTAGGAGGGACGATGACTACCGTCACCAGAAGAGCCTACTATTGACATAAAATTGTCTAGAAAAAAAATAAGTTAAAAATCAAGTTCTATCATTTGGACTTTTAATTTAAGGGTAGAATGATCGCGCCATATTTTACACAATCTAATACCGTTATTTAAGTTTCATTAATATTTTAAATTAGTATTATTGATTTATTTTGTTTGTTTTTGTAGATTTAAATAATTAGATAAAAACACACTATTTAGAAGCAAAATGCGCAAGCAAATGATCAACTGGATAAAAGTCATGATTTCCTAGCACTATAATAAGACCAATGTCTATTATTTTGGCTATAACTAATTGCACATCTAAAATTTTGGGATGAAACAAGTTGCACATGAAAGTACCCTAATATTTCCAATGACTAGTCATATAAAAAAATACAGATTTTATATAAGAAAGTTACAGACGTTTGAAGTTGGCATTACCAATCTGCCAAACATCATGCGCACGACCTTAAACGCGCGTCCTGGATAAGCTTGGTCTATTTTGAACCATGACAAAGCAAAAATTAGGGGCTGGATTTGTTATTTTTAAGGAATAGGATGGCCATGACAATTGAATGATTGTTCATCAAATATGCAATTATGAGGCCATTGAAACAAAAAAGGCAATTAAGGAAAATAAGGAAAGAAAAGTTGACCAGAGATGCACCGGTGGAATTTTGATTGCATTTTCTTTTCTTTTAGACTGGCCATATTTTTTTATGGAGAAGGAACTTCGGCAGTAGGGTTTTTGAGACTGGTTTATTAGTTTTCTTTTTCTTCTATTTTTTTTTTAGATTTTGGCGTGAGATTCTTCAAGAGAGCTTTGTTGAATATTTTGTGGGCAAGAAGAACATGGCCATGAAAGGATAATTTCCCCTCAACCAGGTTAGGATTAGGGTAAATATTTTTGGGTTTATGTAATATAGTATTTTTAAATTAATTTTGAATTATGTGTAAACAATTGTATGGTGTGGAATATTATTCTTGAAATGGTTTATTGGGATTGGATTTATTTTCAAAGTATTCTTGTAGAGATTTTGAATTTTAGATTTGATTACTTCTAGAACATTAGATCTAGTACTTAAGGTCTAAATCTAACAATCATACAATATTATTCTTGAAATTTTATTATTGGTTTGGATGGTTTATACCTAGATTTTAATTCATCTTACATTAGAGTAACGTAGAAATTAAATACTGAAAATAAAGCATACCGAAGAATAATCAATCTAATATTTCTGAATAGTTTCGACTTCTAGTTAGAAATACTCATTTGCATAAATTTGAATGAAAAAGAAAATACAATAACAATATAATCCCAAAATACGTAACCCGTAATTCCTAACCTGATTATCTATGTTCATTTGCTTTAGATTTAGTATTTTATTTTTCTTATATTAAAAACTCAAAACTCAATCAATATTCATTTTCGTTAAAGGAAGAAAAATAATTAGAAATCGATAATTACAAGACCCATCTCTAGGGTTTGACACCCTACTTGAACCCGTACTACATCAATATAGCGATACCATTTAATTGTATTATTTTTTAACGATTAAATTTTGGCACCGTTACCGGGGATCGGCATCGCTAATTGTTGATTTCTATTATTTTTTCCCTCCATCTATATATATCCATCTCTTTTGTTTCTTCAGTTTTATTTTACATATTTAACTAAGATCCAATTGGTAAGTTCAAATCTACAAGAATTCATGTTATTCCGTCCAATTTGTTTTTATATATAAAAAATATAAATATAAAAAAAAAAAATATCAGGACTAGGGTAGATGGATTATGACCCCGAGAGATTAGTCACGTCAATTGCGGCACTTAAATATTCTAATCTCTCAAGATCGCAACCTGATTCGTACTTATGTACGGTGTACCAAAATCCCAACCATTGTTTTCCCAAGAGGATACGAATGCTCAATCCACTAAGATGCAACATATCCTTAAACTCTTAGAAGAATAACAAGTCCTTATAACCTTGGAAGAGCAAATCAAAAAGATAGACTGACTAGAAGCCCAAGTTAGGGAAATTGTTGAAATATTGAACGAGGAAAATGCAAAGAGTGGTTTGGAGGTTGACAATTGGGTAAGTATTGAGGAGAGTGGTCTAGAGGACAAGAGTGAAAGGAAAAAAAAAAAAAAAAAAGAATTGTCAAAAGGACTCTAGCTGAGCAAAACTAGTGAGGAACCCTAATAATATGATCCTGAGCTTGAGTTGTGCTTGGCTCAACCATCACCATTTAGCGAGGTAGAGAAAAAACAATGGGGTACGAGAGTGAAGGTGAGGAGATGAGCTTAGAACTTGAAATTACGTACATGGATAAGGTTAGGATAGAAAATTATAAGCAACATGAGATTCAACCATCAATGACACATTTAAAAAATCTTCCTTTGATTGAAATATCCATTATACCCATGCACCATATCCCAAAATTAAGGTATATCTTTTTTATACGATGGACCAATTGTAAACCCTGATCACGAACGATTTTTGTCATATTCGGTAGGTTGACGGAACTCAACTTCTCTTGGGGGTATTAATAAAAAGACCACAAATTAAGTCCAATCGGAAAGAAATGGGATTTGATTTGTTAAATAAGTTGAGAAATATGGTTTATTTACCAACAAGTTAAGTACTTTTAGATTCAAATATTTGTGAGTTTTTTAGAACTTTTGTTAGTTTAATATATTTTTGTGTTGTTTTGTAGAATCATAAATAAATGAGAGAAAATATGAAAATATGGTATTTAATCAAAAAGTCCGGGATTTGGTCAGAACGTTGGGGTTACAGTGTGAAAAATCGGGGTTGCAAAGAAGAAATCGAGGAAGAAACTATAATCCACCGTGTTTTGGGGATGTAGTGCCAACCAAATGGTGCTGCAGCCCGAGTCCCCAATCCACTGTACTTTAGGGCTGCAACGCCAAACAAATGGCGCTGCAGATCAAGTTCAATTCACGCTACAACGCCAATCGATGAACTTCATACCCATTTGTTTACTAGGATGCAATTTGATTTTGGAAAAATGCAAACGATAAAAGTTGTATATCATATTCTTATATTTCCAAATCATTTTGAATTACCTCAATCGGAGTTCGAACGAGAAAATTATCGTTGTTTTTCAGAAGTTTCACACTACAGCGCCGAGTTTCAAACTTGAACACTATTTTGGGCCTATATATACCACCTTATGCCTAAAACATGGGGGTGGCGAGATTTGGGAGGAAAACACAAAGGGTGGCTAGATTTTGGGGGAAAAATCACCATTGGAGGCTTAAAATGCTAGAGAGGGAACCACCTCCTCAAAGAGTTTTTCTTCCCTTCTCTCACACTAATTTTTTTTTGTTTTTTTGTTTTTTTTTGTTTATTTTTTTTTTGGATATTATGTTGAACATGTTTGCATCTATGGATTTCTTGAAAATGTTAGTCATATCCTCCTCTATGTTGTGTTAAAATTCATATTTAAGGCTTGATGTAATCTCATTTGAACTATGTTTTGGATACTTTGTTAATTGTTAGTTTTAATTCCATATTATGCCTCTCTATATTTAATGCGTTTGATTCATATGGTCGATGAATTAGATGATTTTAGGTTATAAATTTTATGCTCGAGAGAGATTGAGATTGTTACTGGAATTGAGAGTGCATAATTTAGGTTGTTGTGAGTCCAGGAGGAGATCAACACCTTGGTATTCGAGTTGGGAATTTAGAATCTTGATCAAGTTCTAGATTAATCAGCTAGAATCTCTATTCAATTATGTTTGTCTTATTAATGCTTCCAATTTATGCTCCCATATGATACCTTGCTTGATTTAAGAACTTGAAATTTGACACTGGAGAGAGGTAATTTCGGGTTCACACTTAGGTTAAACACAACATAAGTTTTAATAGATTAGGAGAATATTAAAGCTTGGGTAATCTATAAGGTCAGGGCGTAACAAATATTTTCAACTAAATTTTAGATGGGGATATTCGTTTTGAAGTGTTTACATATTCTCTCACTTGACACTCGGGAGAGGTAGTGAGAGAACACGAGTGACCTTGATTATTGAATGAATGGAATTGACTAACAATTTCTTAATAGGATGACATGGGAATAATGAGATGAAATCAAGCCCCTAGAACATTTGTGCATAGGAAGTGCATATTTTATTTTGTTTTTGAATTTATATTTGTTATCGTTTTATTTTTACAAATCTTAAATTTGAACGTCTAAATAAAATTAGGTTATGATAATTGCAGTACTTAGAGACGATTTAAACCAATCTCTATGAATACGATACTCTGCTCTCCCTATACTATTAAAATTTAACTCATATATTTGCGGTGTGTAGCAAAAAAAAATACGCTACCAATCGCCTGCTACTCAATACTCACCGACTGGAGAGTAACTCAATAGAAGGTAAGAAGAAGGTTACTCCAATACAGATAGGAAGGTTTAAGACACTCATCGTCTGGCTGAAGATGCTAAATTTAGCACTAAGTAGGTGGCGACCCACGCATAAAAAAATAAAATAATAAAAAACACAATAATAAAAAATGAAAAAAGAATAAATAAATAAATAAATACAACTTGATGAGGATTGGATTGATTGACTAATTTATTTAACTCATAAATTTTTGTGATTATTTTGATAGTGCAAATGCACAGGTTTGGGGGGGTGTTCTGCGCTATCAAGTGTGGTGTTTTTCCCATGGTATTCCATACTATGATATTGTTAATCTATCATATGAAAATGCATCTGTCAAATACAAACTTGAGTTAGTTGAATAGTCATTGGAGCGTAGCACTGATTTCTAAAAGTATATCATTTTTTGATCTTCACATGCATCTTGACTTTTATTTATTTTAAATTTAATACATATATTGGTTTACTGTGTTTTGGCATGATAATAACTTACACTTGGAGTATTATTATTATAAATAAAAAAAATAAAAAAATTGTATTAATAATAATGATTTTCTATCTTAATGATGAACTTTCGCCGAGTAACCAGGCCTTTTGCCTCAATAAGTTTTGAGTGCTCGCGTCAAAATGAGGAAACGATTTGTTAAGATAATAAGTGACTCGTTAACCCCGAAGCCTAATATGTTTTAGTTATTAAGAATGAAGGGTGCCTTAATACCTAATGTCCTGAGCCGAATGGATTAGGATCATTGGCCCAAAACTCGCTACATGGATATCTTAGAAAACCCAGTGGGGAAAATAAAGATATATTTATTAAAAAATAATAATAAATAAATATATACTTTTGGGGAAACGTTATTTGATTGTTGAAATTTTGGTGACCAGCGACATTGTAATAAATTCATTATAAATAAAAATCATGTGTATGCCGTGGGTGCAAAAATGATTATTGTTAGGAGTCATGTGCTAGGAAACCATTGACTAAATCAGTAACTCTTTGATGATTTTGATTTGATGTGCTATCATTAGATATGACTAACAAAATATTTGTAAGGAATACAATCAATAATAAGGAACCTGAGATATTTGTGGGTATCATCACTGTAAATCCTCACGAGACTAAAACTCGCCTATTAGGGGTGACCTAGGGATTTAAAGACATGTCAAATATGCTAAATACAATCGTGTTTCATATGAAAGTGATTTTTCATTTAATAAAAATATTTAATTTTGCTCAAGGACTAACAAAAATTAGGTTTGGAGGTGTAATCGTGCCACATTTTATGCGATCTAATATCGTTATTTAAGTTTAGTTAATCTTTTAAATTAACTAAATTAGTGTGATTGATTTATTTTGTTTGTTTTTGTAATTTGAAGAAATGGATAAAAAAAAATCACACTATTTGGAATTAAAATGCGCAAGAAAATGATCAACCGGATAAAAGTCGCGGTTTCCTAGCACTAGAATAAGACCATTGTCTATTCTTTTGGATATAACTTATTGCACAGTAGAAATTTTGGGATGAAACAAGTTGCACGTTAAAGTAGACTCCCGAAACTTTCCAATGACTAGCCATATAGCAAAATCAGATTTGATTGCATTTTCTTTTCTGTTAGACTGACCGCCTTTTCTTCATAGAGATGGGGCTTCGGCAGTACAATTTTTTAGACTCGTTTCTTAGTTTTCGTATTTCTTTTATTTTTTATTTTTATTTTTCTACTGGATTTTGGCATGGGGTTCTTCAACAACGCTTTGTTGAATATTTTATGGACAAGAAATACATGGAAATTAACGGTTAATCTCCCCTCAACCAGGTTAGGATTAGGGTAAGTATTTTTGGGTTTATGTAAAATATTGTATTTTTAATTTAATTTCGAATTATGTGTAAGCAATTTTATAGTGTGGAATATTGTTCTTGAAATGCTTTATTGGGATTAAATTTATTTTCAAAGTGTTCTTATACAGATTTTGAATTTTAGATTTAATTACTTCTAGAACATTAGATTTAATACATGTGGTCTAGATATAACAATCATATAATAGTATTCTTGAGATTTAATTATTAGTTTCGATGATTTATGCCAAAATTTTAATTCACCTTAAATTAGAGTAACGTAGGAATTAAATACCAAAGATAAACCATGCGAAAGAATAATCAATCTAATCTTTCTGAATAGTTTCGACTTGTAGTTAAGAAAACTAATTTGCATTTGAATTAAAAAAAAAAATACGATAACAATATAAATCCCAAAATACATAATCTATAATTCCTAACTTGGCTATCTATTTTTATCCATTTTAGATTTAGTATTTTGCTTTCCTTATATTAAAAACTCAAAACTCAATCAATATTCATTTTTCGCTAAAGGAAGAAAAATAATTAGAAATCGATAATTATAAGATCGATTCTTGTGGTTCGACGCCCTACTTGAATACGTACTCCATCTGTATCGCAGTACCATTTAAGGGTATTATTTTTTAGCGATCATAAAGATGGAATTTTAGAGGTCACAAATCGATCTTTGGATCACCGCTTTCAATGTTCTAAAGAACCCTTCGTAGACGGCCAAGGCGAAGCTCTAAATAGCCTACCATTGGCCGAACACGTGGAACAAGGAGAATGAGTTAATCCCTCCAACGTCGACAGGTACATCTCACTTTTGTTAAACTAAACGCATTTCATTCGTTATCTAACCCTAATGTGAAATTGAGAAATTCAAATTCAAATTCAAAACTCCAACCCCTAAAATTGAGATAAATTAATTTTTTTGCAAACCCATCTCACAACGAAGAAATATAAAATAGCAACAATGACGTTTCAAGAAAACTAATTAACCACCAAGAACTTACAACGATACGCATGTAGATGTAGTATCTAGGAATCTTTTAAAAAAAAAAAAACTTATCAGGAATCAAAAGAAAAGAAAAATTCTAAGACAACTCTGTTAAAAAACAAAGAAGAGTAAAAGTCTTTGAAGAAAAAACTAAAATGAAGTTCCATAATAATTTCACTACGATTTTCATGTGATGGGAAGATCGAAACAAAGACAACAACTAGTGTTCAAACAAACATTCTAAACACATTTACCCAAAGGTGGAAAATGTGAATAATTTGTCCGAAAACGCGCAAGATTTTGGGCCCACACATATGACCACTTTTGAACAACAATTGATACAGAAACTACCTTTCAAACTTGCACAAATATCATATTCATGCAGTAACAAAGATGAGAACAAAAAAAATTGATAACATTTTCATGGCTAAAGAAGCAAAAATTCGCCATTACTCTTAGGGTATGGAAGAAAAGTGTTTATTTCCTCTATAAACTATATAACAACCTTAATAACACAGTCCATAACAATACACTACATTGGCATGCATAGGTTTCATGAGGAAAAAGAGATTTAAAGAAATAAAGAAAACCCTAACTTGAGAGTGAAAAAAATCCAAGATATCTTGATAAAACTAAGTGGGAAATTGAGTAAACATCTTAAACTAATCTTTTGATGAAAGAACTTGAAGAAAATCAAGTAGAATTGGTTGAAATTCAGTGGAAATCGTCTAAAAACCCTTGCCCTCCCCCCCCCCCTCCCCCCCCCCCCCCCTCTCTCTCTCTTGTTTTCCAAAACAAACATGGTCTAACTGTATTTATAAGACAACCCTGCGCATTGGACAATGCACAAGGTTGCAAAAATTATGTTTTTCAATTTTTTTTAAAATTTTATTTTCGAAAAATTTAAAATGCATTAAGATAAAGAATACAACCTTACCTCGAGATGCGTGGAGTATCAAAAGACGTGCTAGAATCAGCACTTTAGGCTTGCTTAAGTCACTTCACGTCCCATCGTCATAAAAGTAGGAAAAGTAAGGTCAAATAAAAAAGGTAAGGTCGAAAACAGGGTCAAATCAATAAACGTCAAATCATGTCATTTCATGATAAAACAGGCTTGGCAAATGAATTTTATCAGTATCATGATAAATTAAATAGCCTGGGCGTTGCACCTATGGACGAATTCTAGAATTGATTTCCCATCTTGAAAATTCTTTTCCGTCACCACCCAATAATGTGTCGGCGAGCGTGTTTAGGGATTCACAATGCTTATCTCAAATTCATTTTTCATCACCTCTAACAACAGCGAGACAAACTGACTTAGCTTCTCTTATAGTGGCTAATTCGTCTCCTCCCCATCCCCCAAGCTGGGGCATATTTTACACCATTTACGTTCTTAGTTTCGCGATAGGAGGTGTCGGATCTGTTTCCTCACGGAACTTATCCATCTACTACGTCAGTCAGAGACTGAGGCACATTTCACCATGTTCAAGATTTTCCAATGGGAATCTATGATTGTTTTTATCCCGAGTCGTAGACTGGGATAAGGGTCGAACTATGTTTTAACCTGATTCCGGACTTAGAAAATCAGGATATGCAAACAACCCTTGCGGGTTCGGTCGTTAAGTTAAAAATAGAATCATTGCCCCGAACTATATTTCGACTTGATTCTGGGTGCAAATCAAGATACGTATGCAACCCATGTTGTTTTAGTCGTCCAATCAATCAAAACGGTCATTGTTCGACACAATGACTTAACATGATTTCTAAATTAAAATACATGAGCAACTCACGTGGTTTTAGTCTCAGTTCAACATTTAAAAATTACATGCTTGGTTTGGGATACATGGGTAGCCAATGTAGGTTCTATCGTATTTTTCTGAAACACCCAGGGTTTATTCCTCTGCCCTAGCCTAGGTATGGGACACATTATATCGGGTTTTTCCGTCGAGATTCCTTAATTAGATTCACCCCAGTTTGTGCTGGAGCAAATTTAAGATTGTGATTCACTTCCCCAAAAATGTACGTACCACCGAGCCCTAGTCTTGGACTGGGGCACATTTTAACTTCATTTACCTACCTTGTGAAGTTCTTTACAATTGTTTTCTAGTCCCAAGCGAGGACATTGCTCCTGAATATTCCAAAAGAAAACAAGAATAAAAATAAAAATGCTTAAGAAAAAAGAATAAATAAATAAATGTTTAAATAAAATTTTAATTTCTTAGATAAATGTTTAAATAAATGTTCAAATAAATAAATAAATAAAATTGAAAAAAATGTTTAAATAAATGTTTAAATAATCATTTTTAATGATTTAAATAAATAAATGTTTCTCTTTTAATGTATAAATAAATAAATGTTTCTCTTTCACTATTTAAATAAATAAATAAGTGAATAAATGTTAAAATTTTTGTTTTAGAAACTTTGGTTCTTCTACAATAACTATCGTTTGCCAGCTTCAGTCTCAGATTGAGATGACACTCCCCGTAATCAGTTTCTATAACCAATAACCTTTTTCTACGCACGTCTGACTCACATTATTGTTAAATTTATTTAAAATTGTTAGAACTACATTTGATCTGATTCTTAACTATCCTAAGATATGTTGGAAAACCCTTGGTTGGGTTCGATCAAAACCAAAGCGACGTTGATAAGTCAACATTCTGTTCCTCTATGCTATGGTGTATCCCTTCTAGGATTGGTCAGTTGACCCTCCTTAGAGCTTTATTCCTGACCTTTATAGTAGGACTTGTTGGAACTACATTTGACCTAATTCTCATCATGACAAGCTATTAAGAGCATTAAATGGGTATTAAATTGGATATTAAATAAAGCGTTAAACAACAAATATTTGGGCTAGATTTTGATCATCATAGCAAGATCTTCGTGATTACCTGCAAAATCCTAAGAAATCTTAATCATTACCTAAGATAATTTATCCATAAATAGCATTAAATGGTCATTAAGTAATCATTTAAAGTAGGCTGACTATGCCTATGCATTGGTGAATGTGCAGGCATGTCTTTGCCTATAAAAGGCAATCTGTTTTTATTAGGAACAAACATTGGTCTCTCTCTCTGTCTCCAGACTCGAATTTCTCTCTCGAGTCTCTTAATCTCTTAAGTTTTCTACCTCTTAGACACACCTAAATTCTTCCAAAAAAATCTCTCAAATGGTGTTCTTGATACTCTTCTAATAAGAGTTCCAAAAGTTTCTCAAGAACAACCAAGTAAAAGGGATAAGAGATTTAAGAATGAGAAGAACGAAAAATCACTTAGGGAAATACCACTCCCCTAAGTTAAGTAAGTTTTTCTTAAACTTCTCTTTAGTTTTTGTTCGTTTATTATAATTGATTTGTTTGTACATATTGTTCTTTGGTTGTTTTTAGTGTCTTAGATTTTGTACGTGGTGTACATAGTTTGTTTTTGTGTCAAAAACAACAAAAGTACATGGTATATGCATAGCATCTTTGCCCTGTCAAGAACACATGAAACCAAACTCAATGAACTTAAAATAAACTACCAACGATGGACTCCTAACTACTGACTACTAACAACTAACACTTACTTTTCCTGCTCTGTGCCTTTCCGCGCTAACCTAGATCATGACTTGGCACTAAGTCTCAAGCTGTGGACTGACACCCTTATATATATAAGCCTAGATCATAGACTGGCCTTACGTCTTTGGTCATGGACGTTCACCCTTTATACTACGTCTAGACATTTGTGGCTAAAAAGTGGAATAAATGAAGGTCATCTATTTCTTAAAGGATAAGTGTGTGCCTTTTTCAGTTCCTCCTTCTTAGTTATGAGTAGGACTGACACTTATATTCTATATTTTCTTTTCTTTTGGACTAACAAAAGTAAACATTAATATTAAACTTGCCTAAGCAAGTAAGTTTGGTTCGAATGTTCTTGACAAAATCAAATGTGTATATCAGTTACCATTTGTGTCATATTTGTTCTTACTTTTCTTAAATAAACAAAAAGAACTAAGAAAGAAAAGTGTTTAAGAAATTTTCTACATGAAAGTACTTTTGTGTTTTACTCTAAAAAAAATAAATCTTTGTTTTTCTAAAATTACTTTCATAAATAAATATTTTTAGGGCAAATTACACTTTCGGTCCTCGTATTTGTACGCGTTTTTTCATTTGGCCCTCCATTTTTTTTAAAATAGTCCTCGTAATTGCACTCGTTTTTTTAAGTGACCTTTCTGTCAAAAAATGGTGTTAACTTTAACGGATTTAGCATGTGAAATGCACATGTCATATTTTAGAGGGTAATAATGTAATTTTTTTTCTTTTTTCCATCTTCTTTTTTCTCTCTCTTCAGCTTCTCCTCCTTCTCTCTTCAACCATTCCATCGCTTTGTCTTGAGTCCTCCCTTGCTATGGAAACATTAGGGCTTTCCCACTGCACCAGGCAGAAATCAAGAACAAAGCCATGGAATGGTTGAAGAGAGAATGAAGAGAAGCTGAAGAGAGAGAAACGAGAAGACATAAAATAAGAAAAAAAATTACATTATTACCCTCTGAAATATGACATGTGCATTTCACGTGCTAATCCGTCAATGTAAACACCATTTTTTTACAGAAGGGCCACTTAAAAAACCAGGTGCAAATAGGAGGGATCACTTTGACAAAAAAAAAAATAGAGGGCCAAATGAAAAAACGCATGCAAATACGAGGACCAAAAGTGCAATTTGCCCATGTTTTTATATACATTGTTTAAAATAAAACTTTAACTTCTTATTATTTATAAAACATGGTTTTCCACATTTCAAATAAAATGTGTTTTTCTTAAAATTAGTTTAACTTTTTTTTTTCTTATTCTCATTTAAAATAATATGCTACTTTTGTCAAGTCAAGTTTATAAATAAACCCCTGCCCCCCGGGGCCAAATTTGTCGATTCTTCCATAATCAATAGACAGTCTAAAACGAAGACATTTTCTCTTTTATTTAATTTTTTTTATCTGTTGCTGCTTTTCATAAATAAAATTTTCTTATCTTCTTTCATAAAATAAACATAAAAGACATAAATATTTCAAAATAAGAATTAGTGTGTTAACCAAAAACGAAGGAAATTACTTGGACTAGTTTGATCTTAAAGATTTTTTTAAACTTAGGTACTATCTTCAAACGGTGTCTTGTGGTATCTAACACCTCCTCCGAGTATAACCGATCCCAGAACTTTGAAGAAATATCTGGTAAAAGACCTACTATTTTTTCGAGTCAAAACTTGAGTCATTTCTAAACTATAAAATGATTTTCTAAAATCTCTATGACCTAGAATATCATTTAACCCAATGCTAGGTGCCAATTTTATTTTTTAAAATAAATCCTGGCCCAAAGACGTTTTTCAAAATCGACGCCTAGAAAAGCCCCTGAAACTATTTTTTTCTAAAATGAATGTATTTTGAGGATTTTGAGATGAAGGAAATCGAATCATGTTTTTCGCTTTCTCTATTTCTCATTCTCTTTTTCAAAATCTGGGGTGCGTCAAAGGGCTAACAGAAGAAATTCATCTGAGACTTAAAATCCTCAAAATCGTATTTTGAGATGAAGCAATGGCTTCCAACAAACGCATATATATTCCGAGGTAAAATTGATCTCTGTTCTATGCTGTAATTGTTGGTGCTGGTTTCAAATTTCATTGTATTTGAATTTCTGAAACACGCGCAGCAAGGATATACGAGTTTATCTCTTTGTATATGATCTTAGATTCAAAGAGTTATTTCGCACATTTTTTTCTCAATTGCTTCGATTAATCTTCTCATGAAATAAGGACAGCCTCGCCTTCCTTAAGGTTTAATATTTCTCAATTGCAGAAGAACATGCTCCATAGAAATAACACTCCTTCGAGATCTCCCTCGCCCAGCAACAACACTAGCAGTAGCGGTGGCTTCGCAATCGTGCTCATTATCTCCGCTGCATAATACAAGCGTCGGAATATCACTTCATAATAAATTAGTTTTTATCACAATAACCTTGAACTTCATGGGTGTAACTTGAGTGTACCAAGCAGTAAGCCATTGCTCATTTTTATGATAAATTTATTATTTGGTCCGCCGAAGATATAGAAATAAAAAAAATAGACCCCCAACTATTATAATAATTTTTTTGAAGGGGTAAGAGAACAAATTCATTTGAGACTCAAAATTGTGAAATTTTAAAAGACAAACGCTCACTAAGCTTCCCAATTTTGGTACCATTATGATAAATCATTAGTTGAAGGAGTAACAAAAGAAATTCTTCAGAGACCCAAAATTATAAATTTTCAAAGGCGTTAGCATATAAATCCCAATTTAGCTAATTTTTCAAAACAGTTAAACTCGTTAAATTTTGAAAGGTAAACACTCACGATTTTGAAAAATGATTATGACAAATCATTATCTGAAGGGGTAATAGAAAAAATTCATGAGAGACTAAAAATTGTAAAATGTTCAAAGGCACCGAAAAAATTGAATTTAGCTAAAAAAAAAATTAAACAGTCAAATTCACGAAATTCCGAAAGGTTAATAATCACAATACCCCTTGATTTTAGTACCATTATGATAAAATATCATTTGAAAGGGTACTAGAAGAAATTCATATGAGACTCAAAATCATAAAATTTTTAAAGGTTATAGCACACCAAAAAAATCACAATTTAACTAATTTTTTGATACAGTCAATCTCGTGAAATTTTGAAAGCTAACACTAACGAAACCCCCCAATTTTAGTACTATTGTGATAAATCATCATTTGAAGAGATAAGAGAGAAAATTAATCAAAAACTCAAAATCGTGAAACTTTCAAAAACAATAGCACATAAAAAAAATCTCAATTTCTCAAATCTTTTGCAATGGAAGAACTCGTGAAATTTTGAAATTCTAACACGCATGCAACCCACCAACTTTGGTACCATTATGATAAATCATTAATTGAATTAGTAATAGAATAAATTCAACTAGGACTCGAACTCGTGAAACTTTTAAAAGCTAACACTCACGAAACCTCCTGATTTTTGTACCATTATGACAAATTGTCATTTGAAAGGGTAAGTGAAGAAATTATTAGAAACTAAAACCGTGAAATTTTTAAAAGTTATATAGCACACAGAAAAATCCCAAATTAGGTAATTTTTTAAAACAATCAAATTCGTGAAATTTTGAACGGCTAATACTCATGAAACCCTTCAATTTTGGTACCATTATGATAAATCATTACTTGAAGGAGTAACAGAAGAAATTCTTCAAATACCCAAAATCGTAAATTTTCAAAGGCTTTCGCATACCAAAAAATCTCAATTTCGCTAATTTTTCAAAATAGTCAAACTCATTAACTTTTAAAAGGTAAACACTCATGATTTTAAAAAATAATTATGATAAATCATTATTTGAAGGGGTAACTGAAGAAATTCATCAAAGACTCAAAATCGTAAAATGTTCAAAGGCAACACACCGAAAAAATCCAATTTAGCTACTTTTTTTTAAACAATCAAATACACAAATTTTTAAGGGTTAACACTCACGAAACCCCACGATTTTGGTACCATTATGATAAATCATCATTTAAAGGGTTGATAGAAGAAATTCATATGAGACTCAAAATCGTAAATTTTTTATAGGTATAGCACACCAAAAAATCCTAATTTACCTAATTTTTTTAAACAGTCAATCTCGTGAAATTTTGAAGGCTAACACTAATGAAACCCTCCAATTCTGGTACTATTTCAATTAATCATTATTTAAAAAGATAACAGAGAAAATTAATCAAAAAAATTCAAAATCGTGAAACTTTGAAAGAAAATAGCACTTAAAAAAATCCAAATTTCTCAAAACTTTTGAAATAGAAGAACTCATAAAATTTTAAACGCTAACACGCATGCAACCCCCAACTTTGGTACCATTTTGATAAATCATCAATTGAATCGGTAATAGAATAAATTCATCCAGGACTCAAACTCGTGAAACTTTTAAAGGCTAACACTCACGAAACCTCCCAATTTTTGTACCATTATGACAAATTTTCATTTGAAAAGGTAAGTGAAGAAATTATTAGAAACTAAAAACCGTGAAATTTTCAAAAGTTATATCACACAGAAAAATCCCAAATTAGGTAATTTTTTAAAACAATCAAATTCGTGAAATTTTGAAAGAATAATACTCACGAAACACCTCGATTTTGGAACCATTATGACAAATCATTACTTGAAGGAGTAACAGAAGAAATTCTTCAGAGACCCGAAATCGTAAATTTTCAAAGGCTTTTGCACACCGAAAAATCTCAATTTAGTTAATTTTTAAAAATAGTCAAACTCATTAAATTTTAAAAGGTAAACACTCATGATTTTAAAAAATGCTTATGATAAATCATTTTTTGAAGGGGTAACTAAAATAATTCATCAGATACTCAAAATCGTAAAATGTTCAAAGGCTATCACACACCGAAAAATTTCAATTTAGCGACTTTTTTTAAATAGTCAAATTCACAAATTTTTAAAGGTTAACACTCACGAAACCCCATGATTTTGATACCATTATGATAAATCATCATTTGAATGGATAATAGAAGAAATTCATATGAGACTCAAAATCGTAAATTTTTTAAAGGCTATAGCACACCAAAAAATCATAATTTAACTAATTTTTTGAAACAATCAATCTCGTGAAATTTTGAAAGCTGACACTAACGAAACCCCTCAATTCTGGTACTATTGTGATTAATCATTATTTAAAAAGATAACTGAGAATATTAATCAAAAAATTCAAAATTGTGAAACTTTGAAAGACAATAGCACTTAAAAAAATCCAAATTTCTCAAATCTTTTGAAATAGAAGAACTCATGAAATTTTGAAACACTAACACGCATGCAACCCCCAACTTTGGTACCATTTTGATAAACCATCAATTGAATCGGTAATAGAATAAATTCATTCAGGACTCAAACTCGTGAAATTTTTAAAGGTTAACACTCATGAAACCTCCCGATTTTGGTACCATTATGACAAATTTTCAGTTGAAAGGGTAAGTGAAGAAATTATTGGAAACTAGAAATCGTGAAATTTCAAAAGTTATAGCACACAGAAAAATCCCAAATTAGGTAATTTTTTAAAACAATCAAATTCGTGAAATTTTGAAAGGTTAATACTCACGAACCCCCTTAATTTGGGTACCATTATGATAAATCATTACTTAAATGAGTAACAGAAGAAATTCTTCAGAGACCCAAAATCGTAAATTTTCAAAGGCTTTCTCACATACCAAAAAATCCCAATTTAGACAATTTTTTAAAAATAGTCAAACTCATTAAATTTTAAAAGGTAAACACTCATGATTTAAAAAAATTATTATGATAAATCATTATTTGAAGAGGTAACTGAAGAAATTTATCAGAGACTCAAAATCATAAAATGTTCAAAGGCTATCACATACCGAAAAATTCCAATTTAGCTACTTTTTTTAAATAGTCAAATTCACAAAATTTTTAAAGGTAACTCACGAAACCCCATGATTTTGGTACCATTATGATAAATCATCATTTGAAGGGGTAACAGAAGAAATTTATATGAGACTCAAAATCGTAAAATTTTTAAAGGCTATAGCACACAAAAAATTCCAAGTTAACTAATTTTTTGAAACAGTCAATTTCGTGAAATTTTGAAGGCTGACACTAACAAAACCCCCAATTTTTGGTACTATTGCGATTAATCGTTATTTAAAAAAAAATAACAGAGAAAATTAATCAAAAACTCAAAATCGTGAAACTTTTGAAGGCAATAGCACACCAAAAAATTCCAATCTCTCAAATCTTTTGAAACAGAACTCATGAAATTTTGAAACGCTAACATGCACGCAATCCACCAACTTTGGTACCATTATGGTAAATCATCATTTGAATGAGTAACAAAATAAATTCTTTTAGGACTCAAACTCGTGAAATTTTTAAAGGCTAACACCCACGAAATCTCCCGATTTGGGTACCATTATGATAAATCATCATTTGAAAGAGTAAGTGAAAAAATTCATTAGAAACTAAAACTGTGAAATTTTCAAATATTATATAGCACATGGAAAAAATCCCAAATTAGGTAATTTTTTAAAACAATCAAATTCGTGAAATTTTGAAAGGTTAACACTCACGAAACCCCCCAATTTTGGTACCATTATGATAAATCATTATTTGAAGGAGTTAGAGAAGAAATTCATCAGAAACTCAAAATCGTAAATTTTTAAAGACTATCACACACCGAAAAATCCAAATTTAACTAATTTTTTGAAATAGTCAAACTCTTTTAAATTTGAAAGGCAAACACTCACGAACCCCCCCCCCTGCGCCAAAAGATAAATTGCCATTTGAAAGGGTATCGAAGGAAATTCATATGAGACTCAAAATCTTGAAATTTTCAAAGACGCTATACAAAGAATTCCCAATTTAGGTAATTTTTTAAATGTCCAAACCCTTTAAATTTGTCAAAGCAAACAATCACAACCCCCCCCCCCCCCCCATCCCACCCCCCAAAAAAATAAAAATAAAAAATTGATACCATTATAATAAATCATCATTTGAAAAGGTAAAAGAATAAATTTAATCTGAGACTCAAAATTGAAAAAAAATCAAAGAATATCCTCTAGTAGTGGTACCATTATGATAAATCATCATTTGAAAGGGTAACAGAAGAACTTCATTTGAGACTCAAAATCATGAAATTTTTAAATGTTATAGCACAAAAAAAATAATAATAATAAAATAATAATAATAATAATAATAATAATAATAAATAAATAAATAAATAAAAAATCCTAATTTAGCTAATTTTTTGAAACTGTCAATCTGATGAAATTTTTGAAAGGCTAACACTCATGAAACTCCTAGATTCTGAGGATAAAGATCTTTCTGGTCCTTGACAAATGCCTCGAGTGTCCAATTGGCTCCTAATTTTTGCAACTCGACAATTTGACCCTTGACATTTTAAAATCGTTCAAAATTGGCCCTTGAAGCAGATTCCGTTAAGTCAACTAACAGTCAACGTTTCATTAAGGGTATTTTACTTTTTTTTATTTAGTAAGGCTAATTGAAAAAGTCATCTAAATTTCTAGGGGTCAAAATATTTTTTTTTTCTATTTTCCGTTAAGCATGAGTCTTGAGACGGGAAATTCATGGGAGAGACATGGAAATTCATGGAAGAGTCTTGGAAGATAAAACATCGTGGACAGTGATGGCGGGGGTTATGATCTTGCTCGGACAAGGTGTTGAGCAGCATCGTCGTTTCGTTCTTCAGAACATCCCGTTGAGGGAATCGACGGCAGTCAGAGTTTCTCTTTCTCTCTCTAAAAAAAAAAAAGAAAGAAAACATTTGTCTGCACAATAGTCAAGAACTTGGTGTAGCCGTTGAATTTGGTGTCGCTGGACTAATCCCTCTCTGTAAACCCATCTTCACACCCTTCCTCTTTACTATCACACTAAAACTAAACCCACATCTGCTGATCATGGTAAATAGTTGCCTTGCAGAGAATCGAATCCCCATTGGGTTCGACCAAAATCCCTTTGATTTCTCTCCTTCCATATGCAGTAATTAATTATGATTTTTAGGAGAAAATTTCATCAAATAATCAAGTTTTGAAGAATACACAGTTGCTAAAAAAATATGAACTTCAATTCAATTTACCAAAAAAAAAAAAAACACATGGGGCACTTACAGTAAAGACTAAAAGATTAATTTAGACCCATCAACGCCTTCCTCAAATTGGCTCATTATTGTCTTTTTCGCTCGAATTGCATCGAATTCTTCGACCCCCATGTTGGCTCCCCTGTTTCCCATCCTTCTTACTTTTTTTTTCCCCTTAAAAAAAGAAACTGAATATAGATGGGGAATTAAAAACCCCAATAATTACAAAGGGTGGAAGAGACCAAACACCAATCTAACAAGCAACAAGCTAACAAAGCAATTGAACCTAACCAAACAAGAAGACGGCAGCAAAAGAACACTGTTTCCACAATGACCTCTACTCTGCCTACTTAGAGAGCTAACCAACATGATGGAAAGGTTGAGCAGAGGCTCCCAAATTAGACGGGAGAACAGAGGTTTGCTCTCCGAGATCAGGAGGCTCAGGGATAGAGGGAATTTGAGTCTGAGTTTGAGCAGGTTGTGTGATGTCCTGGGGTTCAGCAAGGGTTGTAACAGGGATAACAGGGACCCATGTGGGAGCTTGAGGTGGAGGAGCTGCTGTAACAGGGTGTTTGATTTTGGCAGGTGGATTCCAAATGCCCTTGTTTGAAACAGTGGTTATAGTAGGATGGAATCGATTCATAATTTTGCAGGTGAATTGCGGATGCCCTTGTGGAAATGGATTGGTAAAAATTCAAAGTTCACCCACGTAGGCGCCAATGGAGATTCGATATTAGATCGAAAGTCCGGCGAGCATTTGAACATATGGAGAGGGTGTTTATGAACATACCATAGATCTTTAATCCACTCCAGAGCCTTTAGAAGTCTTCCTCTGATTTAAGTTAGATCGCAGGTTCTCCATGGTAGGTTTGAACCTGTTTTCTTGGAACAATTGGGTCTTGCTTCTGTAAGAGGCTTGCGAATTATTTTTGGGTGAAGAATATATGCGAAGGAATCGGATCTTGCTTTTTCAATACACTCGCATATGAATTTTGGGTGCAGGGAATCTGAGGGATGGGCTTGGGGAGAATGTTGATAGGATTGGAGGTTGGTTGAGGTGAGCTAGAACCTGGCAGAAGAGGCGGAGGCGGAGGCGGCGTTGGAGCAGCTGCCATTACCATCCTTCTTACTTAATTTCACAAACTGTGTCACAATGAAACTCTTCGACGGTGGTGCTTCTTCTGTGGGTTTCAGGTCTTCAATCGCCATGGATCTTCAATTGGGTGGGGATTCGAGAGAGAGGAGATCGATCGAGAGGATCTGAGAGCGAAGAAAGAGAAGATCGAGAGCCAAGAGAGGAAATTGGGGTTGTGGTTGTGAAGAGGATGAGGTAAAACATTTTGACCCCTTAAGTTTAACAAAATATGTAAATAAGTCCCATTAAATTAATAAAAATGAAATGACGTATGTACTCTTGGCCAAACGTCATGTACTTGTCACGTGACCTTTTCCATCTAATTTTTCCAAATTTTACTAACGGAATCCTACCCAAGGGTCAATTTGGAACGATTTTAAAATGTCAAAGGCCAAATTGTCGAGTTACAAAAGTTAAGGGTCACTTGGACACCCGAGATATTTATCAGGGACTAAAAAGTTCTTTATCCCCATATTCTGGTACCATTGTTATCAATCATCATTTGAAGTGATAAAAGAATAAATTTATCCAGAATAAATTTATCCAAAACACAAAATTGTGAAATTTAAAAAGACAATAGCACACTAAAAAATTCAAATTTCTCAAATATTTTGAAGGAGTCGAAATCATAAAACTTTGTAAGGCTATAATACTCAAGAAACCCACCAATTTTGGTATCATTATGACAAATCACATTTGAAAGGATAACAGAAGAAATTCATCTGAGACATAAAATTGTCAAATTTTCAAAGGCTAACAATCACAAACCCCTCCAACTTGGTACCTTTATGATGCATCATTATTTGAAAGGGTAGTAGAAGAACTTCATTTGAGACTCAAAATTTTACAATTTCCAAAGGATATAGCACAACAAAAAAAATCCTGGTTTAGCAAACTTTTTGAAGCAATCAATCTCGTGAAATTTTAAAAGGTTAACACTCACGAAACCCATGATTATGGTATCATTGTGATAGATCATTATTGGAAGAGATAACATAATAATTTCATCCAAAACTAAAAATCGTTAAATGTTTTTGAAAGGCTAACACTTACAAAACTTATAATTTTTGGTAACATTATGATAAATCGTCATTTGAAAGGGTGATAGAAGAAATTTTGAAAGGTTATAACACTTCCGATTGGGGTACCATCGTAACAAATTATCATTCAAATAGATAACAAAAGAAGTTCATCCGAAATTCAAAATCGTGAAATTTTCAAAGGTTAGCACACAAAAAAATTCCAATTTCTCTAATTTTTCTAAAGAGTCAAACTCATAAAATTATGAAAGACTAACATTCACGAAACCCTCCAATTTTAGTACTATTATGTTATATAATCATTTGAAAGGGTTATAAATGAAATTCATCTAAGACTCAAAATCGTGAAATTTTAAAAGGTGAATGCCCACGAAGTTCCCCAATTTTGGTACCATTATAACAAATAGATATTTGAAGAAGTAATAGAAGAAGTTCTTCGGAGACCCAAAATCGTAAATTTTCAAAGACTATCACACACCAAAAAAAATCCCAATTTAACTAATTTTTCAAAACAATCAAACTCATTAAATTTTGAAAGGTAATCCCTCACGATTTTGATAAATGATTATAATAAATTAATATTTGAAAGAGTAACAGAAGAAATTCATCAGAGACTGAAAATTGTAAAATGTTTAAACAATTTAGCTATATTTTTTAAACAATCAAATTCATGAAATTTTAAAAAGTTAACACTCACGAAACCCTCCGATTTTGGTACATTATGATAAATCATTATTTGAAGAGATAACAGAAGAAATTCATATGAGACTCAAAATCGTGAAATTAATAAAGGTTATAGCATACCAAAAAATCTCAATTTAACCAATTTTTTGATAAATTCAATCTCGTGAAATTTTGAAGTCTAATACTAACGAAACCCCCCAATTTTAGTACCATTGTGATAAATCATCATTTGTAGAGATAACAGACAAAATGAATCCAAAACTCAAAATCGTGAAACTTTTAAAGGCTAGCACATCAAAAAATCCTAATTTCTCAAATCTTTTGAAACTGTAGAACTCATGAAATTTTGAAATGCTAACACTCACGCAACCCACAATTTTTTGGTACCATTATGATAAATCGTCATTTGAAAGGGTAACAGAATAAATTTATGTGGGACTCAAACTCGGGAAATTTTTAACGGCTAACATTGACAAAACCTGCAGATTTTGGTACCATTATGATAAATAATCATTTGAAGGGGGTAAGAGAAGAAATTCATTAGAAACAAAAAACAGTGAAATTTTCAAAAGTAACACACGGAAAAATCCCAAATTAGGTAATCATTTAAAACAATCAAATTCGTGAAATTCTAAATAGCTAACACTCATGAAATCCCCCCAATTTTGGTACCATTATGATAAATCATTATTTGAAGGGGTAACAGAAGAAATTCATAAGACTCTCAAAATCGTAAACTTTTAAAGGCGATAGCACACCGAAAAATCCCAATTTAGCTAATTTTTCAAAACAATCAAACTCATTAAAATTTGAAAGGTAAACACTCACGAAACCTCCAAATTTCAGACCATTATGATAAATCGTTATTTGAAAGGGTAACAAAGCAAATAATCCCGAAACCCCCAAATTTTGTACCATTACGGTAAATCATCCTTTGAAGGGGTAAGAGAATAACTTCATCTAAGATTCAAAGTTAAGAAATTCTGAAAGGCTAACACTAACGAAACCCACCAATTTTGGTACCATTATGATAAATCATCATTTGAAGGGGTAATGGATGAAATTGATCTGAGCTCAAACTCATGAAATTTTGAACGACTAACACTTACGAAACTCCCCTATTTTTTACCATTATGATAAATCATCATTTGAAGGGGCAAGAAAAGAAATTCATTCGAAACTCAAAATCGTGAAATTTTGAAAGATTTTAGTAAACAGAAAAATCCTAATTTATCTTATTGTTTAAAATGATCAAATTTAAAGGCTAATATACAATGAACCCCTTGATTTTGGTACCATTATTATAAATCATTATTTAAAAGAGTGATAGTAGATATCTATTTGAGACCCAAAATCGAGAATTTTTCAAAGGCTAGCACACCAAAAAATTCAAATTTATCTAATTTTTTTGTAAGAATCAAACTAGTGAAAATTTGAAAGGATAACAATCAAGAAACCCCCCCTGATTCTTGTCCCATTTTGATGAAACATCATTTGAAGAGATAACAAAAGAAAATAATATGAAACCCAAAATCGTAAAATTTTTAAAGGCTGCACACCAAAAAATTCTAATTTTTTTAATTTTTTTATAAATAGTCGAACTCCTAAAATTTTGAAAAGCTAACATTCACAAAAACCCTCCAATTTTAGTACCATTATGTTGAATAATCATTTGAAGGTGTAAGGGAAAAAAATTATCTAAGACTAAAAATAGTGAAATTTTCAAGTAGCTCACAAAACCCCCCAATTTTGGTACCGTTATGATAAATTATTATTTGAAGGGGTAACAGAAGATATTCATTAGAGACTCAAAATTGTAAATTTTCAAAGGTTAGCATACCGAAAAATTCCAATTTAGCTAATTTTTCAAAATAGTCAAATTCATTAAATTTTGAAAGGCTATCACTCACGAAACGCCCCAATTTTAGTACCATTATGATAAATCTCCATTTGAAGGCATAATAGATAAAATTCATATGAGACTCAAAATCATGAAATTTTCAAAGGCTATAGTACACAAAAATTTCTAATTTAGCTAATTTTTTGAAACATTCAAACTCTTGAAATTTTTAAAAGCTAACACTCACGAAAGGGTTTAGGGTTTAGGATTTATTACACACTTTTGAACATTTAATTTCATTTAAATGAGTTTTAAATATCATTTGTCATTAATATAGTGATTTTAGTGAATTTAATTGTTATTTGTTATTATAATAGTGGTTAAATGAATTTTAAAAGTTTTTTTTTTATATTTTCAATAGTGATAAATATTTAAAATATGTATCACTATTCAAAATTCATTTGAAATAAACACTCCCGAGTCGGCTACCATTGTGATTAATCATCATTTTAAAAGATAACAGAAGAAATTCATCCGAAACTCAAAATCGTGAAATTTTCGAAAGCTACACACCAAAAAATTTCAATTTCTGTAATTTTCCTAATGAATCGAACTCAAAAATTCTGACGGTCTAACATTCACGAAATCCTCTAATTTCGGAATCATTATGTTAAATAATAATTTGAAGGAGTAAGAGAATAAATTCAACTAAGACTTTAAATCGTGAAATTTTAAAAGGCGAATGGCCACGAAGGCCCCCCAATTTCGGTACTATTATGATAAATCATTACTTGAAAGCATAACAGAAGAAATTCTCTAGAGACCCAAAATCGTAAACTTTCAAAGGCTATCGAACATGAAATAGTCAAACTCATTAAATTTTGAAAGGTAAACACTCAAGATCTTGAAAAATGATTATGATAAATCATTATTTGAAGAGGTAACAAAAGAAATTCATTAGAGACCAAAAATTGTAAAATGTTCAAAGGCTGTCACACATTGAAAAATTTCAATTTAGCCAATTTTTTTATACAGTGAAATTCACGAAATTGAAGTCTAACACTCACAAAACCCCCAAATTTTGGTACCATTATGATAAATTATCGTTTGAAAAGGCAACAGAAGAAATTCATATGAGACCAAAAATTTTGAATTTTTTAAAGGTTATAGCATACCAAAAAATTCCAATTTAACTAATTTTTTTGATAAAGTCATCTCGTGAAATTTTAAAGGTTAACACTAATGAAACCCCACAATTCTGGTACTATTATGATAAATCATCATTTAAAGAGATAACGGAGAAAATTAATCCAAAACTCAAAATTGTGAAACTTTCAAAGGCAATAACACATAAAAAAAATAAATAAATAAATAAAAAAAAAAAATCCAATTTCTCAAATCTTTTGAAATAGTGGAACTCATGAGATTTTGAAACACTAACACTCACGCAACCCACCAATTTGGTATAATTATGATAAATTATCATTTGAATGGGTAACAGAATAAATTCATCCAGGATTCAAACTTGTGAATTTTTGAAGGCTAACACTAACGAAACCTCCCGATTTCGGTACCATTATGATAAATTATCATTTGAGGGGGGTAAGAGAAGAAATTTATTAGAAACTAAAAATCATGAAATTTTCAAAGGTAGCACACGAAAAAAAATCCAAAATTAGGTAATTTTTTATAACAATCAGATTCGTGAAATTTTGAAAGACTAATACTCACAAAACGTCCCAATTTAGGTACCACTACGATAAATCATTATTTGAAGGGGTAACAGAAGAAATTTATCGGAGACTAAAATCGTAAATTTTCTAAGGCTATATCGCACACCCCAAAATCTCAATTTAGCTATTTTTTCGAAACAATCAAACTCATTAAATTTTCTAAGGCAATCTCTCACGAAACCCTTTGATTTTAGACCATTATGATAAATTGCCATTTGAAAGGGTAACAATGGAAATTTATATAAGACTCAAAATCTTGAAATTTTGAATGTCTATAGCACACCAAATTTTTTTAATTTAGCTAATTTTTTGAAACATCTAAAATCTTAAAATTTTTAGAAGCAAACAATCACGAAGCCCTCAATTTTTGGCACCGTCACGATAAATCATCATTTAAAGTGGTAGGAGAATAAATTCACCTGAAAGTCAAAATTATGAAATTTTTGAAAGCTATCCACTAAGTTCGGTACCATTATGATAAACCATCATTTGAAAGGGTAACCGAAAATTTTCATCTAATACTCAAAGTCTTGAAATGTTTAAAGGCATACTAAAAAAATTGTAATTCAACAAATTTTTTGAAACTGTCAATCTCAAGAAATTTTGAAAGGTTAATACTCATGAAACCTCTTTGTTCTTATACCATTGTGATAAATCATTATTTGAAGAGATAAAAAGAAAAATTCATCCAAAATCATTGAGATTTACAATGGCCATAGCACACCAAAAAAATCCAAATTTCTAAAAAAAATTAGACCAGTCGAAATCATAGAATTTTGAAAGGCTAACATTCACGAACCCCCCCCCCCCCCCCCCCAATTTTGGTACCATTGTAATAAATCACTATTTGACGGGGCGATGGAAGAATTTCATCTGAGACTTAAAATTGTGAAATCTTCAAAGGCTAACAATCACTAAAGTCCCTAATTTTGGTACCATTATTATGCATCATCATTTGAAAGGGTAGTAGAAGAACTTTGTATGAGACCCAAAATCTTAAAATATCCAAAGGTTATAGCACAACAAAAAAAATCCGAGTTTAGCAAACTTTTTGAAACAATCAATCTCGTGAGATTTTGAAAGGCTAACACTCACGAAACCCATGATTGTGGTATCATTGTTATGAATCATAATTTGAAGAGATAACAGAATAATTTCATCTAAAACTAAAAATTGTGAATTTTTTTTAAAGCAATAGCACACTGAAAAATCTCAATTTTTCAATTCTTTTGAAATAGTCAAACTGGTGAAACTTTGAAAGACTAACACTTGCGAAACCCACAAATTTTGGCACCATTATGATAAATCGTCATTTGAAGAGGTGATAGAATAAATTCATATTGGACTCAAAGTCGTGAAATTTAGAAAGGCTAACACTGACGAAACTCCCTGATTTTGGTACCATTATGATAAATTATCATTTAAAGTGGTAATAAATGAAATTCATTAGAAACTCAAAATTGTGAACTTTTCAAATTTTATGGCACACCAAAAAATCACAAATTAGATAATTTTTTAAAACAATAAAATTTGTGAAATTTTGAAAGGCTTATATTCACGAAACCAACCAGTTTTGGTACCACTATAATAAATCAACATTTGAAGAGGTAACCGAAAAAATTGATTTGGTCTCAAACTCGTGAAATTTTGAACGACTAACAATAATAAAACCCCATTATTTTTTTTACCATTATGATAAATCATCATTTGTAGGGGTAAGAGAAGAAATTCATCCAAAACTCAAAATCATGAAATTTTCAAAGATTATAGCAAACTGAAAAATCCCAATTTATCTATGTTTTTAAAAATGATTAAATTTGTGAAATTTTGAAAGGCATTACTCATGGAACCCCTTGATTTTGGTACCATTATGATAAATCATCATTTGAAAGGGTGATAGAAGATATTCATCTGAGACTCAAAATCGTGAATTTGTCAAAGACTATAATAGCACACTAAAAAAATTCAAGTTTATCTGATTTTTTTGTAACAATTAAACTAATGAAATTTTGAAAGGATAAAAATCAAGAGACCCCCGGATTATTGTACCATTATGATGATTCATCATTTGAAGAGATAACAAAATAAATTTATCTGAAACTAAAAAAGATGAAATTGTCGAAGGTTGCGCACCAAAAAATTCTAATTTATATATATATAATAAATAGTCGAATTCATGAAATTCTGAAAGGCTAACATTTACGAAACCCTCCAATTTTAGTACCATTATGTTAAAAAATCATTTGAAGACGTAAGAGAAGAAATTCATCTAAGCCTCAAAATCGTAAAATTTTCAAGGACAAATGCTCACAAACCCCCCCAATTTTGATACCGTTATGATAAATCATTATTTGAATGGGTAACAAAAGATATTCATTAGAGACTCAAAAATCGTAAATTTTCAAAGGCAATAGCACACTGAAATATTCCAATTTAACTAATTTTTTGAAATAGTATAACTCATTAAATTTTGAAAGGCTAACGCTCATGAAACCCCCCATTTTTAGTACTATTATGATAAATTTCCATTTGAAGGGGTAACAGATGAAATTCATATGAGACTCAAAATCATAAAATTTTCAAAGCACACACCGAAGATTTCTAATTTAGCTAATTTTTTGAAATATCTAGACTCTTGAAATTTTAAAAAGCAAACACTCACAAAAGGGTTTAGGGTTTACAGTTTAGGTGCTTTGGGGTTAGGGTTTAGGGTTTAGGCTTACGGTTTAGGGGTTTAGGCTATAGGGTTAAAGGGTTAAGGGTAAGGGTTACGGGTTTAGGATTTAGGCTTAGGGTTAAGGGTTTAGGGTTTAAGGGTTAGGGTTACGGGTTTAGGGTTTTAGGGTTAAGGGTTTAGGGTTTAGTACACACTTTTAAACATTTAATTTAATTTAAAGAGTTTTAAATATTATTTGTCATTAATATAATGATTTTAGTAAATTTCATTTTGTTATTTGTTATTATAATAGTGGTCAAATGAATTTTAAAAGGTTTTTTTTTTTTTTTTTAAATAGTGATAAATATATGAAATATTAAAAATATTTATCACTATTTAAAGCTCATTTGAAATAAACACTCTCGATTCGGGTACCATTGTGATAAATCATCATTTGATGGGATAATCGAAGAAATTTGTCTGAAAATCAAATTGTGAAATTTTCAACGGCTATAGCACACCAAAAAATTTCGATTTCTCTAATTTTTTTAATAAGTCGAACTCATAAAATTATGAAAGGATAACATTCACGAAATCCTCCAATTTTGGAACCATTATGTTATATAATCATTTTAAGGGGTAAGAGAAGAAATTCATCTGAGACTCAAAATCGTGAAATTTTAAAAGTCGAACACCCACGAAGCCAATTGGTTTTGGCACCAATATGATAAATCATTACTCAAAGGAGTAATAGAAGAAATTCTTCAGAGTCCCAAAATCGTAAATTTTCAAAGGAGCATACAAAAAAATCCCAATTTAGCTAATTTTTCAAAACAGTCAAACTAATTAAATTTTGAAAGGTAAACACTCACGATTTTGAAAAATGATTATGATAAATCATTACTTGAAGGGGTTGTAGAAGAAATTCATTAGAGACTCAAAATTGTAAAATGTTCGAAGGCTAACACACCGAAAAATTCCAATTTAGGTACTTTTTTTAAAAGGGTCAAATTCACAAAATTTTGAAAGGCTAACACTTACGAAACCCCCTGATTTTGGTAGCATTATAATAAATCATCATTTGAAAGGGTGACAGAAGAAATTCATATGAGACTCAAAATTTTGAATTTTATAAAGGCTATAGCACACAAAAGTACCAATTCAACTAATTTTTTGATACATTCAATCTCCCGAAATTTTGAAGGCTAACACTATCGAAGCCCCCCTAATTCTGGTACTATTGTTATATATCATCATTTGAAGAGATTAAAATTAATCCAAAACTCAAAATCATGAAACTTTCAAAGGAAATAGTGCATAAAAAAATCTCAATTTCTCGAATATTTTGAAACAGTGGAACTCATGAAATTTTGAAACGCTAACAATCACGCAACCCAGCTGTATTGGTACCATTATGATAAATCATCATTTGAATAGATAACAAAATAAATTCATTCAGGACTTAAACTCGTGAAATTTTTAAAGGCCAAAACTCACGAAACCTTAAGATTTTGGTACCATTATGATAAATTATTATTTGAAGGGATAAGAGAATAAATTCATTAGAAACTAAAAAAATGTGAAATTTTCAAAGGTTATAACACATGGAAAAATCTCTAATTAGGTATTTTTTAAAACAATAAAATTCGTGAAAATTTGAAAGGTTAAGACTCACGAAACTCTCCAATTTTGGTACCATCATGATAAATCATTATTTGAAGGGGTAACAGAAGAAATTCATCAGAGACTCAAAGTCATAAATTTTCAAAGGTTATTGCACACCGAAAAATCCCAATTTAGCTAATTTTTCTAAACAATCAAACTCATTAAATTTTAAAAGGCAAACACCCATGAAACCCCTAGATTTCACACCATTATGATAAATCGCTAATTGAAAGGGTAACAAAGAAAATTTATATGAGACTCAAAATCTTGAATTTTTCAAAGGCTATACCACACCAAAAATTCACAATTTAGCTATTTTTTAATTTTTTTTTTAAAAAAAACTAAAACTATGGAAATTTTTGAAAGCAAACAATCACGAAAAACCCCCAATTTTGGTATCATTACGATAAATCATCATTTGGAAAGGTAAGAGAATAAATTCATCCGAGACTTAAAATTTTGAAATTTTCAAAGGCTAACAACCCCTAATTTTGGTACCATTTTGATAAATCATTATTTGAAAGGGTAATAGAAAAACATCATCAGAGACTCAAAGTTATGAAATTTTAAAGGCTATAACACACCAAAAATATTCTAATTTAGCTACTTTTTTAAAACTATCAATCTCATGAATTTTTGAAAGGCTAACACTTGTGAAACTACTTGATTTTGGTACCATTGTAATAAATCATCATTTGAAGAGATAAAAGAAAAAATTCATCCGAATACAAATGCAAAAGCGCACCAAAAAATCCAAATTTCTCAAATTTCTTGAAGCATTCGAAATCATAAAAATTTGTAAGGCTAACTCTCACAAAACCCACAATTTTTTGTACCATTATGATAAATCCTCATTTGAAAGGGTAACAGAAGAAATTCATCTGAGACTTAAAATCGTGTAATTTTCAAAGGCTAACAACCACAAAACCCTCCAATTTTGGTTCCATTATGATGCATTATCATTTGAATAGGTAGTAGAATAACTTCATAAGAGACTCAAAATCTTACAATTTCGAAAGGCTATAGCACAACCAAAAAAAATCCTAGTTTATTAAACTTTTTTAAACAATCAATCTTGTGCAATTTTGAAAGGCTAACACACACGAAACCCATGATTATAGTACCATTGTGATAAATCGTCTTTTTTTGTACCATTATGATAAATCATCATTTGAAAGGAAAACATAAGAAATTCATCTTGGACTTAATGTTGTGAAATTTTTAGAGGTTAACACTGACGAAACTCCCTGATTTTGGATTCCATTATGATAAATCATCATTTAGAGGGGTAATAGATGAAATTCATCAGAAACTCTGAACCGTGAAATTTTCAAAGGTTATGGTACACCAAAAAATCTAAAATTAGCCTTTAAAAAAAAAAAAAAAAAAAAAAAAAAAAAAAAAAAAAAAAAAACAATCATATTTGTGATATTTTGAAAGGCTTATACTCACGAAACCCACCAATTTTGGTACCATTATATTAAATCATCATTTGAGGGGGTAACCAAAAAAAATTATCTAAGCTCAAGCTTGTGAAATTTTTAACAGGTTTACCACTCACAAAATCCCCCCTAGTTTTTTACCATTATGATAAATCATCTTTTGAAGGGGTAAGAGAAGCAATTCATTCAAAAATTAAAATTGTTAAATTATCAAAGGTTACAAACAGAAAAATCCCAATTTAGCTAATTTTTTAAAACGATCAAATTTGTAAAATTGTGAACGGCATTACTAATGGAACCTTCTTATTTTGGAACCATTATCATTAAGATATCTATCTGAGACTCAAAATTGTGAATTTTTCAAATGTCATAGCATACCGAAAAATTCAACTTTATCTAATTTCTTGTAACAATTAAACTAGTGAAATTTTGAAAGGATAACAATAAAAAAACCTCCCGATTCTTGTACTATTGTGATGAATCATCATTTGAATAGATAACAAAAGAAATTTATCTGAAACTCAAAATCGTGAGATTGCACACTAGAAAATTTAAATTTCAATTTTTTTTTTTAAATAGTAGAACTCATGAAATTCTAAAAGGTTAACATTTACGAAACCCTCTAATTTTGGTAACATTATGATCAATCAGTTCTTGAAGGAGTAACAAAAGAAATTCTTCGAAGACCTAAAATCGTAAATTTTAAAAGGCTATCGCACACCAAAAAAATCCCAATTTAGCTAATTCTTCAAGACAATCAAACTTATTAAATTTTGAAGGGTAAACACTTACCATTTTCAAAAATGATTATGATAAATCATTATTTGAAGGGGTAAAAAAAAGAAATTCAACCGAGAATTAATATTATTAAATATTAAAAGGTTCTCACACACCGAAAAATTCTAATTTAGCAACTTTTTTTAAACAGTCAAATTCATGAAATTTGGATGGGCTAACAATCACGAAACCCCTCGATTTTTAGTACTATTATGATAAATCATCATTTGAAGAGGTAATTGAAGAAATTCATGTGAGACTCAAAATAGTGAAATTTTTAAAGGCGATAACACACCAAAAAATCTCAATTTAACTAATTTTTTGATACAATCATTCTTGTCAAATTTTGAAGGCACTAATGGCCCAATTCTGGTACCATTGTGATAAATCATCATTTGAAGAGATAACAAAGAAAATTAATTCAAAACTCAAAATCATGAAACTTTCAAAGATAATAATAGCACATCAAAAAAATCAAAATTTCTCAAATCTTTTGAAACAGTGGAACTTATGTAGTTTTGAAACGCTAACACTCATGTGCGGAACCCACCAATTTTGGTACCATTATTTTAAATCATCATTTGAATGGGTAACTGAATGAATTCATGTAGGACTCAAACTCGTGAATATTTTAAAGGTTGACACTCACGAAACCTCTTGATTATAACATTATGATAAATTATGATTTGAAGGGGTAATAGTAGAAATTAATTATAAACTAAAAACCATGAAAATTTAAAAGGTTATATAGCACACGAAAAAATCCCAAATTAGGGAATTTTTTAAAACAATCAAAGTCGTGAAATTTTGAAAGGCGTTACACTCACAAAACCCCCCAATTTTGGTACCATTATGATAAATCATTATTTGAAGGGGTAATAGAAGAAATTTATCGAAGACTAAAAATCGTAATTTTTCAAAGGACACCGAAAAATCCCAATTTAGCTAATTTTTTGAAATAGTCAAACTCGTTACATGTTGGAAGACAAACACTAATGAAATCCCTCGATTTCAGACCATTATGATATATCGCTATTTGAAAGAGTAACAAAATAAATTCGTATGAGACTCAAAATCTTCAAATTTTCTAAGGCTATGGCATACTAAAAACTCCCAATTTAGCTAATTTTTTTGAAACATTCAAACTCTTGAATTTTTTAAAAGCAAACAATCACAACCCCCCCCCCCCCCCCCCCTCCTATTTTTGTACCATTACAATAAATCATCATTTGAAGGGGTAGGAGAATAAATTTATCTGAGACTCAAAATTATGAAATTTTCGAAGTCTATCCCCTAATTTTGGTACCATTATGATAAATCATCATTTGAAAGGGTAACAGAAAAACTTCATCTGAGACTCGAAGTTATGAAATTTTTAAAAGTTATAGTACTCCAAAAAATCATAATTTAGCTAATTTTTTGAAATTTTTAATCTCGTAAAATTTTGAAAAGCTAACACTCATGAAACCCCCTCATTCTTGCACCATTATGATAAATCATCACTTGAAGAGATAAATAAAAGATTCATTCGAAACTCAAAATTGTAAAATTTACAAAGGCAATAGCACATCGAAAAATTCAAATTTATCAATTTTTTTTTGAAATAGTCAAAATAATAAAACTTTAACCAAAGAAATTTGTTTGAGACTCAAACTCATGAAATTTTAAAAGGCGAACACCCATGAAGCCACCCGATTTTGGTACCATTATGGTAAATCATTATTTAAAGAAATAACAGAAGATATTCATCCCAGACTCAAAATCATAAATTTTCAAAGGGTGTTGCACACACAAAAAAAATCCTAATTTAGCTAATTTTTCAAAACTGTCAAACTCATTAAATTTGAAAAGGTAAACAGTCACGATTATGATAAATCATTATTTGAAAGGGGTAACACTCACAAAACTTTTTAAAATAGTAAAATGTTTAAAGGCTATCACACACCATAAATTCCAATTTAGCTACTTTTTTTAAAATGTCAAATTCACAAAAATTTTGAAAGGCTAACACTCACGAAACCCACCGATTTTGGTTCCATTATGATAAATCATCATTTGAAAGAGAAACTGAATAAATTCATATGAGACTCAAAATCGTGAAGTTTTTAAAGGCTATAGCACACCAAAAAAATATCAATTTAACAATTTTTTTGATACATTCAATCTTGTGAAATTCTGAGAGCTACCACTAACGAAACCCCCCAATTCTAGTACAATTCTGATAACTCATCATTTGAAGAGATAACGGAAAAAATTTAACCGAAACTCAAAATCGTAAAACATTCAAAGGCAATAGCACATAAATAAATCCCAATTTCTCAAATCTTTTGAAATAGTGGAACCATGAAAATTTGAAATGCTAACACTCAGGCAACCTAGCAATTTTAGTAGCATTATGATCAATCATCATTTGAATGTGTAACAGAATAAGTTCATCCAAGACTCAAACTCGTGAAATTTTTAAAGGCCAGCACTCACGAAAGCTCAAGATTTTGGTACGATTATGATAAATTATCATTTGAAGGGGTAAGAGAGGAAATTCATTAGAAACTAAAAATCATAAAATTTTCAAAAGTTACAACACAAGAAAAAATCCCAAATTAGGTAATTTAAAAAAAATAAAAAATTGTGAAATTTTGAAAGGTTAACACTCACGAAAGCACCCAATTTTGGTATCATTATGATAAATTATTATTTGATGGGGGTAACAGAAGAAATTCATCTAAGACTCAGAATCGTAAATGTTCAAAAGCTATCGCACACAGAAAAATCCCAATTTAGCAAGTTTTTCGAAACAGTCAAACTCATTGAATTTTAAAAGGCAAACACTCATGAAACCCCTCGATTTCAGACCATTATGATAAATTTCCATTTGAAAGGGTAAGAAAGAAAATTCATATGAGACTCAAAATCTTTAAATTTTAAAAAGCTATAGTATACCGAAAATTCACAATTTAGCTTTTTTTTTTGAAAAAAACAAATTCTAAACTCTTGAAATTTTTAAAAGGGAACAATCACGAAATCCCCCAATTTTGGTACCATTACGATAAATCATTATTTGAAGGGGTAAGAGAAAAATTCACCTGAGAGTCAAAATTGTGAAATTTTCGATGGCTAACCCCAAATTTTTGTACCATTGTGATAAATCATCAAGTGAAAGGGGGATAGAAAAACTTCATATGAGACTCAAAGTTATGAAAGTTTTTAAGGTTATAGGACAAAAAAATCTTAATTTAGCTAATTATTTGAAACTGTCAATCACATAAAATTTTGAAAGACTAACACTCATAAAACCGCCTGATTCTGATACTATTGTGATAAGTCATCATTTGAAGAGATAAAAGAAAAAATTTATCCAAAATTCAAAATTGTGAAATTTACAAATCCAATAGCGCACTGAAAAATCCATATTTCTCAAATTTCTTGAAGCATTCGTGTTGGCCCAGTGATCTACCCAAGAGAGGGGTGAATTTGGTAGTTATAAAAATTAAAGCAAATTCTTATATTTCAATACTTAAATATTCAAATAATTAATTTGATCCTCAATTAATTATTATCTTTATATAGTAGCAGATAAGTGTATAAATATAGGTGCACACCCAAACAATAAGAAATAAAGAAAATAAATAAAGCAGAACACCACGATATATCCTGGTTCACTGATATATGTGAAATACCTATCTATTTCGGAACCGAATTTGTTAGTTTTTTAGCGTTTTAGTTATATTTAATTGTGTTTTAGTTTGTTTTAGTGTAAAACAGGTGAATGGACGTTAAATGGCGATAAACAAGTGAAACGGTGAACAAAATGTGAAAAATAGGGTTTCAGTAAATGAAGACCACCGCTTAGGTGGAAGTTCCACTGCCTAGGCGGAAAAGAGGCAGAATGTTGGAGTGCTGAAGTGCTAAACCACCGCCTAGGCGAAAAAACGTCAGAATGTTATGCCAGCAGCCACCGCCTAGGCGAAGATCCGACAGAGGCTTAAACCGACTTAAACCACCGCCTAAGCGGTAAACCACAGCCTAGGCGGTGACGCTCTGTGCAGAAATTTCTGTTTTTAGATATTTTGAAGATATTTTCCCAAACCTTCTTTTTAACCCCTTTCTCCACCAATTGTTAAAGACCCTTGGGACCCTAAAAGAGAGGGAAGCCCCGGTTGATATTTTGGAGAGCTCCTTCCACCTTAGTTAGGTTTAGATAATTTAGGAAGTAGATTAGATTAGTTTTAGAGAGTGTTCTTGGCCATTTTGTGAAGAGCTAGAAGAGGAAGTTCATCAATCGAGAAGAGGAAGCTTGGGAGGATTGTTCTTTGGCAAAAGTGGACTACTCTACTTTGAGATTTGATTTTTCTTCCCTTATTACCATCTTTGTACTTAATATTTATTGTTGATATTGATGATCTCCTCTTGAATTAATATTGTATTGGCTAAGAACATGTTAGTTTAATTAAAGATTAGTTAGGGATAGATGTAGTTGTGTAAATACTCGTTTGGTTTAATGCACGTTTCGTTAACTGTTGTTGCTTTTAAATCCAATTGTGTTTATTATTTGATGATGATCTTAGTATGATTGTTATGGTATTAGGATTGTATTTGAGAAACTAGGGTTTGACACTCAGGAGAAGTAACCCTGGATTTGAACTAGGGTAAACACATCGTTACGACCTAACAACCTGGGAGGGCGTTAGTTAGTGCGCAATCGATGACGTTGGGTCAAGACTCACGCGGCCTAGAGTCGTTAAGACATTGAGGGGGACTTCTTCGTTGACACGAAGTCACGTATTCCCTCGTCTTACACTCAAAAGAGGTGGCGGAGGAGTTTACGAACCAAGATTGTCGGATACCTAAATTTCGTTATTGTTAACTAAACGAAATCAAACATGTCTTAAGTGAACGAAATCAATCCCTAATTAATCAACTTAGTTAAGATTAACCCACTAATTGTAGTTTAGCTTAGTTTAATTTTAAATCATGTCTTTCATCGTCAGGATAACATAAGACTACGTAAATTAAGGTATTCAATTATTCACACTTTTCTCTGTGGGAACGATATCCGATCTTCAAGATCCACTATATTAAAACTTAGATCTTATATATTTGCGAGAGTAAGTAGCGATGTATTTTACGCCCTACCATTCACTATGTTACTCTTGGCTAATCCAGTCATCCGAGCCCCATGGAGATTAGCACCCACTAAACCACTAAGATTCTTTTAAATAAGTAAGAACCAAACCTTTACACAATGATTCTTTTACAGGCTCAGAATCAACCTTTATAATTTCCTTTTCATAGGCTAAGGAAGAACCTCAATTATTCAAGAGGAATTACCACTTAATCCTTTTCCTGGGCACAAGAATAACCTTATCTTTTTACCAGGCTCAAGACTAACCTAATCCTTTTACAGGTTAAGGATTAAACCTAATTCTTTTATACCTTAGGCTAAGAATCAAACCATACCAAAACACTCTAAGTATCATTTTCTTAGGTAATGATTGAACTTTTACAATTCACTCACAATTAATTCTAATCAGGAAGAATCACGCCTAAGCTATTTTCAAGAAAAAAGAGTATGTTGGCCCAGTAGAATACCCAAGAGGGGGGGTGAATTGGGTAATTAAAAATATTATCAGAATATACTTGAATAAATCAAATAATTAATTTTACGCCTAAATTAATTATTATCTTTATACCACAGCGGAATTAGAATAAATCAAAGTGCACACCCAAACAACAAAAATAAACAAATTAAGAGAGCAACACACCAGAGATTTATACTATTTCACCAAGCTACTCTTGGCTAATCCAGTCTCCCGAGCACCACGGAGGTTGTACCCACTAAAACCAAGATTCCTTTAAAGGTAGGAACCAAACCGACACACAGATTCTTTTACAAGCTCAAAATTAACCTTTACAATTTCATTTTCTTAGGCTAAGGAAAAATCTCTACTTTTTACAGGTTAAAGAATAACCTAATTCTTTTTAGCACTAAGGCTCAAGAATCAAAATCTCACCAAAACACTCCAAATATCTTTTTAGCCAGTAAGGATTGAACCGTTACAAAATCACTCAAAAAAAAAAAAACACAATTCTTATCCAAGAAGAATCACTACCTCAATCTCTTTACATGAAGAGACCAAAACCCTGCTACCCTTAATTAAATATCCCCAATGATATTTAATTCATCACAACTCACTAATACACAAATTGATAAGTAAATCTCACTCGGAGCTTCTACCACCCCAGACAAATAAAAACTCAATTAATATCCCAACTAGTGATAGAAATACGTGAGATACAGAAATATGATTTTAACAAGAATATGGGTAGCAAATTGGAGCACGTAATCAGATTCAAAAAATTGTTTGAAAGAATATTTTCTTCAAAAATCAAAAACAATTTCTAAGATCAATTTCCAAAATAAAATAATAAACAATAAATAATATAGAAAGATCGCACCTGGAATCCACATAAATAATGATTAGAACAGTATAGCTTCAAATCCAGTATTAGTAAGAATAGATCACAGTTGATTATCAGAATCACTCTTAGAATAACTCATAGTATCGTAGAATGATAACTTTTATAAAAGCTCTCACAAAATGATATAAACTAATTTTCTCTATTAGAATGATTAGCTTTTAATAGAAAATTCGCAGGTCTATATAAATACACATGTAATTAGCCTCCTAACGGCTAGTTTACAAGTGTCATAACAATAAAATACTCTTATAGACCCCTTATAACATAAGGACTTCATTTAGGTTCAATTTCACTTAATAACAACTTTTAAAACTCTCAATTAAATCCCCAAAGTATTTCTCAATCAAAATAAATAAGTGTAAAATCCATTTTAATTACCAAATTGAGAAACATTAATATTTAATGAATCATATTGAAAGGATTTAATTAGTATATGAATCATATATTCAAAATAGAGAATATCCCTTAAATCTCTCTCAAATCCTAACAAAAAACGACTACTTTTGGATTTAAAATTGGATCAAACAATATCTTGAAACAGTATATTCGGTCGACTGCCCAGTCGACTACCCAACTCAGCTTGCAGTCAAACCATCGCCGCAACGATCATAGGTCGACAGCCTGGTCGACTCACAGATTCAGAGAGTCTGTCGTGCTTCCACTGGTCGACCGCTCGGTCGACTCGTAGATTCAAAGAGTTCAAATATTTTCACAGGTCGATCGGTCGATCTACTCTTCATTTCAGGATGTTTCATCTTCTTTCTCCGGTTGACTCTTTAGTCGACTGCCTTCTTTTGAATCACTTCTCTGATCCCGTTTTTAATCTACTTTCTTTTACGATTTCGCCCCTTTATCTATTTTTATATTTAAATAAGCTCCACTAATATTCTTATATTCCATTTTAGTCATTCAAAAATATTTCTTTTTAATTCACATAGGAGCAAATAAATATACTTAACAAAAACACACATAAAAGATAAGATTCATTTTGTATCATGTGTGTGTTCCTAAATGGGATATTAAGAGTTAATATTTACCTTGGTTATTTTCCATAATTTCTTCAAACTCTTGATACTTCTTCATCATCTTGATATTTTCATTAAGCATCTATTCCATTTGACATCTTTATTACTGGGACTTTAAATCACTAAAACACTTGATTGAACATTAGTTCCACCAAAACATCAATATTTAATTATTCATCAAAATCTTGGGATCAACAATCTGCTCATTTTTTATGATGCAATTAATTTTGATGTTTTCTTCAAAATAAAATATAACCACACTCCCCCTAAATCCGAGGACGGGTTCTTTAACTCGTTAAAGCAACATAATGAATATTTCAATAATGCACAATTTAAAAATACTCAATAAAGCACAATTTTTAAATTTCTACCTTTCTATTAAAACACAGTTTTAGAATACTCCCCCTAAATCAAACATCACTCATTTCTCCCCCTTTGTCATCGTCAAAAATAAATTTTGGTAGGAAAGGAGAAACTAACAAACATGTAACTCACTCTAGGCAAGCATCATTATGCCTAGCCATACCCAAACCGCGAATGATTTTCACAAACTGATCTGCCGCTAGTGGTTTGGTAAAAACATAAGCAAGCTGGTCAAAGGTATCAACATACTCAATTATAATATCCCTTTTTCTGAATGTGATCATGAAGAAAGTGATGTTTAATCTCTATGTGCTTGGTTTGTGAGTGCTGTGTAGGATTCTTACTTAGACATATAGCACTTTTATTATCACAAAAGATCGGGACCTCCTCCATAAAAATTCCAAAATCATTTAACTATTGCTTAATATATGAAATTTGAGCACAACAGTTACCAGCTGCCATGTATTCAGCCTCAGTAGTAGACAAGGCTATCGAATTCTGTTTCTTGCTTGACCAGGAAACCAATGCATATCCTAACAAATGACATTATCCGCTTGTGCTTTTTTGCTCAAATTTGCAACCGGCAAAGTCAGCATCAGAGTAACTTACCAATTTAAATCACTCCCCCTAGGATACCATAATCCTAGGTCAGTCGTCCCCTTTAAATAACAAAAAATTTGTTTAACCGTAGTTAAATGCGATTCATTAGGATAAGATTAAAATCTAGCACAAAGATAAACACTATACATAATGTCAGGCCTACTAGCAATTAAAAACAACAAGCTACCAATCAGACCTCGATACATCTTTTCATTAACGCTTTTGCCCGTATCATCTTTTTTAATTTTTGTAGCCGTTGCCATGGGAGTTTTGTACTCTTTAGCTCATTCCAAGTCATATTTCTTTAAAATCTCCTTGGTGTATTTAGCTGGATTTATGAATATCAATTCTTTGGTTTGCTTAATTTGCAATCCAAGAAAGAAATTCAGCTCTTCCATCATACTCATTTCAAATTTATCCTGCATTATCTTAGCAAACTCTTGGCAAAGATCATCATTAGTAGATCCAAAAATGATATCATCAACATATACTTGTACTAATAGGATATCAAAATCAGTTTTCTTTACAAATAGTGTTATATCACAAATACCCTTTCGAAAACCATTTTCAATCAAATATCGGCTAAGTCTCTCATACCAAGCTCTCAGAGTTTGTTTGAGCCCATACAAAGCCTTGCGAAGTTTAAATATATGATCAGAAATTTGTCACTTTCAAATCCCAGGGGTTGTTCCACATAAAATTCTTCAACTAGAAAGCCATTTAGAAATGCACTCTTTATATCCATTTGATATAGCTTAAAATTACGTGAACATCCAAAAGCGAGTAGCATTCTAATTGCTTCTAGTCTAACAATAGGGAGCATAAGTTTCATCATAATCAATTCCTTCATCTTGATTATAGCCCTATGCCACTAATCTTGCTTTATTTCTAATTACCAAACCAGATTCATCATTTTTGTTTCTAAATACCCATTTAGTACCAATAACTGGATGAAAATTCGATCTCGGAACAAGACATAATATTTTATTCCGCTCAAATCGAACTAATTCATCTTGCATTGTGGAAATCCAAGATTCATCAATTAGCGCCTCATTTATATTTTTAGACTCAATTTGAGATAAGAAAGCAAGATTAATTATATCCCTAAGAGAAGATCGAGTACTTATACCTTTTTTGAAATTACCGATGATTTATTTAATTGAATGCCATGGTATTTTTTTTATAGCTCTTGGTAAAGTCGAATCCTTCTCCTTAGGTTCCTCCTATTGTTGAGACTCAATTGGTGCATCATTACATTGGTTTTGGTTATTTGAGATATCTGCATCATCATTATCCAAAATCTTTCTCGACGAGTATGGATCAGCTTCCTCAAAAACAACATGCATAGTTTCTTCTACTACTAAAGTATGTTTATTATAAACTCTATAAGCTTTACTGTTAGTAGCATATCCAAGGAAAATTCCATAATCGAATTTAGCATCAATTTTACTAAGATTATCCTTGTCATTCAAAATGAAACATTTGCATCCAAAGACTTTAAAATATGCAATATTAGGAGTCTTACCATTTCATATTTCATATAGGGTTTTGTTAAACCCTCTACGAATTGATACCCGGTTTACCACGTGACAAGCAGTACATACTGCTTCGACCCAAAAGTAGGTTGGTAAACGATTTTCATTTATCATTGTTCTGGCCATCTTTTGAAGCGTTCTGTTCTTCCTTTCTACTACACCATTTTTTTGCGGTGATCTTGGTGTAGAAAACTTGTGAGCATAACTATGCTCATCACAGTAGCTTATCACTTCATCATTCTTAAATTCTCTTCCTCTGTCACTACGAATGTTAATAATAGAACATTGCTTCTCATTTTGAACACGTTTACAAAATTTAGTAAGAATGGAAACAACTTCACTTTTCTTAGCGAGAAAGTATACCCAGGTAAGTCTAAAATAATCATAAACTATAACAGATGCATAGAACTTACAACCAAAACTAACAACAGAGTTAGGCCTAAATAAATCAAGATGCAATAATTCAAGACATCTAGATGTAGACTTGTGCATCTTTTTCTTAAATAATGATCTAACTTGCTTGCCTAATTGACATGCATCACATACTTTATCCTTCATATATTTCAAATCAGGTAGGCCACGTATAAGACTCTTCTTAGATAAGTTAGAAATTAACTTCATATTAGTATGCCCAAGTCTTCTATCCCATAACCAACTATTCTCAGATAAAGCATTCAAACAAGATAAATTTTGAGAATTACAACCATCAAAAGTGAAAGTATAAACATTCTCAAAACGTTATGTAACTAGCAAAATACTACTATCATGACTATTCTTAATGATGCATCTATCATGATCAAATATAACATTGTATCCCTTGTCACATAGTTGACTAATACTAAGAAAATTATGTTTAAGTCTATCAACTAGTAACACATCTTTAATCATAGTAGTACCATTGCCAATATTATCTATATAGATAATTTTACCCTTTGCGTTGTCTCCGAAAGTCACATGACCTTCATCTTTAGGTGTCAAAGATGTAAATTTTTCTTTATCTCCCATCATGTGTCAAGAATAACCACTATCCAGGAACCATTTGTCCTTGCTTATTGATGCTTTTAGAATAACCTGGAAGGAGAACCTCAAATAGTTCTTAAGTGGTACCCAGCCTACGTAGGTTCGATCTTGTTAGTCGGGACAATTTTTCTTCCTTTTGGAGCCCAAACTTGTCTACAGTTAGATAGTTTTGCAAAACATCTACGAATAGTATGCCCCACAACATTACATTTAAAACATCTAACAAGATCTTTGGTTTCAGAAAAGAATTTATGAAAGCATTTTTGTTTAAGATTTTTCTAAAATCCAACACCGGCCTTATCAAAAACTCTACGTGAACTTCCCAAAAGCATTTTCAAATTGTTTTCACCGCCAGTAAATTTGAGAATAATTTATTGCAAATCCATCAATTTAGATTTCAACCCATTGTTTTCAGATTCATAATCCACCACTTGCTTGTTTAATGTGTTAATTGTACTTTGAAGGGCATTTATTTTAAAACACTAGTTTTTATAATCATATAAGAGTTCTTGATAAACATCAAATAATTCATCAAAATTTAAAGGACAAGAACTTGAACAATCGGTTACCCCACCACCAGTGGCCATTAATGCAAGCATGGACGAATCTTCACTATTTGATTATTCCGAGCTACTTGAATCGGTATCATCCTAAGTAGCCTTTATCAATTTCTTCTTACTCTTCTTTGCTTTTTTTTCTTTTCTTTTTTCTTCTTCTCATTTTCTTTATCCTTCTTCAGTTCGGGGCAATCATTTTGAAAATGACCAATTTTGTGACAATTATAGCATTATACTTTGGACATGTTGAGATTTCTTTTCCCCCGAAATATACGCCGAGTCATTCTTCTAAAATTATTTGTGAGAAGTGATACATTCTTCTCTTGCTCACTATCAAGGCTTTCATTATCACTGTCATCCACTTATTCAATTTTTTGAAGTTTTAATGCTAAGGATTTCCTCTTGCTATTTCCGGTATCATTCTCGTAACCTTTGATCATCGATTCATGAGTCATGAAATTACCAATTAGATCATCGATGTCATATTTGCCTAGATCCTTGGATTCCTCGATTGCCGTCAACTTTGACTCCCATATTTTTGTTAAGGACCTTAAGACCTTTCGTACTCTATCCTCTATGGAGTACGGCTTTCTGAGTTGGTTCATAATGTTGCATATGTTGTTCAAGCAAGTGTACATCTCATGAATTGATTCATTATTCTCCATCCTGAACAGCTCAAATTTTCTCATGAGTGCATTGATCTTTGACTGCTTCACTTGACTTGTCCCTTCGTGGGTAACTTGTAACTTATCCCACATCGCTTTTGCAGATTTACAACCTGAAACTCTAGAATACTCATTAGCATCTAAAGAACAAAAGATAATATTGATAGCTTGAGAATTAATAGGGAGTTTCTGCTTATCGGAAGTAGTAAGTTGTTCCCTCTTATTCTCAACTCCGTTTTCCATTGGAATAAATAGACCATCCTTTATTGTTAGCCACACGTCATAATTTGTAGCCTGAAGAAAGGTTATCATCCAGTCTTTCCAAAACGAGTGACTTTCACCTGCAAATAAATTGTGGTCAGTGCATAGACAGCCCCTCACCTAGTGTGCCTATTATGTGTGTCATGTCATCTTTATTAGAAAAATAGATTCGAGCTAAAACAGCTCTGATACCAATTGTTGGTCCAGTAGAATACCCAAGAGGGGGGGTGAATTGGGTAATTAAAAATATTATCATAATATACTTGAATAAATCAAATAATTAGTTTTATGTCTAAATTAATTATTATCTTTATACCACAACGGAATTAAAATAAATCTAAGTGCACACCCAAACAACAAAAATAAACAAATTAAGAAAGCAGCACACCAGAGATTTATACTGGTTCACCAAGCTACTCTTGGCTAATCCAGTTCTCCAAGCTCCATGGAGGTCGCACCCACTAAAACCAAGATTCCTTTAAAGGTAGGAACCAAATCCACACACTGATTATTTTATAGGTTCAGAATTAACCTTTACAATTTCCTTTTCTCAGGGTAAGGAAAAACCTCTACTTTTTACAGACTAACGAATAACCTAATTCTTTTTAACACTAAGGCTCAAGAATCAAAACCTCACCAAAACATTCCAAATATCCTTTTACCCGGAAGGATTGAACCGTTACAAAATCACTAAAAAAAACACAATTCTTATTCAGGAAGAATCACTACCTCAATCTCTTTATAGGAAGAGACTAAAACTCTGCTACCCCTGATTAAATATCCCCAATGATATTTAATCCATCATAACTCACCAATACACAAATTGATAAGTAAATCTCACTCGGAGCTTCTACCACCCCAAACAAATAAAAACTTAATTAATATCCCAACTAATGATAGAAATACATGAGATACAGAAATTTGATTTTAACAAGAATATGGGTAGCAAATTGGAGCATGTAATCAGATTCAAGAAATTGTTTAAAAGAATATTTTCTTGAAAAATCAAAAACAATTTCTAAGATCAATTTTCAAAATAAAATAATAAACAATAAATAATATGGAACGATCTCACCCGGAATCTACAGAAATAATTATTAGAATAGTATAGTTTCAAATCCGGTATCAGCAAGAATAGATCGCAGTTGATGATCAGAATCACTCTTAGAATAGCTCACAGTATCGTAGAATGATAACTCTTATAAAAACTCTCTCAAAATGATATAAATTAATTTTCTCTCTTAAAATGATTAGCTTTTTATAGAAAATTCGCAAGTCTATATAAAAACACATGTAATCAGCCTCCTAACGGTTAGTTTACAAGTGTCATGACAATAAAATACTATTATAGATCCCTTATAATATAAGGACTTCATTTAGGTTCAATTTCACTTAATAACAACTTTTAAAACTCTCAATTAAATCCCCAAAATATTTCTCAATCAAAATAAATAAATGTGGAATCCATTTTAATTACCAAATTGAGAAACATTAATATTTAATGAATCATATTGAAAGGATTTAATTAGTATATGAACCATATCTTAAATATAGAGAATATCCATTAAATCTCTCTCAAATCGTAACAAAAAACGACTACTTTTGGATTTAAAATCGGATCAAACAATATCCTGAAACAGTACATTCGGTCGACTACCCAACTCAACTTGCAGCCAAACTATCGCGGCAGTGATTATAGGTCGACAACCTGATCGACTCACAGATTCAGAGAGTTTGTCATGTTTTCACCGGTCAACCACTCAGTCGACTCGCAGATTCAAAGAGTTCAGATGTTTTCACAAGTTGACCAGTCAGTCGACTCTTCAATTTAGGATGTTTTATTTTCTTTCTCCAGTCGACTCCTCAGTCAACTGCCTTCTTCTAAATCATTTCTCTGATCTCGTTTTTAACCTACTTTATTTTATGATTTCTCCCATTTATCCATTTTTATATTTAAATAAGCTTCACTAATATTCTTATATTCTATTTTGGTTATTCAAAAATATTTCTTTTTAATTCACATAGGAGCAAATAGATATACTTAACAAAAACACACATAAAAGATAAGATTCATTTTGTACCATGTGTGTGTTCCTAAATAAGATATTAAGAGTTAATATTTACTTGGGTTGTTTTCCCTAATTTCTTCAAACTCTTAGTACTTCTTCATCATCTTGATATCTTTATTAAGCATCCATTCCATTTGACATCTTCATTACTGGAACTTTAAATCACTGAAACACTTGATCAAACCTTAATTTCACCAAAATATCAATACTTAATTGTTCATCAAAATCTTGGGATCAATAGAGTAACCTAACCATTTTATGCACTAATTAAAGGTTAAACCTCAATCTCTTTAGAGGAAGAGATTGAAACTCAACTACCCCTGATTAGATATTCCCAATAATATCTAATCTGTACAAAACTTATTAATTACAAAAACGATAAGTTTCTTCCCACTCAAAGCTTCTACCACTTCAAATCAATTTAAACTCAATTTATGTCCCGAATTTACTAGTGATAGAATTAAGTGAGGAATTTAAAATCTGATTATAAAATAAACGAGTAGTGTAGAATCAAGCACATAATAAGATTGCCACAAAAATTGTTTTAATAATTTTTATGCACTTTAAAGTTCAAAAACGACTTCAGAAGACCTAAAATCCAAGCAAGTAGAATAATATATAATCATAATAAAGAATGAAAGCTTGGAACAATCTCACCAGAAAAACACTAAAAGAATGCAAATTGTATCGCTAGATAGCTTAGATTGATGACACCAAATCAATTAGCGCTTAACTCGAACTTTAACACTAGAATAATCTCATGATAATCTCTCAGTATAATATTAGAATAATAACTCTCAGAAAGCTCAAGACCTGATTGTTCTTGATAGAAGTGATATTTTGATATGTGAAAAACGCAAGTCTATTTAAACAGATTTGAAACAAGCCCTCTAATGACTAGTTCCCACAAGATATGATATTTAAATGCTCATATAGATCCCATATATCAATATTACTCAATCTTGATTCAATTTACTTACATATGACTTTTAAATCATTCAATTTAGTCAACAATTTATTTCATATTCTCAAATCAGAAGGATAAGAAGTATTAAAATAGACTAAATTGAGAAACACTTAAAATAAGTGTACCATGTCTATAAGGATATGTAAGTATGAATGATATATCTATAATATGTTCAAATCCCTAGAATATCTCCAAGATATTAGCCAAAAATTGGCTAGTAATGGTTTGTTTTGGATTAGATCCTAAAAACCTTAAACACTCAAACTGCGCAGTCGACTGATCAACCAATGAACCATTGGTCGACCAATCGTTTCAGGTTGTAGCCCAATCCATTTTCATACGCCGGTTGGTTAACCAATCCCCTATAGTTCAGTTGACCAATCGATTTAGGATACTCTCTAGGCCATTTTTTGGCCCCTAGTCAGTTAACCGGTCATCGGCGATCGGTTGACCGATCGATTCAGAGAGTTCAATTTTCAGCCATCGGTTGACCCATATCTCTTGGTCGATTGATCGATCAATTTAGAGACTTCTCCACGTCCTAGCTATTACCCTTCGGTTGATCGATTCTTTTGTGATCGGTTAACCGATCAGTGCTGGATCACTCATTCTCAATCATATTTTAACTCCAATCTTCAACGTTTTTTACTCTTTAACTAATTTCTTTTCTCGGTTAACATAATTGAAACTAATAATCCATTTGAAGGGGTAATGGAAGAAATTACAAAAAATCATCATTTGAATGGGTAACAGAAGAAATTCATTTGAGACTCAAAATCGTAAAATTTTCAAAGGCTAACAATTACAAAATCCCCAGTTTTGGTACCATTATGATGCATTATCATTTGAATAGGTAGTAGAAGAACTTCATCTGAGACTCAAAATCTTAAATAGTTTCCCAAGGCTATAGTTTAGTAAACTTTTGGAAACAATCAATTTCGTGAAATTTTGAAAGGTTAACACTCACGAAATCCATGATTATGGTACCATTGTGATAAATCGTCATTTAAAGAGATAATAGAAAATTTTCATCCAAAACTAAAAATCGTGAAATTTTTTAAAGTTGCACACCAAAAAATCCAAAATTTTCAAATTTTTTCTACCATTACGAAAAATCATCATTTGAAGGGGTAACAGAAGAAATTCATCTTGGACTCAAAGTCGTGAAATTTTCAAAGGTTAATACTAATGAAACACCCTGATTTCGGTACCAATATGTTAAATCATCAATTGAAGGGGTAATAGATGAAATTAATCCAAAACTCAAAATCGTGAAATTTTTAAGGTTGTGGCACACCAAAAATTCCCATTTTTTTTTAAACAATCATATTTGTGATATTTTGAAAGGCTCATACTCACGAAGACCACCAATTTTGGTACCATTATATTAAATCATCATTTGAAGGGCTAACCGAAGAAAATTGATCTGGGCTCAAACTCGTGAAATTTTGAACGGCTAATACTCATGAAACCCTATTATTTTTTTACCATTACGATAAATCATCATATGAAGGGGTAAGAGAAAAATTCATTTGAAACTCAAAATTGCAAAATTATCAAAGGTTATATGAAACTGAAAAATCCAAATTTAGCTAATTTTGTAAAACGATCAAATTCATAAAATTTTGAAATAATGATTCATGGAACCCTCTTATTTTGGTACTATTATGATAAATCAGCATTTGAAAGGGTGACAGAAGATATCCATCTGAGACTCAAAATTGTGATTTTTCAAAGGTTAACACATCGAAAATCCAAAATTTTCCAATTTCTTGTAACAATCAAACTAGTGAAATTTTGAAAGGATAAACATCAAGAAACCCCACCCCCCCCGATTTATGTATCATTGTGATGAATCATCATTTGATGAGATAACAAAAGAAATTCATCTGAACTCAAAACCGTGAAATTTTACAAGGCTGCACACCAAAAATTTTAAATTTAAATTTTTTTGTTTTTTAAATAGTCGAACTCATGAAATTCTGGAAGACTAACATTCACGAAACCCTCCAATTATGGTAAGATTATTATAAATAATTACTTAAAGGGGTAACAAAAGAAATTCTTCAGAGACCCAGAATAATTTTCAAAGGCGAGACACACAAAAAAAAAAAAAATCTTAATTTAGCAAATTTTTCAAAACAATCCAACTTATTAAATTTTGAAGGGTAAACACTTATGATTTTGAAAAATGATTATGATAAGTCATTATTTGAAGGGGTAACAGAAGAAATTCATCAGAAACTTAAAATTGTAGAATGTTCATAGGCTATATCACACACTTAAAAATTCAAATTTGGATAACTTTTTTAAACAGTCAAATTCACGAAATTTTGATAGGCTAAAAATCACGAAACCCCTTGATTTTCGTTCCATTATGCTTAATCATCATTTAAAGGGTTAATTGAAGAAATTCATACGAGACTCAAAATAATGAAATTTTTAAAGGCTATATCACACCAAAAAATCCCAATTTAACTTATTTTTTTATACAATCAATCTCGTGAGATTTTGAAGGCAACACTAACGAAACCCTCCAATTCCAGTACCATTGTGATAAATCATCATTTGAAGAGATAACAGAAAAAATTAATCCAAAACTCAAAATCGTGAAACTTTTAAAGGCAATAATAGCAAATACAAAAATCACAATTTCTCAAATCTTTTGAAAAAGTGGGACTCAAGAAATTTTGAAATACTAACACTCATGCACGCAACCCCCTAATTTTGGTACCGTTATCATAAATCATAATTTGAATGGGTAACAAAATAAATTCATACAAGACTCAAAATTATGAATATTTTAAGGCAAATGCTCAAGCAACCTCCAAATTATGGTACTAATATGATAAATTATCATTTGAAGGGGTAATAGAAGAAATTAATTAGAAACTAAAAATCGTAAAATTTTAAAAGATTATAGCACACAGAAAAATCCCAAATTAGGTAATTTTTTAAAACAATCAAATTCCTGAAATTTTAAAAGGTTAACACTCACCAAACCCCTCAATTTGAGTACTATTGTGATAAATTATTATTTTAAGGGGTAACAAAAAAAATTCATCGATGACTCAAAATCATAAATTTCAAAGGCTATCGCACACCCAAAAATCCCAAATTAGCTAATTTTTTGAAACAACCAAACTCACTAAATTTTGAAAGACAAAAACTCACGGAACCTCTCGATTTTAGACCATGATGATAAATTGCCATTTGAAAGGATAAGAAAGAAAATTCATATGAGACTCAAAATCATGAAATTTTCAAAGAAGTACCAAAAAAAAAAAAGCAACAACAACTAGTTTAGCAAACTTTTTGACACAATGAATCTTGTAAAATTTTGGAAGGATAACACTCACGAAATCCAAGATTATGGTACTATTGTGATAAATCTTCTTTTGAACAAGTAACATGATAATTTCATCTAAAACTAAAAATCATGAAATTTTTTTAAGCTGCACATCGAAAAATTCCAATTTTTCAAATTTTTTGAAATAGTCAAACTCATGAGACTTCAAAAGACTAACACTCACAAAACCCATAAGTTTTTGTACCATTATAATAAATCATCGTTTGAAGGAATAACAAAAGAAATTTGTCTTGGACTAAAAGATATTAAATTTTCAAAGGCAAACACTGACGAAACTCTCCCATTTCGGATTCCATTATGATAAATCATCATTTGAAAGGTTAATAGATGAAATTAATCTAAAACTCAGAACCGTGAAATTTTCAAAGGTTATGGCACTCCAAAAAATCCCAAATTAACTTTTTTTTTTTTTTTTTTTAAAAACAATCATATTTGTGATATTTTGAAAGGCTCATATTCACAAAATCCACCAATTTTGGTACCATTATATTAAATCATCATTTGAAGGGTTAAACAAAGAAATTGATCTAGGCTCAAACTCATGAAATTTTGAATGGTTGACACTCACGAACCCCTCTATTTTTTTTTACCATTATCATAAATCATCATTTGAAGGGGTAAGAAATGAAATTCATCTGAAACTTAAAATTGTGAAATTATCAAAGGTTATAAAAAACTGAAAAATCTCAATTTATCTAAATTTTTAAAACAATCAAATTCGAATTTTTTTGAAAGGCATTACTCATGGAACCCCCAGATTTTTGTTGCGTTATGATAAATCATCTTTGGAAGGGGAGACAGAAGATATCAATCTAAGACTCAAAATCGTGAATTTTTCAAAGGTTATAGCACATCAAAAAATTCAAATTTATCTAATTTCTTATAGCAATCAAAGTAGTGAAATTTTGAAAGGGTAACAATCAAGAAACCCCTCAATTCTTGTACCATTATAATAAAATCTCGAAATTTGGATGGGCTAATAATTACGAAACAACTTGATTTTCATACCATTTTGATAAATCATCATTTGAAGGGGTAACCAAATGTGACACTCAAAATAATGAAATTTTTAAAGGCGATAGCACACACACAAAAAAAATAATCCTAATTTAACTAATTTTTTATACAATCATTCCCGTCAATTTTTGAAGGCTAATACTAACGAAACCCCTAATTCTGGTACCATTGTGATAAATCATCATTTGAAGAGATAATAAAGAAAATTAATCCGAAACTCAAAATCGTGAAACTTTCAAAGGCAATAATAGCACATCAAAAAATCACAATTTCTCAAATCTTTTGAAATAGTGGAACTTATGTAGTTTTGAAATGCTTACACTCTTGTGAAACTTCCCAATTATGGTACTATTATGATAAATCATTATTTGAAGGGATAATAGAAGAAATTCATTAGAAACTAAAACTCGTAAAATTTTAAAAGGTTATAGCACACGGAAAAATCCCAAATTAGATAATTTTTTAAAACTATTAAATTTGTGAAATGTTAAAAGGTTAACACTCATGAAAGCCCCTAATTTTGGTTCCATTATGATAAATCATTACTTGAAGGGGTAATAGAAGAAATTCATCAGAGACTCAAAATCGTAAATATTCAAAAGCAATCACACACCAAATAATCCCGATTTAACTAATTTTTTGAAGCAATCAAACTCATTAAATTTTAAAAGGTAAACACTCATGAAACACCACGATTTCAAACAATTATGATAAATCGCCATTTGAAAGGGTAATAAAGAAAATTCATACGAGACTCAAAATTTTGAAATTTTCAAAGGCTATAGTACACAAAAAATTGACTATTTAGCTTCCCTTTTTTTTTTTTTTTGAAAAAATTCGAAACTCTTGAAATTTTTTAAAGCAAACAATCATGAAACCCCCAATTTTGGTACTGTTACAATAAATTTTCATTAGAAGGGTAAGAGAATAAATTAATCTGCGACTCAAAATTGGGAAATTTTCGAAGGCTAACCCCTAACTTTGGTACCGTCATGATTAATTATCATTTAAAAGGGTAACAGAAATACTTCATCTGAGACCCAAAGTTACGAAATTTTTAAAGGCTATAGCACACCAAAAATTCCTAATTTAGTTAATTTTTTGAAACTGTCAATCTCATAAAATTTTGAACGGCTAAGACTCATTAAACCACCTGATTTTGGTACTATTGTGCTAAATCATCATTTGAAGAGATAAAAGAAAAAATCCATCCAAAACTCGAAATTATGAAATTTACAAAAGCAATAGCGCACCGAAAACTCCAAATTTCTCAAATTTCTTGACGCATTCGAAATTAGATAACATTGAAAGGCTAACACTTACAAAACCCACCAATTTTGGTACCATTATGATAAATCATCATTTGAAGGGGTAATAGAATCAATTTATTTGAGACTCAAAAGTGTGAAATTTTTAAAGGCTAACAATCACAAAACCCCCCAATTTTGGTACCATTATGATGTATTATCGTTTGAATGGATAGTAGAAAAACGTCATCTGAGACTCAAAATCTTAAAATTGCCCAAGGCTATAGCACAACAACAAAAACAAATCCTAGTTCAACAAACTTTTTGAAACAATCAATCTTGAGAAATTTTGAAAGGTTAACACTCATGAAACCCATAATTATGCTACCATTGTGATAAATCGTCATTTAAAGGGATTACAGAATAATTTCATCCAAAACTAAAAATCGTGAATTTTTTTAAAAGCTGGACACCAAAAAATCCTATTTTTTCAAATTTTTTGAAATAGTCAAACTTATAATATTTTGAAAGGCTAACACTCACAAAACCCATAAGTTTTTATACCATTAGATAAATCATCGTTTGAAGGGGTAATAGAAGAAATCATATTGGACTCAAAGTCGTGAAATTTTTGAAGGCTAACACTAACGAAACTCTCCGATTTCGGTACCGTTATGATAAATCTTCAATTGAAGGGGTAATAGATGAAATTCATCCAAAACTCAAAATCGTGAAATTTTCAAAGGTTATGGCACTCGAAAAAAATTCCAAATTAGGTTTTTTTTAAACAATCATATTTGTGATATATTAAAACCACCAATTTTGGTACCATTATATTAAATTATCATTTGAAGGGGTGATCGAAGTATTGATCTAGGCTCAAACTCGTGAAATTTTGAACGGCTAACACTTACAAAACCCCCTTTTTTTTTTTACTATTATGATAAATTATCATTTGAAGGGGTAAGAGAATAAATTCATCCGAAACTTAAAATTATGAAATTATCAAAGGTTATAACAAATTGAAAAAATCCCAATTCAGCTAATTTTCTAAAATGATCAAATTTGTAAAATTTTGAAAGGCATTACTCATGGAACCCCCCGAATTTGGTACCATTATGATAAATTATCATTGGAATGAGTGATAGAAGATATCAATCTAAGACTCAAAATAGTAATTTTTTCAAAGGTAGCACACCAAAAAATTCAAATTTATCTAATTTTTGTAAAAATCAAATTAGTGAAATTTTGAAAGAATAACAATCAAGAACACCCCCTCCCCCCTCCACCCATTATTGTACCATTGTGATTAATCATAATTTGAAGAGATAACAAAAAAATTCATCAAAAACTCAAAATCCTGAAATTTTCAAAGGCTGCACACCAAAAAAATTAAATTTCAATTTTTTTTTAAATAGTGAAACTGATGAAATTTTGAAAAGTTAACATTCACGAAACCCTCCAATTTTGGTAGCATTACGAATAATCTTTACTAAAAGGAGTAACATAATAAATTCTTCGAAGACCTAAAATCGTAAATTGTCAAGGCTATTGCACAAAAAAATCCCAATTTAGCTAATTTTTCAATCGGTTAAACTAATTAAATTTTGAAGGGAAAAAACTTATGATTTTGAAAAATGATTATGATAAATCATTATTTGAAGGGGTAACAGAAGAAGTTCTTCAAAGACTTAAAATTGTAAAATGTTCAATGGCTATCACACACCAAAAAATTTCAATTTAGCTACTTTTTTTAAACGGTCAAATTCACGAAATTTTGAAGGGCTAACAATAATGAAACCACTTGATTTTTGTACCATTATGATAAATTATCAGTTGAGACTCAAAATAGTAACAAAAATTATGGATATAGCACACAAAAAAAATTCCAATTTAACTAATTTTTTTATGCAATTATTCTCGTGAAGGCTAACACTGACAACCCCCTCCCCTCCCCCCCCCTAATTTTGGTACCATTGTGATAAATCATCATTTGAACAAATAACGGAGAAAATTAATCCAAAACACAAAATCGTGAAAACTTTCAAAGTTAATAATAACACATCAAAAAATCGCAACTTCTCAAATCTTTTGAAATAGTGGAACTTTTGTAGTTTTGAAACGCTAACACTCATGGGCGTAACCCACTAATTTTGGTACCATTATTATAAATCATCATTTGAATGAGTAACTGAATAAATTCATGTATGACTCCAACTCGTGAATATTTAAAGGTTGACACTCACAAAACCTCCCGATTATGGCACCATTATGATAAATTATGATTTGAAAGAGTAATAGAAGAAATTCATTAGAAACTAAAAACCGTGAAAATTTAAAAGGTTATAGCACACGAAAAAAAATCCCAAATTAGGTAATTTTTTAAAACAATCAAATTCATAAAATTTTGAAAGTCCAACACTCACGAAACCCCTCATTTTTTGTACCATTACGATAAATCGTTATTTGAAAGGGTAACAAAAGAAATTCATCGGAGACTCAAAATCGTAAATTTTCAAAGGCACATAAAAAAATTCCAGTTTAGTGAATTTTTCAAAACAATTAAGCTCTATTAGATTTTGGAAGACAAATGCTCACAACCATTATGATAAATCGCTATTTGAAAGGGTAACAAAAGAAATTCATACGAGACTCAATATCTTGAAATTTTAAAAGGTTATAACACACTGAAAAACTCCCAATTTAGCTAAGTTTTTGAAACATCCAAACTCTTGAAATTTTTAAAAGCAAACAATAACGAAACCCCCCAATTTTTGTACCATACGATAAATCATCATTTGAAAGGGTAGGAGAATAAATTTATTTGAGACTCAAAATTGTGAAATTTTCGAAGGCTATCCCCTAATTTTGGTACCATTATGATAAATCATCATTTGAACGGGTAACAGAAAAACTTCATCAGAGACTCAAAGTTATGAAAATTTTAAAGGCTATTGCCCTCAAACAAATCCTAATTTAGATAATTTTTTGAAACTGTCAATCTCATGAAATTTTCGAAGGCTAAGACTCATGAAACCCCCAACAACTGGTACGATTGTGATAAATCATCATTTGGAGAGATAAAAGAAAAAATTCATTCAAAATTCAAAATTGTAAACTTTCCAAAGGCTTAGCACCCTGAAATATCCAAATTTCTCAATTTGTGTTTTTAAACAATCGATATAGTAAAACTTTGAAAGGCTAAAACTCACGAAACCCAACAATTTTGGTACCATTTTGATAAATCATCATTTGAAGGGGTAATAGAATAAATATATCTGAGACTCAACATTGTGAAATTTTAAGAGGCGCCCACGGAGCCCCCTGATTTTGATACCATTATGATAAATCATTACTTGAAGGAGTAACAGAAGAAATTTTTCGGAGACCAAAAATCGTAAATTTTCAAAGGCTATCGCACACACAAAAAATAAAAAATAAAAATAAAAAAAAAATGAAAAAAAAATCCCAATTTACCTATATTTTGAAAACAATCAAACTCATTAAATTTTAAAAGGTACATACTCATGATTTTGAAAAATGATTATGATAATTCATTATTTGAAAGGGTAACAGAAAAAATTAATTAGACTCAAAATAGTAAAATGTTCAAAGGTGAACACACCAAAAATTCCAATTTAGCTACTTTTTCTAAAAAGTCAAATTCATGAAATTTTGAAAGGTTAATACTCACGAAACCTCCCGATTTTAGTTCCACTTTGGTAAATCTTCATTTGAAGGAGTAACTAAAGAAATTCGTATGAGACTAAAAATCGTGAAGTTTTTAAAGGTTATAGCACACAAAAGAAATCTCAGTTTAACTAATTTTTTGATACGTTCAATTTTGTGAAATTTTGAGGGCTAATACTAACGAAACCCCCCAATTCTGTATCATTGTGATAAATCATCGTTTAAGAGATAACAGAGAAAATTTATCCTAAACTCAAGATTGTGAATTTTTCAAAGGCAATACCACATAAAAAAATCCCAATTTCTCAAATCTTATAAATCATTTTCGTTTCTTCCATTCTGAATAATTCAAATTTTCTCATAAGAGCGTTGATTTTCTATTATTTCACTTAACTTGTCCCTTTGTGGGTAACTTTTAGCTTATCCCACATCTTCTTTGCAGATTTACAACCTAAAACTCTAGAATATTCATTAGCATCTAAAGGGCTAAATAAAATGTTAATAACATGAGAGTTTATAGAGAGTTTCTGCTTATTAGAAGTAGTTAGTCTATAGAGAGTTTCTCATAAGAGCGTTGATTTTCTATTGTTTCACTTAACTTATCCCTTTGTGGGTAATTTTTAGCTTATCCCACATCTTCTTTGCAGATTTACAACCTAAAACTCTAGAATATTCATTAGCATCTAAAGGGCTAAATAAAATGTTAATAACCTGAGAGTTTATAGAGAGTTTCTGCTTATCAGAAGTAGTTAGTTGTTCCTTTTTTTTCTCGACTCCGTTTTCCATTGGAACAAATGGACCATCCTCGATTGTTAGCCACACATCATAATTTGTAGTTTGAAGGAAGACTATCATTCTATCTTTCTAGAACGAATAACTTTCACCTGCAAACAACGGTAGTCGGTACACAGATTACCCCTCAGCTAGTGTGCATATTATGTGCATCATGTGATCTTTATTAGCTAAGTGTGTTGAGCTAAACCAACTTTGAAGCCAATTGTTGGCCTAGTGAGCTACCCAAGAGGAGGGTGAATTTGGTAAATAAAAAATTATCAAAGAAAAAATACTTTAATAATCCAAATAATTAATTTTAATTCTAAATTAATTAATATCTTTATATCACAGCGAAAATATAAAATTAACTAGGTGTACACCAATCAACAAGAATAAATAATGTAAAGATAGCAGTACACCAAAAATTTATACTGGTTCACCAAGCTACTCTTGGTTAATCCAGTCTCTCGAGCTCTACGGAGAGTCGCACCCACTAAACTCAAGATTCCTTTAAAGGTAGGAACCAAACCCTCACAAATATTCTTTTCACTAGCTCATAATCAACCTTTACAAATTTCTTTTCAGAGACTCGGGAATAACCTCTACTTTTAATAGGCTCAAGAATAACCTAATTCTTTTTGTAACTTAGGCTAAAGAATAAAAAATTTACAAACACTCTAAATATCATTTTACCCAGTAAGGATTGAACGGTTACAAAAATCCTAACAAATAAATTCAATCAAGGTAGAATTACTATCTCAATCTCTTTACAGAAAGAGACTGAAACCAGCTACCCTTAGATTAAATACTTCTAATAGTATTCAACCCGTCACTCAACTCACCAATTATAAATTGATAAGTGATTTTTCTCACTCAGAGTTTCTACCACCCCAGATAAATTAGAACTCAATTAATATCCCAAAACTAGTAATCAAAAAGTGAGATATTCAAAATCTGATTTAAACAAAAAAATAAAGTCGCACGTAATTAAGCACGTAATCAGATTTCTTGAAGAAATTGTTTCAAAAATATTTTTCAATAAAAAATCGGAAAATAATTTCAAATATCAAATTCCAAATAAAATCAAGCAATGCTAAATAGAAAGTAATTTGAAAAGATCTCACCCACATTCTACTGAAAGAATAATGATAGTAATATCGCTTCAGATTCAGTAGCAACAATAATCCACAGTAAATAATTTTCAAGAATAATTCCCAGAAAAGCTCTCACAATTTTCTCAATATGATTTCTCTTAGAAAAGTTCAGTATAATTATCTTGATCTTTTTTCTAATATAAAAACGTTGGTTTATATGAAAGGGAATAAAATAAGCTCTCTAACGGCTAGTTCCTACTTGTTATGACATTTAATTGCTCTTATAGACCCCTTATATCATTAAGACTTCATCCAGATTAAAATCACTTAATTATAACTTTTAAAGATCTCAATTAAGTTCTCGAAATATTTCTCAATCACAATTAAATATGATAGAAAGAATTACATGTACTAAACTGAAAAATATTCAAACTTAATGAACCATATCTGTAGGGATATCATAATATATGTTGCACATCTCAAATAACATTAAATCCCTAAAATATCTCGTGAATCTTAACCATAAAACGGCTAGTAACGGCTACTTTTAGAATAAAATTCGAAATTCCATAATATCCTGAAACAGTGCCATAAGTCGACTTACCAAGAATCACCAGTTGACCGCTCGATTAAGGAGGTAGCCAAGCCAAAAATCTATCGCCCATCACACCTATCTGTCGACCTAGAGATTCAGAGAGTTATATTTCTCATCACAGGTTAACCTCCCTTTCGACTTATAGATTCAGAGAGTTTATATTTAAGCTTAGGTCGACCTACCTGTCGACCGAGAGATTCAGAGACTTTTCCTTTTATGCTCCGGTCGACTTATCTGTCTACTTACCAATGCTGGAATCTCTTCTAAATTTATTTTTAATTCATTCACATCGACGTTTTCGCCCTTTAACCGATTTTTTTTCTCAGTTAGCTCCACTAAATTCTTAAATTTAATTTTAATTAATGATCAATATTTCTTTTTCAATTTCATATAGGAGCAAATAATTTAACTAATTAAGATCCTATAAAAAAACACACATATTTATAAAAATTATTTAAAAATCTTTTTGTGTCGTGTGTAATCCTAATTGGGATATTAAGAGTTGAAATTTAACCTGAGTTGTTTTTCCTAGGTTTTTTAAATTCTTCAACCTCTTAACCTTTTATGATATTTGGTATCATCTTTTAGCATCCATTCATTACTTGTCATCATATCTTCATCATTGGAACTAATAAACTGAAACATTTAATCAAATCATTAGTTCCACCAAAAACATCAACCTTTAATTGTTCATTAAAATCTTAGGATCAACATTATTAAATTTTGATGGGTAAACACTTACGATTTTAAAAAATGATATGATAAATCATTATTTGAAGGGGTAACAGAAGATATTCATCAGAGACTTAAAATTGTAAAATGTTCAAAGGATATCACACACCGAAAATTTCATATTTACCTTCTTCTTTTTTTAAATAGTCAAATTCACGAAATTTTGAAGGGCTAAAAATCACGAAACTCCCCGATTTTTGTACAATTATGATAAATCATCATTTGAAGGGGTAACTGAAAAAATTCATATGAGACTCAAAATAGTAAAATTTTTAAAAGCTATAGCACACCAAAAAATTCCAGTTTAACTAATTCTTAGATACAGTCAATCTCGTGAAATTTTGAAATCTAACACTAACGAAACCCCCCAATGCTGGTACCATTGTGACAAATCATCATTTAAAAAGATCAAGGAGAAAAGTAATCCAAAACTCAAAATCATGAAACTTTCAAAGAAAACAATAGCACATCAAAAAATCACAATTTCTCAAATCTTTTGAAAGAGTGGGACTCATGAAATTTTGAAACACTAACACTCATGCATGCGACCCACCAATTTTGGTACCATTATCATAAATCATCATTTGAATGAGTAATAGAATAAATTCATCTAAGACTCAAACTCGTGAATATTTTAAAGGCAAACGCACAAAAAGAACCTTGATTATTGTACCATTATGATAAATTATCATTTGAAAGGGTAATAAAAGAAATTCATCAAAAATTGAAAACTGTAAAATTTTAAAAGGTTATGGCACACAGAAAATTCCCAAATTAGGTTATTTTTTAAAATAATGAAATTCGTGAAATTTTGAGAGGCTAACACTAACGAACACCCCCCCCCCCCCCCGCCCCCCCCGCCCCCCAATTTTGGTACCATTATGATAAATTATTATTTGAAGGGGTAATAGAAGAAATTAATCGGAGACTCAAAATTGTATATTTTCAAAGGCTATCGCACACCGAAAAATCCCAATATATCTAATTTTTCAAAACAGTCAAACTCATTAAATTTTGAAAGACGTACATTCACGAAACCCCCCCCGATCAGACCATTTTGATAAATTTCCATTTGAAAGGATAAGAAAACAGATTCATATGAGACTCAAAATCTTAAAATTTTCAAAGGCTATAGCACATCGAAAATTCATAATTTGGCTATTTTTTTTGAAAAAAATCCAAAACTCCTGAAATTTTTAAAAGCAAATAATCACAAAACCTCTCAATTTTGGTACCATTATGATAAATCATCATTTGAAGAGGTAAGAGAATAAATTCATTTGAAACTCAAAATTGTGAAATTTTCGAAATCTAACTCCTAATTTTGGTACCATTGTGATAAATCATCATTTGAAAGGGTTACAAAAAAAACATCACCAGAGACTCAAAGTTATGAAATTTTTAAAGGCTATAGCACACACACACACACACAAAAAAAAAAAAAAAAAATCTAATTTAGCTAATTTTTTAAAACTGTTAGTCTTATGAAATTTTGAAAATATGACACTCATGAAACCCTCTGATTCCAGTACCATTGTAATAAATTATCATTTGAAGAGATAAAAGAAAAAATTCATCCGAAACTCAAAATTGTGAAATTTACAAATGCAATAGCGCACCGAAAAATCCAAATTTCTCAAATTTCTTGAAGCATTCGAATTCATAAAACTTTGAAAAGATAACACTCACGAAACCTACCAATTTTGGTACTATTATGATAAATCATCATTTGAAGGGGTAACAGAAGAAATTCTTCAGAGACTCAAAATCGTGAAATTTTCAAAGGAGTAAAACAATCACAACCCTCCCTCCCAATTTTGGTACAATTATGATGCATTTTCATTTGAATGGGTAGTAGAAGAACTTCATCTGAGACTCAAAATATTAAATTTTCCAAAGGATGTAGCACAACCAAAAAAAAATCTTAGTTTAGCAAACTTTTGAAAACAATCAATCTTATGAAATTTTTAAAAGCTGACACTCACGAAACCCATGATTATGGTACCATTGTGATAAATCATCTTTTGAAGAGATAACAGAATAATTTCATCCAAAACTAAAAATCGTGAAATTTTTTAAAGCTGCACACCGAAACATCACAATTTTTCAATTTTTTTAAAATAGTCGAACTCATGAAACTTTCAAAGGCTAACACTAAGAAAAACCCATTTATTTGAGATTCCATTATGATAAATCATCATTTGAAAGGGTAATAGATGAAATTCATCTAAAACTCAGAATCGCGAAATTTTCGAAGGCTATGGCACATAAAAAAAATCCCAAACTAGCTTTCTTTTTTTTAAACAATCATATTTGTGATATTTTCGAAGGCTTAAACTCACAAAGCCAAAAATTTTGGTACCATTATATTAAATCATCATTTGAAGGGAAACCAAAGAAATTGATCTGGGCTCAAACTCGTGAAATTTTGAATTGCTGACACTCACAAAATCCCCTTATTTTTTTACAATTATGATAAATCATCATTTGAAAGGGTAAAACAAGAAATCCATCTAAAACTCAAAATTGTAAAATTATCAAAGGTTATCACAAACTAAAAAATCCCAATTTAGCTAATTTTTTAAAACGATCAAATTCGTAAAATTTTGAAAGGCATTACTCATAGAACCTCGTGGTTTTGGTACCATTATGATAAATCGTAATTGGATTGGGTGACGGTAGATATCCATCTGAGACTCAAAATCATAAATTTTTCAAAGGTTATATCACACCAAAAAATTTAAATTTATCAAATTTCTTGTAACAATCAAATTAATGAAATTTTGAAATGATAACAATCAAGAACCCCCCCTCCCCGTGATTATCGTACCTTTGTGATGAATCATCATTCGAGGAGATAATAAAATAAATTCATTTGAAACTCAAAATCGTGAAATTTTCAAAGACTGCACACCAACAAAATATAAATTTCAATAAAAAAAAAAATTTAAATAGTTGAAGTCATGAAATTCTGAAAGGCTAACATTCTCAAAACCCTCTAATTTTGGTAGCATTATGATATATCATTAGTTGAACAAGTAACAGAATAAATTCTTTAGAGACCCAAAATCGTAAATTTTCAAAGGCACATGCCAAAAAAATACCAATTTGGCTAATTTTCCAAAATAGTCGAACATATTAAATTTTGAAGGGTAATCATTATTTGAAGGGGTAATAGAAGAAATTCATCAGAGATAAAAAATTGTAAAATGTTCAAAGGCATTCATGCACTAAAAAATTCCAATTTAACTACGTTTTTTTTTAAACAGTCAAATTCACAAAATTTTGAAAGGCTAACAATCACGAAACCCTCCGATTTTCGTACCATTATGATAAATCGTTATTTGAAGGGATAACTGAAGAAATTCATATGAGACTCAATATAATACCCAAAAAATTTATATTTTTAGAAAATATTATTTTATATAAATTTAATATTTTGGGATTATTTTGCAAATTTATGGTATAAATTAATATTTGATCATTTTTGGGGAGATAAGTGTAATTATTGAGTTTAACAATTAAGGAAACCATTTGCGGCCAGGAAATCAAATGAAAAAAAAAGCAAAAACAATTCAAAAAAAAAAAAAAAAAAAATGATGGCCACAAAATTTAACAAGTGTTATGTTTTAAAATAATAATAATAATATAAAATATGTTAAGTTCCACGTGTATGCTAGGAAAGGTCATATTAAAAAGCTTATATATATATATATATAGGAATATTAAAGAGGGAGGATGATTTGCACATGTATAGATATGTTAATAAAAGTTACTATATTATCTAATTGTGGAAGTTTTTTTGAGCGAGAATATTATTACGTTCCGATTCGGATTTCGGGTTCCGATTCGGATTTCGGTTTCAAATTTCAGGTAGAATTTCTAACTCTTTTAATATTTGTATTTAATTTCTCTCTTTTGATTATATGATTCATGCAAAAATTGTTATTAAATTTTAACTGCTACCTTTCGTGAAATATTTAGGACTATTGTGTGAAAGATATGTGAAATATATATTTATGTGTCTATTTGTTATATTAATTAAATGCAAGTATTAAAGGAGTTAAAATTCTACTGACAATTGGCTCACAACCCTACAATTTTGATTACAGGGCTGATGAGAGTGAAACGGCAACATGAGTTCTATTTGAATTCCTATTTAATTTGTAATAATTGAATTTATTATTTACTGTTGTCAAATCGATTTGATAAATCATTAATTATAATTATCGCTTTGTGAAAGTTTCACATTTTTATAAAATGCAAAATTGGTTATTCATTTAAAATTATGAATTGTTAGTATTATTGGTCGTTAATTATGAAATATCTAGTTGATATTTAAATTATGAATGGAATTTATAATTTCTTAGTATCTTTTTATTAAATAATTGAATCGATATAAAACTAACACTGAACACCATGCATGTACCACCACTAGGTTTTACTCTTGCGAAAAATGTAAGTTTAGTTGAATGTAATATGCAGGGAAACAAAATGTAAGTTATTACTCTAAAGTTTAGTTATCATAATTAAACTTTAGTTGTTCGAGGTTAGCAAAATGTAAAACTTAAAATAATTATATATTATTATTATATAATAATTAATTATTATCACACTTTAATAATTGAATCGATGAATTCGATAATTATAGTTATCGCCGTCGTATTGCAAAATTTCTCAGATTTTTTTTAATTAAAATATTGATTATTTAGTTGTAGTATTAATTCTCTAAGAGGAGAAACCGCGTGGCAGCCCTGGAAAACTGGACCGTTACAAAGTGGTATTAGAACTGGTTTGCGATCGCCCTAAACTTGGATTATGGAACCCACTACTCATAATAAGTGGAATAATATTAAAAATAAATAAATAAACAAAAAAATTGCATGAGATTTGCTTGCGGTCATTCTTTATCAGAGACTTAATTTTGTTCTTTCAAATATGTTCTAGAAAGGTTGGTTTTGACACTTTGTAATCCTGAAGTTTAATCAAAATTTCACTTTGGTCCCTATAGTTTGAATTGAACACATTGTTTACTTTGTGAACAGATAGTTATGTATGTTAGTGTTGTTGTTCATTTTTGTGCTACTTTGTATGATCTATAGGTTTTGAGGGAAAAAAAAATATCTACCATCAAATATATTCTAGAACATGTGAAAGTTTGAATTGGGAAATATAATATTTTAGAATATAATCACTCTGAGAATAAATTGTTGGAACTTCAGGGAATGATATCGAAGTTAAAAAAAATATATGGTGGAAAAGAATCAAATTGTCTACTTGGCAAGAATATTAAAAATTTTACTATCTAAATTCTCCTATGATATGGAACAACAACTATGTAAATTTTGTCTTAGGTTTGTATAATGATAATTGATGTTATTATTCTCGGGGACTTAACCAAAACTGGGTACTATAATGTCAGATTTGTATTGTACTCTCAATGTTTATCTTTAAGAGCCTGCACATATGAAGCGTGGTAGAACCCATAATTGTAGTTGTTTAGCAAATCGAAATAGCATAGTTAAAAATAATTCGGTAATAGCTTTTTCAGAAGAAGATAGTTTAGCAATGAAAAATTAAGTGGATATCGGAGACTTGTAAGTATGTTCTTAATTTTGTTCTTTGAAATTTGTTCTTGAAAAAGTGATGCCTATAGGAACAGTGCATTTGATGTTTTTGTTTTGGTATTCTCGAAGTTAGACCGAAATCTCTCTTTGATCCTTACAGTACCTTAACAGTTATATATTTACGTTAAAATTTTATTTTGAGCCTAAAGGATATTTTAGATATTCAAGTAGGGGAGTTTTACTTAATATTTTTATATTTATGTGTTGTTGAGAAAGTGAACCACAAAAAAAAAAAAAAAAAAAGTTATTCAGCATCTCACTCCACTTCTTTTGATGATTTATCATTAACTGATGATATCATACACTGTACTATTTTATTTTATTTTTGTATTACATCACATGTTGACTTAGTTATTGTTAATGCTGGTCGCAACACCTGGCACGTTTTGTATAGGAAGCACAATTGTGAATAGTATTTGATGGTTAATATTTTAATCATAGTGCAACCGAAACTAAGTTAAGAGATATAATGATGAATGCAGTTCCTCAGATAAATAAAGTAAGACTGGGTTAGTGTTGTATTAGTCGTGGACCATAAGATATGTTATTAAATTGAAAGGTGTTTATTGTCTTCTATCTAATTATCAAATTATATTTTCATATTAAATTGAAAAAAAAAATGTTGATGAAAATGGACAGTTTTATGATGTTAAATGGATTAAGTAAAATTTGAAAGGTGAAAAAATTATTTTTTTATTATCGTACTATGCCATAGTTGTCTCGTCAGGATGACATATCTTGCAAGATGTGGTTAGTCTTTACAGGAGGGTATATCCTATAGGATGTTGTTATGATCTGATAGGAGGGTAAGTCCTGTAGGTGGTTGATTATGTTGTTGATAGATTGAGACCTGACAAGAGAGCAAGTCCTACAGATAGTTGATTATGTTGTTGATATGGTAGTTTATACCATTGTGTTGCTCCTACCATTAGAGATATTGAATGGCCCTATCACTAATAGCCACTTTAGATGACACAGTTGTACAGGTTATGGTACCGTTGTAACTCCTGATCATGAGCTCAAAAGATCCTATGGCTAGCAGAAAAATATGTCTGTGACATTTTATTATATATCAAAATAATTTGATTGATTATTTTAAAAGCATCATTTTATTGTATGGTAGCAGTAGAATTTTATTCCGACTTGGTGTGAGTTATATTATATTATATTTTGAAAAGTGGTATTTGATAAATATACTTGATTCATAATTTCTTTTTATAAGCGTGTGCGTTGTCTTCTATGTAAGTTGTTAAATTATATTTTTATACTAAAATATGGAAAGAAAAGGTTTATTAAAATGAATTATTTTATAATGTGATGCGGATCAAGTAACTTCTAAATCCGAAAAGTATTTTTATTATCCGACTATGCTATAGTTCGTCTCGTCAGGAGGGCATGTCCTACAAGATGTGGTTGGTCCTTATAGTAGGGCATGTCCTGTAGGACGTTATGTTATGACCTGATAGGAGGGCAAGTCTTGCAGGGTGGTTGATATCTGTTGTTGTTGTTGTTATTGTTCTTGTTGACGATGATGATTGTCATCATGATATAGTGGCTTATATCACGTATTGGCTCCTACCATTGGAGATATTAAATGGCTCTGACACTGATTGCAACCTTAGATTGCATAGATGGATAGGTTACAGTACTGTTATAAATCCCAATTATGAGAAAAACAATCCTATGGATGGAAAAGAAGTATGATATTTTATTATATAAAAGTAAGTTGATTATCAATTTCAATTCAATTGTTTTATTATGATGATATTTTTGTTAGGATTTGGATACAACCAAGTGTAGTTATATTTTGGGAAGTGAATTTTGATAAAAGTATTTGATTCATAAAATTATTTTTGTATTATGAAGATAGTACACCGATAAAATACTTAGATAGATATTGGTCTACTACTACAAATAGATGAAGTCGGAATGTGGGGATAATTATTGAAATTTTGGGGGCTTTATGTAATATTTTTATATACATTTTACGTGAACTCAATATTGAATTTGTTATATTATGTGACTTTGGAGATACATTTATGTGGTTGAGATGTATTTATGTATTTCGATACGTATTTATGTGGTTAACACGTAATTATATGACTGAGATGTATTTAGGTGTTTTGAGGAGTATTTATGGGGTTTGAAATGTAATTATGTGATTTGAAATATATTTATGTGTCCCGAGGCATATTTATATGGTTTTAGACGTATTTATGTGATTAATAAATATTTATATATTTTGGGATGTATTTACATAGTTGACAGATATTTATGTGTTTTAAGAAGTATTGCGAAAAATTTATTATTAAAGTTTGGATTCTATTGATATTTATGAAAAAATTACGACATTATTGGAATTTTAATATGGATATTGGAGACGATTATTTTTAGTCTCGCGGAGCAGTCTACAAGGAATTTGGGCTATCTATTGGTTAAAGTGTTGATTGTTACGATATGTTGGCTTGAATGTTGGATGGAATTGATAAATGCTAGTTATGGGATATGACAGTAGACTTGAAAAGTCATGTCAAGTAGGAAAATCATTGAAGTTGTAGACCTGTTCGAATTGAGATAAACTCAATCTAGTGAGACTACCGTGATATTTTAAGAATATATTATTATTTATTACTATTTCTATCATAATAGCACAACAGGAGTATGGTGGTGACTATCAGTTATTATTGTTTAATCAAGAGTAACTAGCACGGTGCGATTCTGAATGATCACTGTTTTAAACGAATTTCGAGGACGAAATTTATTTAAGGATGGTAGATTATAATACCCCCAAAATTTATATTTTTAGAAAATATTATTTTATATAAATTTAATATTTTTAGGATTATTCTGCAAATTTATGGTATAAGTTAATATTTGATAATTTTTGGGGAAATAAGTGTAATTATTGGGTGTAATATGAATTACTTTATAATTATAGGGTGCTAAATGTAACTTTTTCAAAATATTAACAATTAAGGAAACCATTTGCGGCCAAGAAACCAAAATAAAAAAATAGAAAAAAAAATGCAACAAAAAAAAAAAAAAAAAAAAACAGTGGCTACAAAATTTAACAAGTGTTATGTTTTAAAATAATAATAATAATAATATAAAACATGTTAAGTTCCACGTGTATATTAGGAAAGGCCATATTAAGAAAGCATATATATATATTGGAATATTTAAAGAGGGAAGATGATGCACATATGTATATATATGTTAATAAAAGTTACTATATTATTTAATTGTGGAAGTTTCTTTGAGCGAGAATATTATTACGTTCCGATTCAAATTTTAGCTTCGAATTTCAGGTAGAATTTTTAACTCTTTTAATATTTGTAAATAATTTCTCTCTCTTGATTATGTGATTTATGCAAAAATTGTTGTTAAATTTTAACAGTTAATTTTTTAAAATAATTTAGGATTATTATGTGAAAATTATGTCAGATACACGTTTATGTGTCTATTTGTTGTATTAATTAAATGCACGTATTAAAGGGATTGAAATTCTACTGAACGTTGGCTCACAACCCTACAATTTTGATTATAAGGCCGGTGAGAGTGAAACAACGACATGAATTCTATTTGAATTCCTATTTAATTTGCAATAGTTGAATTTATTATTTACTGTAGTAAAATCAATTTGATAAATCATTAATTATAATTATCGCCTTGTGAGTGTTTTCCTATTTTTATAAAATGCAAAATTGGTTATTCATTTAAAATTATGAATTGTTAGTATTATTGGTCGTTAACTATGAAATATCTAGTTGATATTTAAATTATGAATGGAATTTCTAATTTCTTAGTATCTTATTATTAAATAATTGAATCGATATAAAACTAGCACCAAACACCACGCATGTACCTCCACTAGGTTTCACTCTTACGGAAAATGTAAGTTTAGTTGAATGTAATATGCCGGGAAGCACAATGTAAGTTATTACTCTAAAGTTTAGTTATCATAATTAAACTTTAGTTGTTCGGGGTTAGCAAAATGTAAAACTTGAAATAATTATATATTATTATTATTATATGATAATCAATTATTATCAAACTTTAATAATTGAATCGATGAGTTTGATAATTATAGTTATCATCGTCGTATTGTAAAATTTCTCGGAGTTTTTTTTAATTAAAGTACTGATTATTTAATTGTAATATTAATTCTCCAAGGGGAGAAACCGCGTGGCAGCCAAGAAAAATCGGGCTGTTACACTTAAAATAGTAAATTTTTTAAAAGTTTATAACATATGAAAAAATCCCAATTTAAATAGCACATGGAAAAATCCCAATTTAACTAATTTTTTTGATACAGTCAATCTCGTGAAATTTTGAAGGATAATATTAACAAAACCCCCCAATTCTAGTACTATTGTGATAAATCATCATTTGAAGGGATAACTCCAAAAAATAATCCAAAACTAAAAATTGTGAAATTTTCAAAGGCAATAATACCACATAAAAAAATCACAATTTCTCAAATCTTTTAAAATAGTGGAACTCATGAAATTTTGAAACGGTAACAATCATGTGCGCAACCCATCAATTTTGGTACCATTATCATAAGTTATCATTTGAATGGGTAATAGAATAAATTCATCTAAGACTCGAACTCGAGAATAATTTTAAGGGAAGCACTCAAGAAACCTCCCAATTGTGGTATCATTATGATAAATTATCATTTGAAGCGGTAATACAAGAAATTCATTAGAAACCAAAAACCATGAAATTTTAAAAAGTTATAGTACACGGAAAAATCCTAAATAAGGTAATTTTTTAAAATAATCAAATTCGTGAAATTTTGAAAGGCTAACACTCACGAAACCCCCCAATTTTTGGTACCATTATGATAAATCATGATTTGAAGGGGTAACAAAAACAATTCATCGGAGACTCAAAATCGTAAATTTTCAAAGGCTATAGCATACCAAAAAATCCTAATTTAGCGAATTTTTTGAAACAGTTGAACTCATTAAATTTTGAAAGATAAACAATCACGAAACCCTTCGATTTCAAACCATTATGATGAATCTTTATTTGAAAAGGTAACAAAGAATGTTCATATGAGACTCAAACTCTTCAAATTTTTAAGGGCTATAGCACATTGAAAAAGCCCAATTTAGCTAATTTTTTGAAACATCCAAACTCTTGAAATTTTTAAAAGCAAACAATCACGAAACCCCCAAATTTTTGTACCATTACAATAAATCATCATTTGAAGGGATAAGATAATAAATTCATTTGAGACTCAAAATTGTAAAATTTTCGAAGGCTATCCCCTAATTTTAGTACCATTATGATAAATCTTGTTTTGAAAGGGTAACAGAAAAACTTCATCTGAAACTTGAAGTCATGAAATATTTAAAGGCTATAGCACTTAAAAAAATCCTAATTTAGCTAATTTTTTTAAATTGTCAATCTCGTGAAATTTTGAAAGACTCTCATGAACCCCCTGATTCTGGTACCATTGTGAGAAATCATTTGAAGAGATAAAAAAAATCATATGAAACTCAAAATTGCGAAATTTACAAAGGCAAATAGCACAATGAAAAAATCCAAATTTCTCATTTTTTTGAAACAGTAGAAATAATAAAATTTTGAAAGGTTAACACTCATGAAAGCCACCTATTTTTGTGCCATTATGATAAATCATCATTCGAAGGGGTAATAGAAATAATTAATCTGAGACTCAAAATCGTTAAATTTTCAAAGGCTAACAATCACAACCCCCCTTCCCCATTTTCGGTACCATGGTGATGCATTATCATTTGAAAGGGTAGTAGAAGAACGTCATTTGAGACTCAAAATCTTAAAATTTCTGAAGGCTATAGCACAATACAAAAAAAAAAATCCTAGTTTAGCGAACTTTTTGAAACAATTAATCTCGTGAAATTTTGAAAGACTAACACTCACGAAGCCCATGATTATGGTACCATTTTGATAAATCATCATTTGAAGGGATATCTAAATAATTTCTTCCAAAACTAAAAATTGGGAAATATTTTAGAGTAACAACATACCGAAAAATCCCAATTTCTCAATTTTTTTGAAATAATCGAATGAAACTTTGAAAGGCTAACACTCTCTAAATGCACAAATTTTGGTACCATTATGATAAATCATCATTTGAATGGGTAGAAAAATAAATTCATCTTGGACTTAAAGTCATAAAATTTTGAAACGCTAATACTGACAAAACCCCCCCATTTTTGTACCATTATGATAAATCATCATTTGAAGGGGTGAGAGAAGAAAATTCATCTGAAGCTTAAAATCATTAAATTTTCAAAGGTTATAGCAAACTGAAAAATCCCAATTTAGCTAATTTTTTAAAACGATCAAATTCGTGAAATTTTGAAAAGTTAATATTCATGGAACCCCCTTGATTTTGGTACCATTATGATAAATCATCATTTGAAGGGGTGATAGAAGATGTTCCTCTGAGACTCAAAATTGTGAATTTTTCGAAAGCTATAGCACACCAAAAAATTCAAATTTATCTAACCTTTTGTAACCATCAACTAGTGAAATTTTGAAAGGATAACAATCAAGAAACCCCCTGATTCTTGTACCATTATGATGAATCATCATTTGAAGAGATAACAAAAGAATTCATCTGAAAATCAAAATCGTGAAATTTTCAAAAATTGCACCCCAAAAAATTCTAATTTCTATTTTTTTTTTTGAAACAGTCAAACTCTTGAAATTCTGAAAGGCTAACATTCACTAAACCCTCTAATTTTGGTACTATTATGTTAATTAATCATTTGAAGGGGTTAGAGAAGAAATTCATCTGAGCCTCAAAATTGTGATATTTTCAAAGGCAAATGCTCACGAATTGCCCTAATTTTGGTACTGTTATGATAAATTATTATTTGAAGGAATAATAGAAGATATTCATCAGAGACTCAAATTTATAAATTTTCAGAGGCTCTCACACACTGTAAAAATTCCAATTTTGCTAATTTTTTGAAATAGCCAAACTCAATAAATTTTTAAAGGTTAACACTCACGAAACCTCCCAATTTTAGTACCACTACGATAAATCTCCATTTGAAGGGGTAACAGAGAAAATTCAAATGATACTCAAAATCATGAAATTTTTTAAGGCTATAGCACACCGAAACTTTCTAATTTAGCTAATTTTTTTGGAACATCCAAACTCTTGAAATTTTTAAAAGCAAACACTCACGAAAGGATTTAGGGTCTACGGTTTAGGGGTTTGGGGGGTTAGGGTTTAGGCTTTTGGCTTAGGGTTTAAGGTTTAGGGGTTCAGGGTTTAGAGTTTAGAGTTTAAGGGTTAGGCGTTAGGGTTTGGGGTTTTAGGGTTTGGTACACACTTTTGGACATTTAGTTTAATTTAAATGAGTTTTAAATATTATTTGTCATTAATATTGTGATTTGGTGAATTTAATTGTCATTTGTTATTATAATAATGGTTAAATGAATTAATTTTTTTTTTAATATCTATTTTAAATAGTGACATTCCTATTTAAATAAAAGATAATATTTTACAATAAATAGTGAATTGGCTTGAGAAGTAATTAGTTGAGGTAATTATTTTAATTTACTATAGTGGTTAAATGAATTTTGTAGCGGCATGACTTTATTTTTGAATCACCTGATGGTAAAAGCTAGTTGAACTTCACCTTTAGATGCTCTATGGCCGAGACATTGGTAGATTAGTTCACCATAAGTTAGTTATTTTTATTCGTTTTATACTTGATAGAAATTTTACATTTTAAACATTTATAATTATAGATATTCAAGTCTACGATTCTTGTATTAAAAACAATGTGACTTTTGTTTTTCATGTTGATTTAGAATTCTCATGTCATTAATATTTTAATTATTCTATAAATATGAAATTCATTTTTAGTTACATTTTATAGCACGTTTATAAAATTGAGGGGTCTTTTCTTTTTAACAAAGATATGAGAAACAATCACAATTTTTAAATATGATAAAAAAAAAAGAGTATGATGAGAACCTCACCAAGGATTAGTGAGACCTGAAACCAAATTAGGATTTTTTTACGAATGATCGAACTAAATTCAGATTTATAATGAAATAAAAATACAAAAGTTTGGATAGATTACCTTGACCCAATGTTTATGAATGAAATGTGGACCGAAGGTATAAGAAACGATCTTGACCCAATAATTATAGAGAATCACGAACCAACTATATAGAGGTTGAACGCTACTAGAAATCTTGATAAGTTCAGAAAAATTCTATGAAGAACTTAAATAGAAAAATCCTCTTATTTATATTAATTAATATCAAAGTTGTTGTTTTCTCATGGCTACAATGCCTCTTAAATAGGCAGCTAAGAGAACTCTATATAACTTTATGAAAATAGGTTGCCACATATCTCAAAGAATTCCTAACAACGTGGAAGACAAAGTCAAAGAAATAAAGAAATCAAAATATACTGTCACATATCTAGGAGAATTCCTAGCAATGTGGGAGACAAAGTCAAATAAACAAACAAACTTCCTAACTACTCCTAGTTTAAAAAAAAAAAAAAAAAAAAAAAAAGAGATTACTTGGCATTAATGCCTTAAAAATCATTCAATAAATGATTTTAAATAAAATTAAAATACTAATTTTAAGCTCTTTCACATTCGTTTGCCCATTCAGGTTCACGTTTTAAGCCCTTTCACATTCGTTTGCCTTCATGAGATAGACTAGGCCATGATCATCATTTAGGCCTAATTTGGGCTTTGTCATTTTAGACTCAACCCAAATATCTTAAATTAATCAATTAAATGCTTCTATGAATCTTTTAGATCTTGTCTTAGTAATAGGCCCAACTGGCACATGTAGCGGATCTTTTTATGGTGGTCGTTGATTCTCATCAGAGTAAACATCTCAATTTAGGGTTTAGGGTTTAAGAAATTTCCTCAACTAATTACTTATCTGGCTAGTTCACTATTTATTGTAAAATATTATCTCTTATTTAAATAGAAAATGTCACTATTTAAAATATATGAAAACTTATAAAACTCATTTAACCACTACAGTGATAACAAATAACAATTAAATTCACTAAAATCACTATATTAATGATAAATAATATTTAAAACTCATTCAAATTTATTAAATGTTCAGAAAAACAAAAAAAATGAGAAATCGAGGAGAATTAGGAAATGAGGTTTTATGAGCTCTCATTCATTCTCAAGTGTAGTCTTCCAATTTTAATTTCTTCTATAGATATAGATTTTGTTGTATTATTTTTTTAATGTAGAATAATAATTTACTTAAATATGTGATTATGTGTTTTTTCTTGTTCACAATTTGGGGTTGAGGGTTTAGGGGTTAGGGTTTGTAGTTTAGGAGTTTAGGGGTTATGGGTTAGGGTTTAGGGTTTGAAGAGATAACAGGTGAAATTCTTCTGAAACACAAAATTGTGAAATTTTCAAACGTTATAGCACACCAATAAATGCCATTTTCTCTAATGTTTTTAAAGAGACAAACTCATAAAATTATGAAAGCCTAACATTCATGAAACCCTCCAATTTCGGTACCATTATATTATATAATCATTTGAAGGGGTAAGAGAAAAAATTCATCTGAGACTCAAAATCGTGAAATTTTAAAAGGCGAACGCCAACGAAGTCCCCTAATTTTGGTACCATTATGATAAATCATGACTTGAAGAAGTAACAGAAAAATTCTTTGGAGGCCCAAAATCATAAATTTTCAAAGCCTGTCGCACAAAAAAAAACCACACCCCAATTTAATTAATTTTTCAAAATGGTCAAACTTAATAAATTTTGAAAGCTAAACACTCACAATTTTGAAAAATAATTATGATAAATCATTATTTGAAGGGGTAACAGAAGAATTTCTCCAGAGACTCAAAATTATAAAATATTCAAAGGCTATCACACACCGAAAAATTATGAAAATAGCTTTTTCTTTTTTTAAACAATGAAATTCATGAAATTTTGAAAGACTAACATTCACAAAACCCTCCAATTTTTGTACCATTATAATAAATCATCATTTGAAGGGGTAACAGAAGAAATTCATATGAGACTTAAAATCATGAAATTTTTAAAGGCTATAGCGCACAAAAAAATCCCAATTCAACTAATTTTTTTATAAAGTCAATCTTGTGAAATTTTGAAGGCTAACACTAACAAAAACTCAAATTCTTGTACCATTGTAATAAATCTTCATTTGAAGAGATAACAGAGAAAATTAATTCAAAACTCACAATCGTGAATCCTTCAAAGGCTTTTAGCACATAAAAAATAAAAAAATAAAAAATAAAAACACAATTTCTCAAACATTTTGAAACAGTAGAACTCACGAAATTTTGAAGCGCTAACAATCACGCACGTGACCCACCAATTTTGGTACAGTTATAATAAATCATCACTTGAATGGGTAACACAATAAATTCATCTAGGACTCAAACTCGTGAAAATTTTAAAGGCTAACAGTCACGAAACCTCCCGATTTTGGTGTTATTATGATAAGTTATCATTTGAAGGGGTAATGGAAGAAATTCATTGGAAACTAAAAATCGTGAAATTTTGAAAGGCTAGTACTCATGAAACCTCCCAATTTTGATACCAGTATGATAAATCATTATTTGAAGGGGTAACAGAAGAAATTCATCAAAGACTCAAAATCTTAAATTTTCAAACACGCACTGAAAAATCGCAATTTAGCTAATTTTTCAAAACAGTTAAACTCATTAAATTTTGAAAGGCAACACTAACGAAACCCCCCGATTTCAAACCATTATGATAACTCGCTATTTGAAAGGGTAACAAAAGAAATTCATATGAGACTCAAAATCTTGAAATTTTTAAAGGTTAGCACACCGAAAATTCCTAATTTAGATAATTTTTTGAAACATCCAAACCCTTGAAATTTTTAAAAGCAAACAATTACAAAATCCCCCAATTTTTGTACCATTATGATAAATCATCATTTGAAGGAGTAAGAGAATAAAATTAATCTGAGACTCAACATTTGTAAAATTTTCAAAGGATATCCCCTAATTTTGGTACCATTATGACAAAATATCATATGAAAGGGTAACAGAAAAACTTCATCTAAGACTCAAAGTCATGAAATTTTTAAAGGCTACAGCATACCAAAAAATATTAATTTAGGTAATTTTTTGAAACTGTCCATCTCATGAAATTTTGAAAAGCTAACACTCATGAATTTTTGGTATTATTGTGATAAATCATAATTTGAAGAGATAAAAAAAAAATCACCCGAAACTCAAAATTGTGAAATTTACAAAGGAGATAGTACACCGAAAAATCCAAATTTCTCAATTTTTTTTGAAACAGTCGAAATAATAAAACTTTGAAAGGCTAACACTCACGAAACCCACCATTTTGGTACCATGATAAATCATCATTTTAAGGGACAACAAAAGAAATTCATCTAAGACTGAAAATCATGAAATTTTCAAAGGCTAACAATCACAAACCTCCCCAATTTTTTTACCATTATGATGCATTATCATTTGAAAGGGTAGTAGACAAATTTCATCTGAGACTCAAAATCTTAAAATTTCTAAAGGCTATAGCACAAAAAAAAAATAAAAAAATCCTAGTTTATCAAACTTTTGAAACAATCAATCTCGTGAAATTTTGAAATGCTAACGCTCACGAAACCCATGATTATGGTACCATTGTGAGAAAATCATCATTTGAATAGATAACAGAATAATTTCATCCAAAACTAAAAATCGGGAATTTTTTTGAAGCAATAGCATGCCAAAAAATCCAAATTTCTCAAATTTTTTTAAATAGTCGAACCAATGAAACTTTGAAAGGCTAACACTCATGAAATGCAAAAAATTTGGTACCATTATGATAAATCATCATTTAAAAGGGTAACAGAAGAAATTCATCTTAGACTCACTGTCGTGAAATTTCGAAAGCTAACACTGATGAAACACCCCAATTTTGGTACTATTATGATAAATCATTATTTGAAGAGGTAATAGATGAAATTCATCTGAAATTCAAAACTGTGAATTTTCAAAGGTTATGTCACACACAAAAAAAAAAAAATCCCAAATTAGCTTATTTTCTAAAACAATCAAATTCGTAAAATTTTGAAAGGCATACAAAACCCACCAATTTTGTTACTATTATAATAAATCATCATTTGAAGGGGCAGTTGAAAAATTTGATCTGGGCTCAAATTAGTGAAATTTTGAACGGCAAACACTTATGAAACCTCCCCCCTTTTTTTTACCATTATGATAAATCATCATTTGAAAGGGTAAGAGAACAAATTCATCCAAAACTCAAAATCATAAATTTTTCAAAGGTTATAACAAATTGAAAAATAACAATTTAGCTAATTTTTTTAAACGATCAAATTCATAAAATTTTAAAAGGCTAATAGTCATGGAACCCCCTGATTTTGGTACTATTATGATAAATCATCATTTGAAGGGGTGAGAGAAGATATCCATCTGAGAATCAAAATTGTGAATTTTTCAAAGGCTATATAGCACACCGAAAAATTCAAATTTATCTAAGTTTTTGTAACAATCAAACTAGTGAAATTTTCAAAGGATAATAATCAAGAAACCCCTTGATTCTTGTACCATTGTGATAAATCGTCATTTGAAGAGATATCAAATGAAATTCATCTGAGCCTCAAAATCGTGAAATTTTCAATGAATCCCCTCAATTTTTGTATCATTATGATAAATCATTATTTGAAAGGGCAACATAAGATATTCATCAGAGACTCAAAATCGTGAATTTTGCAAAGGCTATATTGCATACCAAAGAATTCCAATTTAGCTAATTTTTTGGAATAGTCAAACTCTTTAAATTTTGAAAGGTTAACACTCACGAAACGCCCCCAATTTTAGTACCATTATGATAAATCTCCATTTGAAGGGGTAATAGAGAAAATTCATATGAGACTCAAAATCATGAAATTTTTTAAGGTTAGCACTCAGAAAATTTCTAATTTAGCAAAAATTCTGAAAAATTCAGACTCTTGAAATTTTTAAAAGCAAACACTCACGAAAGGGTTTAGGATCTACGGTTTTGGGGTTTGGGGGTTAGGGTTTAGGGTTTTAGGGTTTACGGTTTAGGGTTTGGTACAAACTTTTGAACATTTAATTTAATTTAAATGAGTTTTAAATATTATTTGTCATTAATATAGTGATTTTGGTTAATTTAATTTTCATTACTTATTGTAATAGTGGTTAAATGAATTATATTTTTTTAATATTTTAAATAGTGACATTTCTTTTTAAATAACAGATTATATTTTACAATAAATAGTGAACTGGCTGGAGAAGTAGTTAGTCGAGGTAATTAATTTAATTTACTATAGTGGTTAAATGAATTTTGTAGCAGCATGACTTCATTTTTGAATCACCTGATGGTAAAATCTAGTTGAACTTCACCTTTAGATGCTCTATGCCGAGACATTGGTAGATTAGTTCACCATAAGTTAGTTATTTTTATTTGTTTTGTACTTGATAGAAATTTTACATTGAGACATTTAAGAAAAAATATCTAAACAATCAACAAGATTAAATGTCATTAAATAACACATTTAATGAATACATTAAATTACATTTAAGAAGAAATGTCATGGGATGATTCATGCACCAAATCTTCCATAGCATCTCTTCATTTAATGTCATTTAAGACATCATTTAATGCTACATTTAATATTTCATTTAATGCCATTAATGACATGTTAATTCTACTAGTGTAGGAATCATGACATCCTTAGCAAATTATGGTATCTTTCCATAAGATAAATCATTACATGCTTGAATTTAATGCCAACTTGCTGAGGGCACATTGGTCGAAGAATCTTATGCTTTTTCTAAGCTTAGGAGGGTGTGTCTTTAGTAATCTTGGTGTCTTTGGCACCACGTTGGCCTAATAAAGTCTTTATTACTTGATTAAGGATATTAATACTTCCAACATGAAACTAAAAAAATATTTTTTGTTGTCAATTACACAAAACTGGTAAAAACAAAAGTTTCAGGAGTCAAAACAGGAAGTAAATGTAATTGGTGAAATTTCCTTAAGTTAAAAGGTTGAAACTAATTTAAACATATTAAAAGTTATATTCATGGAAAATCTAATTTCAATATTGTCATTTTAGTCCCCATTAACTTTTGGAATTTCGAAATTGACCAGAAATTTTTGTTTATACCGAATTTCGATCGAATTGACGATTTTATATTTTCTTATGTTTTTTGTCCTTTTGTAGTATCAAATATAATCTAAGGTGAAAATTTGTTCCCTTTAAATTTCAGTTTAAAATTTATCCAAATTTTAACTTTAAACTCGATAATTTTCAAACTCAAATGAGCGGGACAAAATGCAGTGTCTACAAGGACTGAGCATGGCACCCTGTTCCTTGTGCTTAGTCCCCACTTCTAATTTTTATTTTCTATTTCTCTAGGGTCCTACGAGTTTAGGCCATTTCCATATCTTGGTCTCCCCAGAAGAAGAAAATTCTCTACTGGGTGGGGTAATTTCATGACTTGATGGTAGAGGAGTCTCATTGCTTTGAGTGCATAGATTGTTGGTCACCCTATAATAGAGTTTTAGGGTAATAACTTGTTCACTACTAGAAATTTTGCTTACTAAGCTGACAACAGTTGTCCTGACAGCCTCTAAAATAAAACTCACTGCATCCTCTGATTCTACCTAACGCCAACAGTTGACTCGTCTATAACTAAGGTACCTAGGATAAAATATTTTATCGATGTTCTATCTTCATAATATAAAACCAATTTATGGATCAAACATAATTATGAAATACCACTTTTCAAAACAAAATATAAATATAACCACATACTGAGCCGAAATAAAATTTCACAACTATCATCACAATAAAACAAATGCATTTAAATTAACTAATCAAATTATTTTTATATATATTAAAATACCGCACATATATTTTTTCACTAGCTATAGGATCATTTCACTTCACGGTCGGGATTTATAACAGTACCGTAACCTGTACAACTGTGCAATCTAAGGTTTTCATCAGTGTCAGGGTCATTCAATATCTCCAATGATAGGAGCCAATACGTGATATAAACAACCATATCATGATGATAATCATCATCGTCAACAACAACAACAATAGTAATAACAACAACTACCTGCAGAATTTACCCTCCTGTCAGGTCACAACACAACGCCCTACAAGACATGCCCCCTTGTTAGGACCAAAAACATCTCGGAGGACATGCTCTCCTATTGGGATCATACTATGGAATAGAGGTATAATAATAAAAATCACTTTCCATATTTAACTATTTACTTGATCCATTTAATGCGATAAAATAATCAATTTCAATAAATCTTTTTTTTTTTTTTTACATTTTTGTACAAGAATATGATTGGACAACTTACGTAGAAGATAGTACAATTACCTGAATAATTACAATGTATTTCACGCCATTGTTGTAACCCGTACGACGTTTTTCACACAATCATTTTAAAAATATTTTTATGCTCTTTCAGTTTGAAAACGATTTTCTCAACGATCTTATCAACCAAGAAAATATAATAATATCAGATCACAATAATAAATAATAGCTTGGAAAGATCTCACCAGGATAACACTGAAGAATGTAAATAGAATCACTAGACAGCTTAAATCGGTGACGCTAATTCAACAATCAGCGCTTTAGATCAAGAACGCAACACAATATATCTCTCTAATAAATCTCAGTAGAAAGATAATTCTTAGAATAGCTTAGGAACTGATAGTTTTTTTTTATGTATCATGATCAATTTTCGCAAATTTATTTAAACTAATTTGAAACAAGCCCTCCTACGGCTAGTTTTCACAAGATAAGACTTTAAAGAGCACTAATAGACCCCATATAACATAACCATTCAATTATAATGTATTTCACTCAAATATAGATGTTAAATTTTCAATTAAGTCCTCAAATAATTTCTTAATTACTAATCACAAAAATAGAAAGTATTTAAATCTACTTAATTGAGAAACACCAATCTTTTATGTACCATATCTATAGGGATATCCAAATATGAGTAACATATCATTAATATATCCAAATCCCTAAGATATTTCATTCAAGTAAGCAAATAACAGCTAGTTTTGATCAAATCCCGAAAATCCTCGAAATCTAAAACAGACCAGTTGGTTGACCGTACCTCTACCCATCGGTTGACCGATGGATACATGATGTATCCCAGCCATTGTTCAAACACAGGTTGGTTGATTAATACCCCATGGGTCAATTGACCAATCATCAATGGTCGATTGATCGATCGATACAGAGAGAGTTTAGCTTTCGACCATCGATTGATCGATCTCCTTTGGTTCGGTTGACCGATCGATTCAGAGACATCTTTTTTTTCAGTCATTGCTCATCGGTTGACCGACCCTCTTTGGTCAGTTAACTGTTTATTGATGGAACACTTTCTCCTCAATTTATTTCAACTCCAATCTTCAATATTTTCAACCCTTTAACGATTTCTTTTCTCGATTAACTAAATTGACACTAATAATCAATTTTAAACACTAATCTTGTTTAGGTCCATTTTTCTTTTTCAATTTCACATTGGTGCAAATATTTGAACTATAATTAGGACCTTAATTTAAACACACATAAATATAAATCATTTAATTTGTGTCGTGTGTGATCCTAATCGGGATACATTAAGAGTAAAAAGGATTTGAGTTGTTTTCACCTAAATTCTTTAGAATCTTCAATCTCTTAATGTCCGTCTCTACATCCTTCACAATTACTTCATGATGTTATCTTGATTGGAATTCTTTAAACTGAAACATTCAATAAACTCATTAGTTATACTAAAAATATCAAATCTTAATTGTCCATCAAAATCTCGGGATCAACATTTCGTCTTTCCATGATACTTAGGATTCTTGACATATGCGAGAGCAACCATACTATCACAATGTATGGTTATAGGATCTGGAGAATGTGATACTATCTCAAGACTTTCTAAAAATATTTTTAACCAAACAGTCTCTTAAACTGCTGAAGCACAAACAACATATTCTGCTTCCATAGTGGATAGTGCTATGTAGGATTGCTTTTCTTTAGACCACGAAATAGGACAATTGCTGAGTATGAAAGCATATCCTGATGTCGACTTACGTTTATCCAAGTCACCACTCCAATATGCATCACTACATCTTTGAAAATGTATATTTCCACCACGATAGCAAAGCATATAGTCTACGGTTCCACGAAGGTACTGCAAGATCCTTTTAATTTCTATCCAATGAACAATTCCTGGATTGCTTTAGAAATGACTAACCAACCCCATAGCATAGTATATATATGGTCGTGTACACATTATGGCATACATTAGGCTTTTAACTGAACTTGCATATGGTATACAGAACATCTCTTCTTTTTCAACATTAGTTCTAGGATAAAGATCAAGACTCAAGGTACTACCATTCTCAATAGGAGTGTCTATAGGCTTAGCATTATGTATTCAAAATCATTCAAGTACCTTCTTGATATAAGTATGATAAGTGATTTATTTACCAATAAATCAAGTACTTTTGAGTTCAAATATTTGTGTGTTTTCAAGCATTTTTGTTAATTTAATGTATTTTTGTGTTTTTGTTGTGTAGGGATCAGAAAAATAGAAAATGACAAATCAAGAAAATGAGGCAACCAAAAGCTTGGTACTATAGCGCAAATAAAATGGAGCTATAGTGGGGAAGAATTACCATGTTTTGGCGCTGCAGCGCCAATTAAATGGGGCTCTAGGACCGTTGGTTCAACCCTAATTTTCCTTGAATAGGAGCTGCAATACAACACATCGAACTTCAATCCCATTTATGACCATGATACAATATGATTTTGGAAAAACTAAAAACATGAAACTTGTAGATTTTTTTCATATATTTTATAATCATTTTAAATTACCTAAATCGGAGTTCGAACGAGAAATTTATGGCCATTTTTAAAAGCCTCGCGCTGCAGCAGGATGGATCAGTACCGCAGCGCAGTTCTGCGCATTTTGGTGGTGCAACGGGGATAATTGGTGCTGCAGTGCCAACATTTTGATATCAAACGGCTTAAGGGAATTTTTGTCTCATTTGGATGGGTAAGGAGAGAGAGATCCGAGAGAGGGACAAGCACAAAACAATGAGAAAGAGCGGAATTGAAGATTGGGTTAGACCTTCTCTATAAAATCAGATTTGGATTTCTTTTCTTTTCCCTAATATTTTTTGAAATTTGAATTTGTGATAGTGTATTAAACATGTTTACATTTATTAAATTCTTGATAATATTAGTTATGGATTTTCTATTGTTGAGCTAATATCTATATCTAGGGCTTGATGTAGTCTCTTTTCAATAATGTTTAGACTATTGTGTTAATTGCTCGCTTTAATTTCATTTTATGCATCTCTTAGTCTTAATGTGTTTGATTCATGTGGCCAATGAGTTAGATGATTTTAGGTTATGAATTTTATACTTGGGAAAGATTGAATTTGTGACCGGAATTGAGAGTGCATAATTTAGGTTGTTGCGAGTCTAGGAGAATATCAACACCTAGGTATTCGAGTTGGGAACTTAGAATCTTATGAGACCAGGATGTAATCAAATTCTAGATTTATCAACTAGGATTTCTATTCAATTGTGTTTGCCTTCTTAATGCTTCTAATATATGCTTCCACATAATATTTTGGTTGACTTGAGAACTTGGGATTTGACACTAGGGGAAGCTAATTTTGGGTTCAAACTTAGGTTAAATAGAGCATAAGTTTTAATAGATCAGAAGATATTTAAAACTTGCGTAATCTATAAGGTCGGGTATAACGAATGTTTTCACCTAAATACTAGATAAAGATATCAGTATTGAAGTATTTACATATTCTCTCACTTGACACTCGGGAGAGGTATTGAGGAAGCACGAGAACCTTGATTATTAAATGAATGGAATTGACTAATAATTACTTAATAGGATAACATGGGAATAACGAGATGAAATAAAGCCCCTAGAATATTTGTGCATAATAAATCCATAGTTTATTTTATTTTTGTATGTATATTTGTTTTAGTTATTTTAGTTTTATAAACCCTAAATTTGGATGCCTAGATAAAGTTAAGTTATGATAATCGCGATACTTAACGCAATTTAAACCAGTCCCTGTGGATACAACAACCCTACTATTTCTATAGTACTAAAACTTGACCCGTACACTTGTGGTGTGTAGCGCAAAGTAAAATTTGCTACCAAAGTCTCTTGAGACAAAGCAAGAAATTTCTTAGAATGGTCTCTAATTATTTTAACACTAAGTACATAATTTGCTTCACCCACGTCCTTCATATCAAAAGAAAAGGACAATTACTCTTTAGTAGAGGTAATCATCCCTATGTCATTTCCTGCCAATAAAATGTCGTCTACATACAGAGTAAGGATAATAAAACACTTCTCTGACCGCGTTATATAAACACAATGATTGTCCTCAACCATGATAAAGCCAAAAATAATTATAACTTGATGAAATTTGAGGTACCATTGTCTCGATGATTGTTTTAGGCCATAAATGGAACATTTTAGCTTGCACACTTTGCGCTCTTGTCCCTTGGCCACAAAACCAATAGTTTGATCCATGTAGATATCCTCATCTAGTTCTCCATTGAGAAAAGCAATCTTAACATCAATTTGAAAAAATTCTAGATCCAAACGGGCGACAATGGCTAGGACTAGGCAAATAGAGGCAAAACAATAGGTGCAAAAGTTTTCTCGTAGGCTACACCCTCTTTTTAAGTGTAACCTTTCTCCATGAGAGGAGATTTATACCAATCAATAGATCCATATTCCTGATGTTTAAACATTAAAACCCATTTGTTTCTAATAGATTTTCGTCCAGGCAGAAGATTGACTAGTTCCCACACTTAATTCTTTTGCATAGAACTAATCTCATCTTCCATTGCAGTTTTCCATTTAGTAGGGGCGCAAAATGTGCACGCCTACTTACGCTCACAAGTATACGAGGTCTAAAGTTTTAATATAGTGGATCTTGAAGATCGGATATTGTTCCCACAGAGAAGAGTATGAATAATTGAATTAAATAACGCAATTGGCATAGTCTCATGTTATCCTAACGACGAAAGACATGAATTGAAATTAAACTAAGCTAAACTACAATTAGTAGGTTAATTCTAACTAGGTTTATTAATTAGGGATTGATTTTGTTCACTTAATACACGTTTGATTTCATTTAGTTAACAATAACGTAGTTTAGGCATCCGACAATCTCGGTTCGTAAACTCCTCCGCCACCTCTTCTGAGTGTAAGACGGGAGAATACACCACTTCGTGCCGACGAAGAGGTCCCCCTCAATGTCTTAACGACTCTAGGCCACGTGAGTCTTGACCCAACGTCATTGATTGCACACTAACTAACGCCCTCCCGAGTCGTTAGGTCATAACGACGTGTTTACCCTAGTCCGAATCCAGGGTTACCTCTCCCGAGTGTCAAACCCTAGATTCTCAAATCCAACCCTAATACCATAAAAAAGCATACTAAGATCGTCATCAAATGATAAACACAATCGGACTTAAAAGCAACAACCATTAAAGAAACATATATTAAACCAAACGAGTATTTACACAACAACACCTGTCCCTAACTAATCTCTAATTTACACTAACATGTTCTTAGCCAATACAACAATAAATCAAGAGGAGATCATCATTATCAACAATAAACATTCAATACAAAGATGGAAACAAGGGAAGAAAAGCCAAGTCTCAAAGTGGAGTAGTCCACTTTCGCCAAAGAACAATCCTCCCGAGCTCCCTCTTCTCCGTTGATGAACATCCTCTTCTAGCTCTTCAAGGATTGGCCAAGAACACCTCCTAAACTAATCTAATATAATTCCTAAATTACCTAAACCTAACTAAGGTGAAAGAGATCTCTCCAAAATGTCAACCGGAGCCTCCTCTCACGTCTAAGGGTAAGGGTCTAAGAGTCTTTGAGGTTTGGGGGAGAAAGGGGTTAAATAGGTGAGGTTTGGAAATATCTTCAAAATATCTGAAAATAGATATTTCTATGCAGAGTGTCACCGCCTAAGCGGTGGTTCATCGCTTAGGCGGTGGACTTAAGTCGATTAAGTTTCTGTCAGATCTTCGCCTAGGTAGTGGTTTCTCCGCCTAGGCGGTAGCTGCTCTCATATCAATCTGATCTTTTCTCGCCTAGGCGGTAGTTCAGCCCTTCAGCACTCCAACATTCTGCCTCTTTTCTGCCTAGGCGGTGGTCTTCATTTACCCAAACCCTGTTTTGCACATTTTGTTCACCATTTCTCTACCGTTTTCACTTGTTTATCGCCCTTTAACGCCATTTCCCTATTTTACACTAAAACACAATTAAATATAACTAAAACTCTTGAAAACTAACAAATTCAGTTTAGAAATAGATAGGTTTTTCACACCTATCAATACCCCCAAACTTAGAATTTTGCTAGTCCTCGAGCAAAACACTAACACTAAACTAAACTAACTAACAAACTAACCAACTAAAAACGAAAAATTAAACTAACACGAAAGAAGTATATGCATGTAAATATAAAGTTCAATCGAAATAACCAATTTGTTCCTCCCTCAACATCCCTAAATCGGATCAAGTTCGGGAAGTAACCCACACCAAGTGGTGTTCTATAATTTCAACAATCAATATCAATAAAAACCATTCTAGATCGATTTGAAGTGTGTGTGTGAGAACTCAAATGTATAACGTCAAATACCAGATTCGATTATTCAATCGTTAAGCTTATAACTTAAACCGTTGAAGGATTCAGGAAAGCCATAAGCTTGATTGGAGTCTACTATCCACTAATGTAGGCTTGGATATTCACAGAAATCAATAGTGTTTGGTTTGGATTTGGAGAATGACCGCGGGTATCATTGGAATAAAAATAGCAAATCGGTTTAATCGATCGATACCCGAGGTAAAATCGCTTGTCGCTATCCTCTCTCATGATCCCCACACATTTAAAGTACAACTCTGAATAAGAAATGAAAAACCTTGTATTCACTTGTCGAAAGAAAAGAAAATGAAAAACTATATTCATGTTTTTGTTTTTTTTTTTTTGTTTTTTTAACAGATTCCTAATTTAATTCGAATTATTATAGTTTTAGGAGAGTGCAAAAAGAAATTAGAAAAACAATCCCCCAAACTTATTCGAATTAATAAAATTTTAGGAATATGTAAAAATAAATGATAGAAACACACCCCCAAACTTATTTTAGGAGCGTGCAAAAAGAAATACGAAAGTGACAAGTGAATACACTAATACCGAATCAATAATAATTTATCAAAAACCCGACCGCTCACTTGATTTCACTCAATTTTGAAAATTAGGCTTAGCGACAATGGGTTAGGAAAAATTTAATTGAAAGAAGTATTTGAACATTTTCAGAATGGATTACGTTATCGGCTTCGACAGGGGAAATAAGGAATGAAAATTTTCAGGTTAGCTACAACGATTCAAGCAAAAAATTGACGGCCTAAATCACGTCTCCGGAATTACCTTACCTAGGATTCCGCCTCAAGTTTTCCCCAAATCAAGTTCTAGTTTCCTTATTTTCTATCATGAACTTAATACCGAATAATCAATGTCTAATCGTTTAGATAATTATACATTGAGTTCAAATGTCATGCGATTTTAGGATTGAGATAATATTTACCCAATCGACATGTTAAGCACACAAAACACACAAGGAAGGTATTACCCCCGACCTCAATATGCAATTTGGGGATAATTCTCATCATCGGGTCTTGGCCCAAATGAACTCACATCTAAACATGCAAACACAACTTTATACATACACAAATCTAAACTAATTCTAATATTAACATTCATAATTTATTCTAACACTAAACATGCAAAAACAAAAATTAAACTAAACTAAACTAAAAATTTAAAAACTAAAACATTCATAATAAAATACATATATAAACTTAAATTTGTACATCAAATTTTTTTCATTCTGTTCAAAAAATAATAATTGTTCATCATTTTCTACAAAAAAAGACAAAATGGATGAACATCCACTAAACCATCATCCATTCCATACCATTCAGGCCTGAACATGGCAGTGTTCCAACATCAGCAAACCCAATAAACATATAGCATGCTTGCAAACAAAATGGGTTGAACACATACCTAGGGAATAAAATTTATTCCCTATTGTTCACCTGAAGATGAATCATCACCATCATCACTTTGGGAAGGAGAATGTGGTCTCTAGAGGAGATGTGGCGGCACAGATGGCATCGGAGGGTAATCGTCCATCTCAAGGCCAAGGCTATCCCAAATCTTTTGTTGGACTCGATCTTGTTGCCTCGAAAATTGGTCCAGGAAAGAAGCGATCTCATATTGGTTCTGGAGGATGGTTTGAAGTTTGTTATTTATCCTCTCTTGGGAGTTTTCATCTCGGGCTCCAGAAGGTTCAGTCGTCTCGTCTGCTTGCTCTTTCCCTTCCTCGGGCTCAAGCTCGGCTGCTTCTTGCACCCCAGTCTTCTACAACTGGTTTATCACTGACAGATTAAGTGGAGTGATAGGGTCGCACAGGCTTCTCCTGGATACCGTCACGTCAGCTAATCGGAAAATATGGGTCAATAGTGACGAAAACGGGAGCCCAGCCTTTACCATCTTCGTAACATGTATAATTGATGAATAGATCAAAAATCCAATGTCGATTGGTTACTCGGTTTGAATTTTATAGATAAAAAAGGCCTTGTCCTTTGAGACGTCTGACAGATGTGACGTTGGTAGGAGGCTTCCGCAAATGAAGTGGTGCTAGATTTTTGGAATTGGCTTGAGGCATTTCACCGAAAAGGTAGCGACGTTCTCCCCTTGGTGTTTCCACTTTACTTCACCAGATGTGATCTTTTAAATAACCCTATGCAAAGTAGGGTCTTGGCTTTCAAGGGACTTCGGTGCCGACAGTGCAAAGAGATGGTTGATAAAGTCAGGGCTGAAGATGATCGGCTGATTTCGAACCCTTTCTTGATCGTCAATGGCCTCTGTAGCATTATCATAAAACTCTTTAACCAAATCAATCTCGCCTGGGGGTGGCGATTTACAGTATTGCTCCCAGTGGCGGCTTCGGATTTTATTTTGAAATTCCACCGGGAGATCCTCAATCGGACCGAAACCCCGTTGACGTATGCAGGCACGAAATTTTTCGTGTTCTTTAAAGTTCTCCTCCACTTGTTTTGACACAAAGCGGGTAGCATCGTAGTCAACGTCGGTCGGCACCCCAGGGTGTGAACTTGACCCTTCTCCTCTTGCCCTCTTCTTTGCTGCTCTTTTCGGCATTTTCTACAATCACAATCACAAAAACCCAATACAACCTCATCATATATGAACAATTGAAAAATATAAACCTCCCTAATCCTTTGTCAAGAACACATACATCCCAAAACGAACACCCATTTGAATTTTTCAAATAAATTTCATAAATGTGACATCCTATATTAGTTCACATGCTCAACTAATCCAATTAAACATGTTTATCACCAAGAATCAAACCAAATACCCATGGAACTTCGGAATCACGAAAATAGGGTTAAGGGGTTTTGGGCAAAATTTCAAAATCCAATGATTTCTTTGATATAATCATGCAAACCAACCAACAATTTCAACAATTAGACTAAATGTAATGTAAAAGAAACTTACTTGTTGAGAATTAATGGTCCAATTGAAAGAGAATGAAGAAATCGCACCTTTCACGCAAAAACCCTAAATTTTCGGAAATAGGAGTGGAGATCCGATTCTTGAAGGTTGAATCGTGATGGAAATGACTACTTTTGGTAATGGAATGATGATTTTTGAATATTGGAACGGTTTGGGAGTGAGGTTTTAGAGAGAAGGTGGAGGATTTGGGGGAGGGAACCTTGCGACTTCAATTTTGAACGAACGGGCTATTTTAACTGCAGAAGGTCCACCGCTTAAGCGGTGGAGCCCTTTTCTTTAAAATAAAACATTATGATGAAATTTCGCCTAAGCGAAATTACACCAGTGTGAAAATATTTTGTTCTACTATTAATCCGCCTAGGCGGTGGTTTCTCCACCTAGGCGGTGGAGTGTATTTTGAAAATTTGGTGCATCTTGTATTTTTACCGCCTAAACGGTGGTTCACCGCTTGGGTGGTGGGCCATTTTTGCTGGAAAACACCCACTCTGTATTTTTACCGCCTAAGCGGTGGTTCACCGCTTGGGCGGTGGGCCTGTAGCTCCCACTTTCATGTTTTTCTCAAATTTTCAAAAGACGACTTCACCCTGTATATTTTCACTTCACTTGTTTAATGTTTTTAAACTTAAAATACTTTCCTAAATGTCCACATTCCTAAATTCACTTCCGAACACGTTCCGAAGCCATGCCGGCTTCCAAAAAGAATAAATAATCAAATAAATAGTAACAAAAATCAGGTAATTTGATACCCTAAGTTTCATTTAAAAAAAATAGCGCTTGAGTTGCCATCCCCAGCTGGACTTTTGTGTCACTAAGTATTTTTCACCAAAATTCCCCATAGACAAGGAATTTGGGTTCAAATGCTCAGTCAGATCAAGATCATGGCTTGAAGTCGGCTTCTCCTCTCAGTCCTTATCATTTTCAATAAGTTCAATCTTGGGATTAAGAATTAAGAATTCCAATCTTCTTCATCTGTTCTCGCACCGCTTGATCTCATTAACAAAATGAAACAAAAATAAAAATTAAAAACAAACAAAAATAAATGTCAAGATTAACACTCAACTACTTAGTCACAATATCAACTTAGAATTCACACTAATCCCACGTCAACAACGCCAAAAACTTGGTGTGTTGATGGAACTAGGATACGATACATTTGTTTTTCTTATTTAAAACTTAAGTTCTGAGCCGTTACCGCATTTATTTTGCAATATTCAATTAAAATTCAAACTAATCCCCGACAACGGTGCCAAAAACTTGGTAGGCGTTGACAGGAACAAAATTTGACAACAATTCTTCCCCGGCAACGGCGCCAAAAACTTGGTAGGGTCGCAAAAATGTGCACGCCTACTTACGCTCGCAAGTATACGAGGTCTAAAGTTTTAATATAGTGGATCTTGAAGATCGAATATCGTTCCCACAGAGAAGAGTGTGAATAATTGAATTGAATACCACAATTGACGTAGTCTCATGTTATCCTGACAACGAAAGACATGAATTGAAATTAAACTAAGCTAAACTACAATTAGTGGGTTAATTCTAACTAGGTTGATTAATTACGGATTGATTTCGTTCACTTAATACACGTTGATTTCGTTTAGTTAACAATAACGGAGTTTAGGTATCCGACAATCTCGGTTCGTAAACTCCTCCGCCACTTCTTCCGAGTGTAAGATGGGGGAATACGCGACTTCGTGTCAACGAAGAGGTCTCCCTCAATGTTTTAACGACTCTAGGTCGTGTGAGTCTTGACCCAACATCATCGATTGCACACTAACTAACGCCCTCCCGGGTCGTTAGGTCGTAACGACATGTTTACCCTAGTCCGAATCCAGGGTTACCTCTCTCGAGTGTGAAACCCTAGATTCTCAAATCCAACCCTAATACCATAACAAGCATACTAAGATCGTCATCAAATGATAAACACAATCGTACTTAAAAGCAACAACCATTAAAGAAACGTATATTAAACCAAACGAGTATTTACACAACTACACCTTTCCCTAACTAATCTCTAATTTACACTAACATGTTATTAGCCAATACAACAATAAATCAAGAGGATATCATCATTATCAACAATAAACATTAAATACAAAGATGGAAACATGGGAATAAAAGCCAAATCTCAAAGTAGAGTAGTCTACTTTCGCCAAAGAACAATCCTCCCGAGCTCCCTCTTCTCCGTTGATGAACATCATCTTCTAGCTCTTCAAGGATTGGCCAAGAACACCTCCTAAACTAATCTAATCTAATTCCTAAATTACCTAAACCTAACTAAGGAGAAAGAGAGCTCTCCAAAATGTCAACCGGAGCCTCCTCTCACGTCTAAGGGTAAGGGTCTAAGAGTCTTTGAGGTTTGGGGGAGAAAGGGGTTAAATAGGTAAGGTTTGGAAATATCTTGAAAATATCTGAAAATAGATATTTCTGTGCAGAGTGTCACCGCCTAAGCAGTGGTACATCGCTTAGGCGGTGGACTTAAGTCGGTCAAGTTTCTGTCAGATCTACGCCTAGGCGGTGGTTTCTCCGCCTAGGCGGTAGCTGCTCGTATATCAATCTGATCTTTTCTTGCCTAGGTAATGGTTCAGTCCTTCAGCAATCCATCATTCTGTCTCTTTTCTGCCTAGGCGGTGGTCTTCATTCACCGAAACCCTGTTTTACACATTTTGTTACCGTTTCTCCACCGTTTTCACTTGTTTATCGCCTTTAACGTCCTTTCCCTGTTTTACACTAAAACACACTAAAACACAATTACATATAACTAAAATGCTTGAAAACTAACAAATTTGACTTAGAAATAGATAGGTTTTTCACACTTATCACCATTCTTTAGAAACAGGCTACGATAAGGCCTTTTGATAAGAGGAATGATCATCTTCCTATAGTGAATAATACATGAAAAATTCCTCATCAATACCAAATAGACATCGAGGAATATTTCCACGTTGACTTCTATGCAGCTGAAGAGTTTGAGAATTATTTTGTGGTACACTCCCACTATTCTCTAAATATTTCCCACTATTCTCAGTGATCATTGGCGTACTTATAGAAGGATGAGGATTAATTTTCCTACCCTCGTCGAGTGATGTTGTAGAGTTATCATTTGACTCATTTAGCTCATAAAGTTTTTTACTACCTCTTAGTTCACATCTACTTGGAAATTCATTTTCCATAAATTTGACATCGTTTGACTCAATCTCAATTAGTACGCCATCAGAACGTTCATGTAATATCACATATCCTTTGGAGTGATTAGGATATCTAATGAATGTGCACTTTTGAGCTCTAGAGCCCAATTTTCCATGTGCATGTGATGTAACATGAACATAACCCATAGATCTCCATTGTCGCAAGTGTTCTAATTCTGGTTTGAAACCAATCCATAACTCATATGGTGTAGGTGGTGCTAAAATGGAGGGCACTCTATTAAGGATATAGGTTGTTGTCAATAAAGCATCTCCCAAAAAAATGATTGGTAGATTAGCGTGTACCATCATTAACCTAATAATATAAAAAAAAATTCGATTCATATGCTCAGCTACTCTATTTTGTTGTGGAGTACAGGGAATCATCAACTGTCTAATTATGCCTCTATTATCACATAAGTCCTTGAATTGTTCAGACAAATACTCATGTTGTAACGACCCGATTTCCCAAGGCTGCCACGTGGTTTCTCCCAAAGAGAATTAAAACTAAAACTGAATAATCAATGTTTCATTTTATAAAAATCTAAGAAATTTTACAACATGAAGATGATAATTATATTCAATTTATCAAGTCAATTTAAGTACTAAGATGTTAATATGTTCAAATTAAAACCAAAGGGACCAAAGCGAGATTGGCGTCAAACTTTTGGAGTACAAAGCGTAAAAATGGAGACTAAATTTTACTACTCAAAATTTATGATTGTTTTATTAATAAGATTGATTAATTCAACCAATAATATCATAACTATAAACTTGATTATAATTTAACCAATATTTCATTTAATTAAAATCTGAACAAATTTTACAATCATACGGCGATAATTATAATTATTGAATTATCGAGATAATTTACAATAGTAAATAATAAATACAATTATTATAAATTAAATAGAAATTCAAAAAAAATTCTTGACACAGTTTCATTCTCATTGGCCCTGCAATCAAAACTGTGGGGTAGTAAGTCAAGGCTTAGTAGAATTTCAACTCCTCTAATACGTATATCAAATTAACACAACAAATAAACACATAGGCATGTATCACACGTAGTTTTCACATAATCATAATTATTTTATGCGAACTAACAATTTTAATTAAACCACAATGATACCATAAATCACACAATGAAAACATTAAATACATATATGAAAAGAGTTAGAAATTCTACTTGAAATTCGAGTTGAAATCGGAACCAAAACATCCAAATAATATCATAACTTTATTTATATATATATATATATAACTATTATGAAGACAATACAACATGTGTGTGTGTGTGTGTGTGTGTGTATATATATATATAAATAATTATTTATACTAACTACCCTTAAGTAATAATTATATATCAAAATTCTTAAAATTATATTTTAAATAACACAATAGTCCCAAAAACTTTTAAACATCAATTTAAAATTATCATTTAATCCCAAAAATTGTCAAATATTATTTATACCATAAATTCACAAAATAATCCCAATAATATTAAACTTATATAAAATAATATTTTTCAAAAATATAAATTCTCTCGGAGTATTATTATCTACCCCTCTTTAATAAATTTCGTCCTCAAAATTTCATTCAAACAATAATAATTCAGAATCGCACCGTACAGTCATATTAGTCTCAGTCGATTCTAGAACAATTGTTCTCTATATAGGGTCCCATAACCGAAAGTCACCTATAATTCTTAACCGTCAAAATCCATACTATATATCGTCACTTCCACATCTACGGTGAACCACTCTATATCCAACAACATACAAACATGGTGCACTTTGGTCGATAACACCTAGCACCGATAACTAATTGCCAAAGAATCTTATGTTTCTAAATACTTTTGTTGCGTTACTGTAATAAAAATAATAATAAATATATATGTCTATATGAAACCAACAAATATATTTTTAAAATAATACGGTAGTCTCACTTGAATTGGGTCTATCTCAATTCTACCCAGTCCATGACCTTAATAATTTTTCCACTTGGCATGACATTTTCAAGTACATTGTCATATCCCATAACCAATATCGATCAATTCCATCCAACATTCAAGCTAACATATTCGCAACCAATATCATAACAAGTAGATAGCCCAAATTCCTCATCGACTGTCCCGTGAGTCCAAAAATCATCAAAATATCCATAATATCAATTTTACAGTCTCGTATACGTTTGCATAAAATATCAATAGAATCTAAACTTGAAATACGTCTACAAACACATAAATACCTCTCAACTACATAAATACGTCTCAAAACACCTAAATATGTTTCAATCGTATAAGTACGTCTAGAAACACGTAAGTATGTCTTAGCCACATACGTATGTCTCAAAAGTTCAAAACTTACGTAACATATACAAATATTACATAAAGTACCCCCAATTGAATTTCTAAAATATTAGTTAAGCTCAAAGTAAAATGTATATAAAACTATTATATAAAGTCCCCCAAAAGTCTTAATAATTACCCTACACTTTGACCTTACCTATAGCTAGTAGTGGACTGATATTTATTCAAATATTTTATCAGTGTATTGTCTTCATAATACAAAAAAATAATTTATAGATCAAGTATTTTTTTATTTATCAAAATATATTTTCAACAATTATTACCATACTGGAAAATATCAAAATTCGAAAAATATCATAGAACAACCAAAACTTAAATCAACAGATCAACTCACTTTTATATAATAAAATATCATACTTTCTTACTAGCCATAGGATTGTCTCACCTCATGATCGGAAGTTACCATATCAACTACCTGTAGGACTTGCCCTCCCGTCAGGTCTCGACACAATATATTCAACCACCTGTAGTATTTACCCTTCTCTTAGGTCACAACACAATGTCCTAAAGGACATGCCCTCTTGTAAGGACCAACAACATCTCGCAGAATATGCCCTTTTGACTTAGGTTCCGTGCCAGGAATTGTTCGAATTTGAATTGTCGTCTGCTAGCAGTTTCTTATCAAATTACGACGATTTCGCCGTCATGCTTGGTTAATCAATTAGGCAAATTGGGTTTTTCAAATATTAGGTGGTCAAGAAAATATGGGGTTGAACCAGAGGTTGGCGGAGGAATATGGTTGGACTAGAGGCGATTGTTCTTCGAACAAATTACGGGGAGTTCTTGCAAATTAACAAGTTCATAGGCAAGAGAACTCGTCGTCAACCTGTTAACCTACATTGGTTTGTTCGCTGATGTTGTACAATAAGCGATGTTTGAATTAAAAGCTTCATTGAATTGGACCTGTGCATTTGGGGTTAGATATCTGGGTTAAAATTAGAGGGACAGTTAGTACTGGTTTGTGGAAAATAGAGGAGAAGAACTCTTGGTATTCTTCATTTTTGGAGGCTAAGCTCTGACAAGAAAATGTTAGTGCTATGTCCTAAGTTTGCTCTAGTTTAGTTTGTTCTAGTTAAATATTTATATCTAAGAAGAGTGTGTATGGCATATTCAAGAGAGAACCTTTTACAAGGGAAGAAGAAAGGGGTTTTGTGTGGAGGCTATGGGAATTGTTTTAGTAAAAAATAGTCTCATTTTTTAGCACTAACACATGAGGGGTACTCCATGGGAGAATCTCTGGGAGGGATTGGTGTGTTTAGTGAGTGTTGTACTCAAACTTTCAAAAGGCAATACCAGTTTTGGAACAGTAACGGGGGAGTGGATGGTGCAATGATGCCAAACAAAGAATACACAGCTAAAAGAGGTGACATCTTAGCCTCATTGTGCCCTTCTTGCAGAAGCTTCAGGATAATTTATGTGAAAGGCATGGTTAGACTGATTAGGGGTGGATATGAAGATGATGAAGCTATGGACATTTTGGGCTTGAAAGAAAAATGTTGTAGATATCATATTAGAATAGCGCTAAAAAATGAGAGTAGGAAAGAAAATGGGGGAACAAGATTGGGATCAAAAGGAGAATTAATTGGAGAATATGTGGGAAACTAGAAAAATAGAGAACTTAGTACCAAAGACAAGCAAACTCTAATAATTGGAAGGGTATAATTGATTTGCCCTGTATGCAGGGGCTTCTCTAGAATTAATTATGAGGCATATAAGAAGTTAGTAGGAGAAGGCTGGGGGGCGGAGAAAGCCCTGGAGGTGTTAGGTTTAGTCACGAACTATTGTAGAGTTAATATGAAATATCTCTTGAAGAATGAAGATGAAATCATGAAGGGTGAGAAAACTCTGATTCCTTTTGGTCTATATTTCTCTTGTTGCTTAACTTGTAAGCAGTATTTCGAAGTTAATTGTCTGAGACTAAAAGATATCTTGAAGCAAAAATATGTCGTTTGGAAATCGTTGTCCGACTTGGGGATTCATTATCCTTGTTATAGATCTCATTTAATCAACCACTAGTCGACCGAATGAGAGCAAAAGGTTGATTCTAAAGGAGTAGAATTTTATCCGGACAATCAAAATCTTGTTCTTAGAAGAGTGGAAGGAGAGTCTCAACATAACTCAGGTAAAGTGATCTCTAAAATTACAACTCTATTTGTCGACAATTTACCTCTGCAGTCATCCTCTTCATGGCTATCGAGGATTTTCAATAAATGGGGTAGGGTTATTGAATGCTTCATTCTAAAGAAGAAGAGATATAAGATGTAAGTGGCCTATGGGTTTTTTAGGTTCGAATCTAGAAGCATAGATAAGAGGGTACTCAAGAAATCCAAGAACTTCGAGGTAGGAGATCGAAAAATATGGGTTTCAATTGAAAAGTATGGCAAATCGGGCTCGTTGAATCAAGAGGAGGAATTTAACGAACAAGCTGATTTGGAAGGCATTGCTGAATTTTTTTTTGGAAAAAACGATGGAAAGGCAAAGGGAAACAAGTAGTGATGGCTGATGACCCAATGGAGGCTATTGTAGAACATAGATCAGGTGTCTCAGAGAGGTTGGGCAAGGAAACGAGCGAAGGAAAAACAGCTGAGTATTAGTGTGTAGGAACACTTTTTAAGGAGTCTAAGAGTCCAATAATGACATTAGAATTGGATTGGGAAAGAAATGAATGGTTGAAAAGAGATATGGTGGGAAAATTACATTCCCACATGACCATGCAACAACTTAATGTTGTTTTTTTATAGGAACATGTCTATTTATCCATTGAAAAATTTATAAGAGGTAAGCAAGTGTTGTTAATTTTCAATTCAGTAAAATCCAAAGAATCTCTGCTAGATTGGGACAGTTGCAAGTAGCTTGAAAATTGGTTTGAATTAGTGGAGGAGTGGAGAGAAGATTTCTCTAGTAAGAAAGACTCACTTGGATCTCGATCATGGGTTTACCTATTCATGCTCGGATATGGAAAATGTTTAAGAAGATAAGCGAGGTGTGGGGAGACTTGGTCTTGGTTGAAGAAGCGACAATGGAAGAAGTATCCTTTAATAAAGCTAGATGCTTGATATCAATAGATTGTAATTTTGGCATCTCCAGTGAGGTAGAGCTTAAGGTTAAAGGAATCATTTTCATGGCTTGACTAATAGATGAGCCATCTTGTGTACAAAAGGGAGAACGTTGGGGAAAGATAATAAGAAAATAGTCTCTACAATTGTTAGCTCGATGTCGAGTGATGAAGATCTCAAGCCGATAAACTTAGCAGAGAGTTTTCAAGGTGAGAGAAAGTTAACTAAGGAAGAGAACAACTTTGGGGCCATTTTTGGTGAAAAGAAAATTAGGGAGGAGGTTTGAGTGGTAAATGAAAAGGCTCTTTTGAGTGAAGTCCAAGTTAATATCGATGGGAAAGAGGTGGGATATAAAATAGGAATAGACAGCTTGCTACTTACACTCGCAAGTATACGAGGTCTAAGTTTTAGTATAGTGTGATCGTTAAGATCGGGTTATCGTATCCACAGGGATTGGTGTTGTTACTATCGAATACCGCGTTTGTCGTGACCTAACTTTATCTAGGCGAAAACAAATGTATTTAATTAATTAAACTAATACTAATACAACCTAAATTAATTACACTAATATGATAATATGTTTTAGGGTGAAGAATTGCCTAGGTATTAACGTGTTTACAAATACATGTTCGATATCGATTTACTTACGTTTACGATGTTCGACCTATTTGACAACCTGGGTACGTAAACTCCACCGCCATCTCTCCCGAGTGTAAGACGGGGGAATACATGACTTTGAGTCAACGAAGAAGTCCCCCTCAATGTCTTAACGACCCTAGGTCACGTGAGTCTCGTCCAGTGTCATTAATTGCACACAATCCAACTCCCTCCCGGGTTATTGGATCGTTGCGTTGTATTTACCATATCGACAATCTCCGTTCTAAAACTCCCTCGCCACCTCTCCCAAGTGTAAGACGAGAGATATAACACGATTTTGAATCAACGAAGAAGTCCCCCTCAATGTCTTAATGACCCTAAGTCGCGTGTGTCTTGCCCCACGTCATCGATTGTCCATAATTCAAACCCCAACCAGGCTATAGAATCGTGACGTTTGTTTACCTTAATCCGAATTCGAGATTTGTAAAAACCCCATATTCTCCATTTATCAATGCAAGCATAATAAACAAACAATAAGATAAACACAATCAAACCATGAAGAACAATCACAAACGCAACACCGAAATCATCTAAACAAACATATTTATAAATATACCGTTAATCCCAACTACAATCCATATTTAACACATGGTCATAGCGGCATAAACATTGAAATCGATCTAAACATGGTCACATGATCCTAAGATAAAGAAATAAAGAAAAACAATCAAAGAACTTAGTCTCGTCCAAAGATAAACCGCTAAGAACGCTCAACGATCGATTCGCCGTCTTCTCCACTTCGGGATGTGAGCTCCACCTCTAAAACTCCTAAATATACCCTTAGATATAGCCTAAGGGGCTCAAAAATGCAAGAGAGGCCGGAGAAGGGGGAGGAGAAGGGGTATTTATAGCCAAAATATCCTAAAAATATCTAAAAATATCTCAAAACTGTGCAGGGGATTTCCGCCTAGGCGGTGGATTTTTCGCCTAGGCGGAGTTAGGTTGGTTTGGCTGATCGCCTAGGTGTTGAAGTAGGCAGTGGACGTGAAAAAATATTCTGTTGGATTTTCGCCTAGGCGGTGGATTTCTCCGCCTAGGCGATCGGCTGTCAGTAGTCCATCTTCGTTCTCTGCTGGATTTCCGCCTAGGCGAAGGAATTCTCCCCTAGGCGGTGGTTCGTAGTAACATTTGCTCTTTTCTCAGCTTCTTCACCGCCTAGGCGGTGGTCTGGACGCCTAGGCGGTGGGCTTGTTTCATATTTTTAGCCTCCGAGCTTGTTTATCCATCACAACTTTGACTCGCTTTGGTTCGATCTCATCGTTTTCGTTCAAGTTTCCTATCTTTATGCCCCACACACCTGATTTATACAAAAAGTATGAAAACTAATTAAAACATAATAAAATACTATATAAACGCTTGAAAACTAACTTAATTCGGTTTGGAAATACGTAGATGAATCACATCTATCACCTGCGGTGGGTGTAATCTCTACTTTGTTTGCCGGCAGCAACACCATCAGTTCCAGTGCATCTCAGGTAAATCAGGACATGACAGAGGGTAAGGGTTTCGACAAGTCTCTGTGTGGCTCAGACCATGTCGAGGCTGCAAACAAAGGTTTTATCGGACTGACGAATATCTCTGATTGTAAAGATGCAAGACTATACAGGTGTACCTCGTTACAAAACAGTGAGTTTCGATCAGAAAAAACTGGTAGAAATTTAGTCGATACTCCTGCTCTGCCGGATGGGAAAGTTAATTTGGAGGCATCCAGGGGGAGAACCATTGGTAATTTGAGACAAGAAGGCGAGAATTTAGCATCAGTTAATTCAGGTACTCCTAAAACTCATTATATTAGTAAAGATGACTTTTTTGGGGAAGATTATGTGTCTGAATCCTCATTATTGGCCAAATCTGTGTTTGAAAAAAATCTTAAAAAACAAGATAGAATTTTTTGCACGAATAAAAAATTAAAAAGAGTTTTGAATAAAGCACCTCCCCCCCCCCCCCTCCCCAAAAAAAAAAAATCAGTGCAAAGAAAAAATCTATTGTGGTAACTAAAACAGTGGAGAAGGAAGTGAGGGACAACTCTATTTTAGACGAGGGCATCAAGAACTGCAATAGACTATTCTTAGAAGAATTAGAAATGTTCCGCGTGATAGGTGTAATTTATATATATATATTCTCAAGCCGATTTTGGTAGTTTTCAAGTATTTTTATAGCGTTTTATTATATTTTAATACGTTTTTATTTGGGGTGAAAAGGGACTAAAACAGTCCATAACGATCAAAGCGGTAGAAGAACGGTAGAGAAAAAGGGCAAAAATGTTAAGATCTTGAACCTGCATCCACCGCTACAGCGGTAAAACCACCACTGCAGCGGTGAAAATACAGAGAGTTTGTTGAAACTCCACCGTTGCAGTGGTCAAAATGCAGAGAGCTCCATCGCTGTAGTGGTCAAAACCACCGCTGCAGCGGTCACCCGCTAGAATCCTACCAACCTATCCACCGCTGCAGTGGTGATCCTACCATTGCGGTGGTCAGGTACTAGATATTTTAGATATTTTGAATCCTATAAATATTGTCCCAATTCTCCCAGAAGAAAAGGTAGACGTTTTCTGGAGTCGTGAGAGCTCCAAGGCCATTCGACCAATAGAAGATCACAATGAGAAGAAGGAGAAAGCGTTCTTAGAGTGGTTTTAGCGTCGAATCTTCGGATAATAGCTAGTCTCTTCGTTTCTATCTTTCTCTCTTAGATTTGGATGAATGTTTTTATATGATTGAATGGTTGTATTTAGTTGTATTTAGGTTTATAACCATGTGTAGCTAAACATATATTGTCTAAGGTTTGATGTAATTCATGAAAAAGTCATTTATATAAAATCTATGTTTCATTAATGGTTGTTCATGTTTATCCGATTGTGTTTACCGTTATTCCATGATTATATGCTTGTTTAGATATATTGAGAATACGGGGTTTGACACTCGGGAGAGGTAACCCCGGATTCGAACTAGGGTTTAAACACAACGTGACGATCTAATAATCTGGGAGGGAGTTAGAAAGTGTGCAATCTGTGAGGTTGGGGTGAGACTCATGTGACCAAGTGTCATATAGATGCTCGAGGGGGACTTCGGCATTGACGCGAAGTCACATATTCATTCACTTTACACTCGAGAGAAGTAGTGAATGAGATTTCGATACCGAGATTGTCGGATAGGATGAATGTCGTTAATGTAAACTAGATTGAAATGAACACGTTTAAGTGAATGAAGTTAATCCCTTGGCAATAATTCCCATAAACGTCATACCACTATATTAGTATAATTAGTTTAATTAACTTAGTTTAGTATATTTTATTATAAAAACTACATTTTTATTGCCTAAATAAAGTTAGGTTATAATAATCATGGTACTCAACGACCATCTAATCCAATTCATATGGATATGAAAACCCTAACTCTTCCAATCTATACTAAAACTTGACCCGTACACTTGCGGTAAAAGTAGCTACGTATTCACTCGCTACCAAGTTTTTGACACCGTTATCAGGGATTGGTTTTTAGATTGTTGTTGATATTGTGAGTAAATAACTTGATTTTAATTTAGGCATTTATTTTGTTTATAATTTTTGTTTTGTAGTTTTTGTTTCTCCTGCAGGGTACTTGAAGAAGAAGTTAGATCAACAGATACTTTTGCGTTTCTTTTAATAGGATTTTGAGCCGTTTTACTGTACTTGGGATCGATACAAGGAATTGTTATTCTGGTTTCCGAATCATGGTTTTCCGAGGGAGTGTCAACTTCGGAATTTCCTCGATGGGTTATAAACCGCAACCAGAACGTGGATGAAAGGAGAAAATGGTACCACCTCTTTCTACGAACTAACTATGGATGAAGCCTTTTGATCATTGAAGGAATTGACAGCTTTTGATTATCAAAGTTGGAATTATTCACCAAGTTACCAAAGCTTGGGGGATTGTTCCAATACTTTGGCGCCATGGATTAATATCCCGGACCAGCATATGGAGTCTTCCCCTACCCTAGAAGACGTGTTTGCCACATTTATGGGGGAAACTCAGATTATCTTGAGGGAAATAAATGACTGACTCAATGAGCACGAGAATCGTCTTAACAATATTGAGACGGTCTGTACTGAAATTGATGCAACTGTAACATCTCTTCAGATGAAAATCAGTCAGCTAATCTACTTTATTGAGGCCGAGTCAAAAGCAGTGGGACTGGGAGACACACAAGCCACATGCATTGAAAGCCACCGTGAGGAACCAAAAACGAGCGGAAGGAGCTTGGGTGAGTTCAATGATAATTATTCGAATGAGATGGGAACCCAAGCATGGATTGATGATTATGATTCTTCACCATTGGAGATCCACATTGTGATGCCACCATCGATCCAAGACAATCATATCTACGAGGATCCGATATGGCTAACTTGTCCTTCACCACCATTAGCAACGTTCTTTCATAACTACTAAGTACATGAGCTAGTGGAGAGTCTTGTTGAAAGCTCGGGTGATATAATGCCAAATATCGCTAGTCTTGAGGGCATACTGAATCAAGACTCATACATAGTGTTGTACATCACTTACTATGGGCAGAAGCCGCTCTTTGATGAGCACTTCTCCATGTCGGGCCGAGGATGATAAATCACGCGCTTCTTGGGAGGCAACCCAAGTCAAAAATAAATTAGATCCGTCACTGCCGAATTAATTCGGATGTGAGATTCTCTCGCCTCCCAGGTTCATGTTCTAAATCCCCGTCGTCATTATAATACTATATGTTTTTATTGAGATTGTTGATGGGTCACTGTGGACACTACCCGTTTTTAAGTTCGGGGGTGATGTGTAGTATGTTAATATGTTTAAATGTTGTTTAGTTTATTGTGTGCATGTTTATTTAGTGTAGAATGTGTTTATGTTTGTTGTAGTTGTTGCGTGCTGAGTTTTGTGTTCATCTGGGCCACAACCCAATGATGATATTACCCCCTGGTTGTTTTTCGAGGTCAAGGGTAATGCCAATTGATGTGTGTTTTGTGTGCTTGACAATGCGTTTTGGTAAAAGTTATTGTGGATCCTAATTTGCACGAGCACGTAGACTCAATGTATTTCTATTTAATTGATTTGAGGCCGATTATCCATTAGCCAAATTCATGATAATTTTAAGGATTCTAGAACCTGATTAGGGGAAACTTGAGGTGAAATCCTAGGCGAGGTAGTTCAGGAGATATGATTTAGGCATTTATTTGATCGCTAGAGCCTTTGAAGCTTACCTTGCTATATATTTATCCCTCGTTACCCTGTCGAAACCAATTAGGCATTTCAATTCGGAACATATAACAAATACCCTAGCCAATTGAACTTTTTCCAAACCTATATCGCTGAACTAAAGGCACAATTTGAGTGAATCAAGTTAGCATTCGTGTATGCTACTTGAAGTGAGCGGTTGGATTTAGGGCGAACTTTTCATTGGTTCGGTATTCAAGTACTCACTTGTCATTTTTCTTTTGTTTTAACCACACCCGTGAAATTGAAATAATCGAATCCCGTGAAATTGAAATAATCGAATAAGTTTGGGGGTGTAGTATGTTAAAAAAATGTAAATATAGTTAAATTTCATTTATTTTGACAAGTGAGTACGTCGGTCTTAAATGATTGTTCGGGGTTGAGCGTTGTGCCTTGGGTATTGTTAAGTTAATAACATTAACCTATTTTATATTCCCGATATACCCTTGGATAAATGTTCCAAACCGAACCAAGTTCTTCTAATCTTTATGAACTACTTAGCCTACATTAGTGGAGAGTGGAACCTAGTCAGGCATATGGATATCCTAATCCTTCATGGTTTAAATCGTGAGTTTTGTTGGTGGATAATCCAAGTATAAAGAATCATCAACATCTAGTACATAAAATCCATCTACTATGTGTCCACTACCATAAAACATGGAATTTAAATAAAATTGAACAGAGTCTACAGTGAAACTGAAAGAAAAATCTAGTTCGGCCATGGCTGCAATAAACATCAAGTTTCATCAATCTCTAGGAGCATAGAGAACATTATAGAGAAGCATGGTGCATCTAGAATATATCTTTAATTGATAGGTTCCAACTCCTATCAAATATTCACTAGTGCTTTTCCCCATATAAATACGTTGACTCCTAATTGGAATTCTACAATACTAATGAACCCTACTCGATCTTTTGCAACGTGTCTTATTGATCCAATAAATCAGAAATGAATGAGCAACCAAGACATGACTGCACATATTGGCGTTATTATAAAAGATGGAGTTGGTTTGTACTTTTTTCAACTCAGTGCATTTACGAGCGAAGTGACCAGGTTTATCACAGTTGTATCACTTCAGCTTAGACTTGTCTTTCTTTCCTCTATGCTTGCCTTTTTTTATGTTTTTTTTTCCTTTTTCTTTTTATAAGAAGATCCTCATATTTCTCCTTGTTGTACTTTGTCTTGCCACTTTTGCTTGGACCCAAATATCTGGCAATGGGTAGACTCAGGGACAAACGTAGAAATATTACCTTGTGCCTCCAATCTCTCTGCCTCTAAATCCAAATGACAGTGTAATTGGGTAAAAGTTTTGATATTTTCATTGTGCGTTATTGTGAGATTCATTTGCTCCCAAGAATTAGGTAAAGAGGGAAGCACAACAAGGATGTGTTGCTCATCAGACAAGTTATTACCATCTGCCTTTAGGTCGTGTATCATAGTTGACATTTTTTAAAGATGCTCACCCATCTTTGTTTTGGGAGACATCTTATAAGTTTCAAACTTAAATGTCAAGGCTCGCAACCTAGTTGTTGATGTACCAATAAATGCCAATTTCAGGGCATTCTACATCTCTATTACGATGGCATAACCTTCATAATCACCAATCAGATCATCGTGCATATAACTTAACATAGTGAATCTTACACCACGATCTTTCTTGGCCCAATTTCGATAGGTTTCCATCTCACGCCGGTGTTAGGCAGAATTACCTTTGAAAGCTGATTCCATGCTATGTGTCAGTATTTTCAGAACCTCTTGCTCATTTAGGAGATACTAGATCTTATGATGTCATTTTACGTAGTCTTCCTCACTTATCCAGAACTAGAAACCATGGATAGTTTTTACGAAATTTTACGTTTTCAATCTTGAAAAAATCATATAACATCAACCGTAAGTCCAAATTTTATGAAATTTATATCGTTGCACTCATAAAAGAATGTAGAATTCTTATGTATAAATATTTTCGAAAAATATTGAACTTTTTGAAAAAAAAAAAAAAATTCGGCCATTAACGAGAAAAAATGATTTTTCTTCTATGGACAACATAAATTGGTGAAACGAGTCTATAAGGTTGTGATACCAGTATAGACAAGTGCAAAAACATTAAAATGGAAGCATACTTTTCAGATTCAGAAGACACATTTACAATCCGTTCCTCATTTCTTCTTTCGTCGACAAGAAAAAATTATTACTAGAGTATTTTCCGATAATATTCACACACTTACTAACCAAGGACACTCAAATTATCTGTAATCTAATGGGATAGAAACCTTAGAGATATCAATGCATATTTATAGATAAAATCCCAAAGGATGTGTCCGTTCCAATGGGCATCTATCGAATAGACATGATCCTTAAGATCAAGAGGTGTACCCATTCATATGGTGACTCTCCATGAAACATGGGGCCCATGTGGACGCTCCATGGGTTGACCCAACCTTCTCCATAATCCAACAAGCCACAACCACCATTTGTTTTGTTTTCCACAATATGACACTAATAGGATAAAATTCATAAATTTGTAACCTATATGAACTTTGGTCTATTATATTAAATCCTAATTTTACTAGGAAAATTAAACTCTAATTTTACCAGAGTAACCTTAGTGATCTCCTATATATAGACTCTATGTATATCTCTGTAAATATATATATATATATATATATATATATATATATATATATATATATATGATAATCCTAGTAGGGTTAGGGTTTGGTTTTCCTAGTAAGACTAGGGTTTAATATAGTAGGCCAAGGATTATATACATATATTAACATGCCCTCTCAAACTCAAGGTGGTAAATAAGATGTAAACTTGAGTTTTGCTGTCTGATTGGCTGAACTAACGAATTAAAGACAAACAGTATTTTGGAGAATGTGGTGACGGGTGAAGTGACAATTAGTCTCGATGTGTTTTTTATGCTCCTTAAAAAATGTCATTTTGAGTGATTTGAATAGTACTCATATTGTCACAGTGTAGAACTGTGGCAATAGGGGATGAGACTTTCATGTCAACAAGGAGCCTGTGAAGCCAAAGTAGTTCTTGTGTAGCATCAACGATGGCATGGTATTAATCTTCAATGCCGGAGTAAGCAATCACAGTTTTATTTTTACCACACCAAAAAATAAGAGAGTTGCCTAAAAGAAACAATAACAAGTGGTTAAATATCTGTTGGTGGGATCTCTGGTCCAATCTGCATTAAAATAAACTTGTAAGGTGGGAGCAAATTGGGCAAAAAAATAAAGTCTGTGAAAAAAAGTGCTCTTGGCATACCGAATAATACAAGAAACAATCAAGTAATGAGGAGGGATGGCAAAAAAAAATCGAACCAACAGGTAATTGAGAGAAACCAAAAATCGAGTGGTATGATTTTGAAACCAACTAAATAATTTGGTTGCGGTTTTGGCTTTGAAATTAGTAACCAAAGTGATTTTGGTTTTGGGATAGTAACTGTGAAACTGAATCAAGTAACCAATATTGTAATTTTTTATTTTTTTTATGATATATATTCCATTACCTTTTTATATATTTATAGTTTAACTCATATATATATATATATATATATATATATATATATATATGATTTTATTTATTGTAACAATTATGGTTACAATCGTTTATTTTAAATATCATTGTATTTTAATTATGGTTAGAAATATTTATTGTGACAATTAATAATTTTGTGGTTTTGTTTTGTTTTTTGGAATTTTTGTTTTATATTTTAGTTATTTTTTTTTGTTTCTATATAAAAAAAACATCTACGGTTTCATGGTTTTGATTTTGGTTTTTTTATAAATTTTAAAAATCTTAAATGGTTTCACAGTTTTGGTTTTGGTTTTGTATAATTTAAATGGTTCAGTTTTATAACCATAAAAAAAAACAAAAAAAAAAAAACAATGGTTTTGGTTGCGGTTTTGGTTTTATATAAAATCGAACCATTGATATCCTTAGTAATAAGTTATCCGAGGAGCAAACAAGAACTGGTCGACTTGATGGATGGCATAGGTTATGTCCGAGTGAGTAATTGTGAGACATACCAAACTTCTAACAAGTTGGGGATAGAAAGTGAGGTCCAAGAAATGAAACCCAACTGGTGGAAGAAGTCTTGTTGATCCCAAGATTTTAATGAACAATTAAGTATTGATGTTTTGGTGGAACTAATATTTGATCAAGTGTTTCAGTGATTTAAAGTTCCAGTAATGAAGATGTCAAATGGAATGGATGCTTAATGAAGATATCAAGATGATGAAGAAGTATTAAGAGTTTGAAGAAATTAGGGAAAACAACCTAGGTAAATACTAACTCTTAATATCCCATTTAGGAACACACACATGGCACAAAATTAATCTTATCTTTTACGTGTATTTTTGTTAAGTATATTTATTTGCTCCTATGTGATTTAAAAAGAATTATTTTTGAATGACTAAAATGGAATATAAGAATATTAGTGGAGATTATTTAAATATATATATATATATATATATATATATAAATAAAAATAAAAAGATAAAGGGATAAAATCCTAAAAGAAAGTTAGTTAAAAACGAGATCAGAGAAGTGATTCAGAAGGAGGAATTCGACTGAGGAGCCGACCGGAGAAGGAAGATGAAACATCCTGAATTGAAGAGTCGACCGACCGGTCGAATTGTGAAAACATCTAGCGGTCGACCGGTGGAAGCATGACAAACTCTCTGAATTTGTGAGTCGATCAAGCGGTCGACCGGTGAAAGCATAAAAAACTCTTTAAATCTACGAGTCGACCAAGAAGTCGGCCTATGATCGCTGCGGCGATGGTTTGGCTGCAAGCGGCATTGGGCAGTTGACTGAATGTACTGGTTTAGGATATTGTTTGATCCGATTTTAAATCCAAAAGTAGTCATTTTTTGTTAGGATTTAAGGGAGATTTTAGGGATATTGTCTATATTTAAGATATGGTTCATATACTAATTAAATCCTTTCAATATGGTTCATTAAATATTAATATTTTTCAATTTGGTAATTAAAATGGATTCTACACTTATTTATTTTGATTGAGATATACTTTGGAGATTTAATTGAGAGTTTTAAAAGTTGTTATTAAGTGAAATTGAACCTAAATGAAGTCCTCATGTTATAAGGGGTCTATAAGAGTATTTTATTATCATAACACTTGTAAAATAGCCATTAGGAGGCTGATTATATATGCTTTTATATAGACCTGTTAATTTTCTAAGTAAAGCTAATAATTCTAAGAGAGATAATCAGTTTATATCATTTTGAGAGATCTTTTATAAGAGTCATCATTCTAATTCATTGTGAGCTATTCTAAGAGTGATTCTGATAATCAACTGTGATCAATTTTTGCTAATACTAGAATTGAAGTTACATTGTTCTAATCGTTAATACTGTGATTCTGGGTGAGATCTTTCCATACTGATTATTGCTTGTTTATTATTTTATTTTTAGAAATTGATTTTAGAAATTGTTTTCGATTTTTGAAAAAAAAAATATTTTTTCAAACAATTTCTTTAATCTAATTACGTGCTCCAATTTGCTACCCATATCTTGTTAAAATCAGATTTCTGCATCTCACATATTTCTATCACTAGTTGGGATATTGATTGAGTTTTTTATTTATCTAGGGTGGTAGAAGCTTCGAGTGAGATTTACTTGTCAATTTTTGTATTGGTGAGTTGTAACAGATTAAATATCATTGGGAATATTTAGTCAAGGATAGTAGGGTTTTAGTCTCTTCCTATAAAGAGATTAAGGTAGTAATTCTTCCTGGATAAGAATTGCGTGTTTGTTTTAACTGATTTTGTAACGGTTCAATTCTTACTGAGTAAAAGGAAATTTGGACTGTTTTGGTGAGGTTGTGATTCTTGAGCCTTGTGTTAAAAATAATTAGGTTATTCTTTAGCCTGTAAAAAGTAGAGGTTATTCCTTAGCCTGAGAAAAGGAAATTGTAAAGGTTGATTTTGAGCCTGTAAAAGAATCGATGTGCGGGTTTGGTTCCTACCTTTAAAGGAATCTTGGTTTTAGTGGGTGCAACCTCCGTGGAGCTCAGGGGACTGGATTAGCTAAGAGTTGTTTTGTGAACCAGTATAAATCTTTGGTGTGCTGCTTTCTTAATTTGTTTATTTTTATTGTTTGGGTGTGCACTCAGATTTATTTTAATTTCACTATGATATAAAGATAATAATTAATTTAGGCATAAAATTAATTATTTGATTTATTCAAGTATATTCTGATAAGATATTTAATTATCCAATTCACCCCCCCTCTTGGGTATTCTATTGGGCCAACAAGTATGATATTCAATTCTAGAGGAGTGTTGGCAATGATGGAATTAGTGATGCTTACCTTGGAAATAATGTCAGAGGCATATTTTTCCTGAGAAAGAAAGTATCCTTTTGAACTTGTTAAAACTTTGAGATGAAGAAAACAAGCAAGAATGCTATGGTTCTCATTTCAAATTGACAACAGAGAAAAATTTTGAATTCAGAGATTCCATGTAGATCATCTTTTGTAATGATCAAGTCATCCACATACAGTAGAAGAAGAATAATACTATTATTAGTTCAGAAAATAAAAAATGAAGAATCATGAATACTGGATGTGAACCTGAACTAGTGGATAATGGTGCTTAATTTTAGGGAAATAAGGTGATAAACTTTGTGTTGAGGAGCAACTAGGCCAGGAGGCGTATGTAGGTAAACTTTCTCAAGAAGGTCTCCATTGAGGAAGACATTTGATGAGTGGTTTATTTATCAATAAATCACGTACTTTTGAGTTCAAATATTTGTATGTTTTTAAGCATTTTTGTTAGTTTAATATGTTTTTGTGTGGTTTTGTAGGCATATAAATAAATTGAAAAAAGGGTGCAAAATAAGTACAAGTCTAGTAACTTGAATACTAATTTTGACCACGTTACAATCCTATTTTGAAAAAATTCAAAACATGGAAGTTGTATATCTACGTCTTAGATTTCCATATAGTTTGTAATCACCTCAATCAAAGTTCAGACGAGAAAGTTATGGCCAAAATACAAACCAACATCAGATATGTCAAAATCACGCTACAGCACGAAAACGGTAGTGTACACTGCCCATAGCGCACTACAACACGCTTCCATTGGATTGTGTCATCATTTTACCCAAAAAACCTAATTTTGGACTCTTTTAAATACCCCTATTTTGCTCCAAAACAGAGGAGAGAAAGGAGGAAGAAGAAAAGATGCGATTTGAAGAGCAAACATTAGATTTATTGCGATTTTGGGCGAGAAACACCCTATGGTGTGGCGATTTGTGGTGAAATTTGGGAAGAAAACACTATTGGAATCATTTGGAGTTGAATATTTTGAGCTCAAACCCACAATAAGCATTTTCTCTTCCCTTCTCTCTCCCTAATCTTGATTTAATTTTGTATTTGTAATATTGTGTTGAACCTGTTTGCAATTATGAATTTATTGAAAATATTAGTTTTGGATTGTTCTATGTTGTGTTCCTAATTTAGATCTAGGGCTTGATGTAGTCTCGTTTGAACTATGTTAGATTATTTTGTTAATTGTTAGATTTAATTACATTTTATGCATCTCCTAGGCCTAATGTGTTTGATTTATGTGACCAATGAGTTAGACGACTTTAGATTACGAATGCTATACTCGGGAGAGGTTGAAATTGTAACTAGAATTAGGAGTGCATAACTTAGGTTGTTGTGAGTCCGAGAGGAAATCAACACTTATGTATTCGAGTTGGGAATTTAGAATTTTTTTTAAACCGGGAGGTAATCGAGTTCTAGATTTATTAATTAGAATCGCCATTCAATTGTGTTTATCTTTATAATACTTCCAATGTATGCTATCACATGATATTTTGGTTGAAGTGAGAACTTGGGATTTGACACTTGTGAGAGGTAATCCCGGGTTCGGACTTAGGTTAAACAAAACGAAAGCTTTAATAGATCGGGAGATATTTAAAGCTTGCGTAATCTATAAGGTTGGGTATAACAAATGTTTTCACCTAACTACAGGATAGGGATAACGGTATTGATGTGATTACATATTCTCTCACTTGACGCTCGGGAGAGGTAGTGAGAAAGCAATAGCACGAGGACCTTGATTATTGAATAAACGGAATTAACTAATAATTCACTTAATAGGACAATATAGGAATAACGAGATAAAATCAAGCCCCTAGAACATTTGTGTATAGATAATCCATATTTTATTTTATTTTTGTATTTATATTTATTTATTTTTTATTTTATATTTACAAAAACCCAAAAATTGGTTGCCTAAATAAAGTTAAGTTACAATAATTGTGGTACTTATCGATAATTTAAACCAATCCTTATAGATACAACAACCCTTACTCTTTCTATATTATTAAAACTTGATCTGTACACTTGCGGTGTTGTAGCAACAAATAAGTCTCTACCAACATTCTTGACATCTATCTAGGAAAAAAAAAAGTTTATTTATGAATGAGAGCGACAACAAGAAGAGTACGGACATATGTGAACCTAGCCACTAGAGGAATTGTCTCTTCGTAGTCAATGTTATATTCCTGAGTAAATCCCTTAACAACGAGTCAAGATTTATAGCATTTAATGGAACCATCAGAAAGTGTTTTTTTATCTTAAACACCTATTTGCATCCAATAGAAGTTTTTCCATGGGCTTGGTTTTAGCTAGGGCCTGAAGTTCTTTGTCTATCGTTTTATGCCAAAAAGGGTTAGTAATGGTTTCCTTATAGGATTGAGCCTTTTTCAAATTAAGTATGATAGAAAAACAATGATATTCATTGAGATAAGGGAAGGATGAGTTACCCTATTAGCAGCAAGAGTGATCTGGATGGTAGGTATTGGGAAAGAGTCGGTGTAGATGTATACTTGCTCTCTTAGTCTAAATATGCATATGACCTTCTTTCTAAGGTAGGTATCACTTATCCCACTACTTCTAATACTCTTATAGGGCTTGATAAGGGTATTTTTTGGCACCACTGAGTCAGCACCTGGGCCCCGGTCACATGTCCACCCTCGCCGTGACATTAATGCATTCTGGAATTTAAAGTGCCACGCTAGAGCATACACTGACCAAGGCTCTTCCCTAGAATTCCCTTACACCTAGGAAGGAGTAACATGCCTTAAAGGGACACTACTACCCAGAACTCTATGTCGTGGCCCTAGATGGCTAGCTTCAGAGATTTAGCCATTTTATCTCAACCGGCTTACCACTTTAGTCTGTTTCCCTCTTAGAACTCCATAGATCTCTGCTCTCTTCCACCAGCTCACCTCCACAGGCTTGACAGAGGCCTACAGGTTTCTCCAAATGGGTCCAAAAGCCCAAGCCCTGTAATTATCTCGTAAATACCCCGGATTATCAGCTAAACAGATGGTTTCACCTAATTAACCATGTTTGAGCCCAATTAGGTAAAGCTAATCATCTCCAATACCTATATATACCAAGGGCTATGCAAGCCTGAGGTACACTTCATTTACACAAATACTCTGAGTTCATTTATTTACCTAACGCATTTCTATACCTCTTCTATCTGAGATTTTATTTTCATGCCAGAGGGGATTCGCTGGGATAAATCACGGCCCGAGCCTTATGTAAGTACCACTCCCAAAGGAACAAGACTCTAAACTCTATAGGTCAGTCCCCCTAGGACCCAGTACAACTCACATGAAGAATTTTTAACCATCAACTCCAACTCAGCAAAAGGACACCCATCACCTGACTAGACCATACTCGAGGTGTTGACCATTTTGAGACACCAATAGTTTAGCACCATTTATTGGAACCATGCAAAAAGCCTTCCCGTGATCATTGCTCTATGCTTAGCTAAGTTTAGGTGATCACAAGGTTTGGTTGAAAAGACAAAGACATAATAGAAAAACAAGATATGCGGAAAACTCCAAGGCCAAACACCCCATCTTCTATCAACGAGGATAACTGCTCCCCAAGACCAGGCATAACCATCTACCCTATCACATGGGATTATGAGGCAAAACTCAAGAGTTGTGGAAGCATATTGGATGGATCTCCTTGAGCACCAAATGGGTGAATTCAAGTCAGGCTTGTTGCTCCTCCTCGTGGGCCTACCGTCTCCTTCCTTCCAGGTGGGATTAGCTCTCCAAACTATAGAGCTCGAGGAGTAACCCCTAGACGCAATGTTTGTATGGAGTCTTCGAATGGGCACCAGCCTATAAACCGCCCTTCGCCTCACGACCATAATCTGCAGGAATTTAGAGGCCCTCCCGGTAGTGCCAAGTTCCCACCTCCTCTACTGCACAGTAATATAGCCAGTGACCTGTTTGTATCTCCTGATGGTCGGGCTCCCCATCGCCCAACTAGATCCAGTCCTAGGGGATGGTGTGAACGTGATATCGACTCCTATTCACCTCCCTTCTATCATACTATGGCCCGAACTGTATGTAATCATATATAGAGGAGCCTCGAGTAGAAAAGTCTTGAAGCTTCTCCTGGCTGATATGGAAGCCCATATCTAAAAGGTAAATGGAGGCCAGGCAAGACAAGACATTATTATGGAGGTAAGATCTCCATTTGTAGATGAAGTTCTAGAAGTAGCAGCGTCGAGGTGCTTTACTCACCCCTAGATAAGTGTATATAATAAATGTGAGATCCCGTTGACCACCTATCCATATTTAAGTCTCATACATACATGCAGATGGCCTTTATAGCTCAATGATATAGAACATTTCCTATCACCCTCACAGGTGCATCAAGGTCCTAGTTCTAAGATCTGAGGCCAGCATCCATCTCTACTTTCAAGGAGCTTGAACAGTTGTTCTTGGCTCATTTCAACTGCTCCTTGTGTAAGCCAAAGACTATAGCTCATGTCTTTGCTCTTCAGCAAGAGATCCCTAAATCTTTGAGAAATTACGTTAAACAATTCAATCGAGAAGCAGATGCGTATGATGACCTCCCCGAAAATGAAGCACTAAATGCCTTTGTTAACAGGCTTCAATATTAAAGGTTATCCTATGACCTTTGCTCCAATCATGCTCCCACTCTCGATTAAGCTCCAGACCGTGGGACTAGGTTCCATAGTGCCGACCTTCGTGTTGCAACCAAGAGAGAGAATTAAGGAGTTAACAAGTAGAAGGAACCAAAAAATATGGTTCCAAATCAAGCCCAAGGATCAAGAATATTACGAGCCGAATGGAGGCTGGGACCTATGCCTAAGGATAGGAGACCACTTCCTCCCCTAAGGTGACGCCAACAAGGTTTCACTCTGCTTATGGCCTCTGTGGCTACCATCTTTGCGGAAAACTCAGGGCATAATTTCTTCCATCATCCTCTTCCCCTAAGAGAAAAAATCCTACCAGGAGGTCAATAACCAAGTATTTTGAGTTCCACCGAGATAGGGGCCACTTTATAGACAACTGATTCCAGGTCCGGTAAGAAATCAAAGCTTTCTTTCAAAGAGGCTATTTTGGGAACTATGTCCAGAGAGAAAATCAAGATCACCTTGATGAGTAGGAACCCTAGGGAGAGCCTGGGGCCTAGAGAAGATGGGAAAACCACAACCATCCACCACCCCAGGGAGGGTGAGGTTGGGAACGATCACCAGCGTATGGATGGCGAGATCATTATCATCCACAGTGAATATTATTCTCGTTAGACTTAAACCTAATGAAAAAAATGACAAGGGTTCAAAAAATTTTATTCTCCTTATGAGAAGGCAAAGTAAATAAACCTAAGAGAAAGAAAAATACCAGTTTGATTTGGAGTTCTCCCATTTATAGATCATAAACTATATCCTGGAAGGGAGAGTTTCATTCCTAGTCTACCCCTTATTTACAAGATTTTATAGGACTGATAGATATTGATATTTTATGTGTCACTATAATTCAGAATAAATAATCTACATCAAAGAGGGGCCAACCATTGGAAACATAGTATAAACAATGATTTCAAATCTAGAGGTTAATCAGACTTTGGCAACTTGACAAAAGGTAGAGTTTGGTTTTTTTAGGGTGATAGTGGAAAAGTTGATAGATAAGTCACCCTTATTGCTACTCTACAGAACCGTACATGATACTTTAACCTCATACGACTCCTCATTCAATTCTTTCGAAGTCATTGGATCATTTTCTGCGTTTGAGAATCCCCTCTCCTCTTCCACTCCCTTTCGACTTTTTTTTAGTTAATATTCATATTTTTTCTAGGGTATATTTCTTAGTTCAAAATCCCTCTTACTAACTAGAATCAAGGAATCAGTAGATATGTTAATTCTTGCCCCCAATCCGCCAACCACTCCTATCCAATTTTGAATTCAAGAATCGAAACCAAGATGAAAAAAGAACCCGGAGCAGGTCATGGAGATCTCGTACAAGACCTAGAAAACATTGAATCCTTTATCTCAATATACAAAAAAAAATATGGAAGAAAATATTGTTCCAATATACAAAAAACGGTATGGAAGAAGATTTTGTGGGATTAGACACTCAAAAGAAATAATACAACAGTAGCAAAAAAGCAGAACTAGATTTCTTTGTGAAAAGTTATTTGATTTATCCATTGAGATGGTATGAGTGTTTAAAGCAAAAAATGATCCATAATATCGAGGTATACTATCTCCTCGTTAGACTTAAAGATCCAAAATGACTGACTTTATCTTTGTTTGAAAGGGAAGAATTGCGTTTAGATATAATGTAAGTTCATAAGATTTTACGTGTAGCAGAATGAGTAAAAACGGGAGTGCTGAGTCTTGAACCCCCTCGTTTGTCCATAAAAAATTATGGACAATTTCTTATGTATCAAACCATAGGTATTTTATTAATTCATAATAGTAAGTACCCAACTAATCTAAGACTTCCCATACTCAAATCTTATGATAGATGGGTTGGTAATAAGACTTGTGAGGACTACAGTACACGACATAAAAGAATAATTAGAAGAATAAATAAAAATCATCCGAAAAATCTTTTATCGCCTAGACAACATAGAGAATTGAGAATTCTAATTTGTTTCAATTTAAAGAATATAAATCTAGTAGAGAATGGCGGGGATCCATTTTATGAAGTAATGAAATACAAGTTCTTTCTTTGGTTAATGAAGTACAAGTTCTTATTTCTCACGGACGGAATGTGTTAGCTTAGGGAGGTTGGCCCAGATAGCCATTGATCGGATAGAGGTACTCATCATTCAACAATTGTCTTGAGATGGTTTTGAGTAGAATTTCGGGAAAAGTTGTATCATCCAGTAAGCACAACTCAAAGCTAAAGCGCCAAGGTTGTGCGGTACGAGAAGCACAACTAAAATGTTATGCACGTCTAAGCACCTTTTGGCCAATGAGTCCTGTTTAAAGAACTAAGGACTTAGGGCTTTTATGCCTTGAGCTTTTTAGCTAGCAGAACATTTTAGTTGTGCTTGCTTGTTTCGCCCTCTATCCTAGGAGTACCGTAAAAAATAACCTTTTTTCCCCCAAGCCATTTTGGGTTAAGAAGAAGATGTAAAATTACGTTTATCTCTAGTTTATCTCTATAATAATGGTGCATTCTGAAGTGTGAGGTGGGAGAGAAGGGCTGTCATAATTGGGGTTTTAAATAAGATGCCATTTTTTTTCTTTTTTTCTTTTTTTTTTTTTTTTTTTTTTTGTTTTCATATTGAAAAGGTAATAAGAATGAGAGTTATTAAGATTTTTATCATCCTGGTGGAGAGTTCGATCCTGGCTCAGGATGAACCTTGGAGGCATACTTAACACATGCAAGTCGGACAGGAAATGATGTTTTCAGTAGCGGACAGGTGAGTAACGCGTAAGAACATGCCCTTGGGATCTTTATATATAGAACACTTTTTTGGGTTAATTTAATCAGTAAGAAAGGGATTTCTCATAACAATACAATAGGAGACTTAGAGAACAAATATAGAGCACTAAGATAGTCAATCCAGGGTGAATCTCATTGTGCATCTACTTCCACTTATCAAAAGTTTACCTCCTAAGGAATCAATATCTCATTTTCCCTTTGCTACCACGGAGAGTGATGTTTACAAACTCAATGTCGATAAATTCATGAATCTAGAAACTCATTTCAAATAATTAAACTTTCTCGAACTCAGTTTTGGAAGGGAAACGCCCTCCTCTAGAAAGAGGCATGAGTAAAAGGCTAAGAGGAATGCTAACGATGACATATATGAGGTGGGTGTTGTTGACACTGCCTCGCATAACCTCATCTCTTTTAGTGAAGTCAACCTCCGAGGAGTACATGATAGGTGTAAATTACCTACGTATTTCCAATCCGAATTTGTTAGTTTTTGAGTACGTTTATAGTTATTTTTATTATGCTTTAATTAGTTTTTATCTTTTTGTATTAAATCAGTTGTGTGGGGCAAAATGATAGGAAACGAGAGCGAAAACAATGAGATCGAACCAAAGCGGTTCTAAGTTACGGTGGATAAACAAGCTCGAAGGCTAAAAGATGAAACAGGCCCACCACCTAGGCATCCAGACCACCGCCTAGGCGGTGAAGAAGATGAGAAAATAGCAAAATGTTATTGACGGACAACCGCCTAGGTGAATATTCCATAGCCTAAGCAGAAATCCAGCAGAAGACGAAGATGGGCTACTGACAGCCGCTCGCCTAGGCGAAATTTTCTTCGCATAAGCGAAATTCCAACATAATGTTCTCCTAGTCCACCACCTACTTCACCGCCTAGGCGATCAGCCGAACCACCTTAAATTCACCTAGGCGAAGTTTTCTTCGCCTAGGCGGATTTCCCCTGCACAGTCTTCAGATATTTTTAGATATTTTTAAGATATTTTGGCTATAAATACCCTCTCTCCTCCCCCTTGGCCAAACTCTCTCTTGATCTCTTGGTTTTTTGAGCCCCTTAGGCTATATCTAAGGGTATATTTAGGAGTTTTAGAGTTGGAGCTCACATCCTGAAGTGGAGAAGATGGCGAATCGATCGTTGAGCGTTCTTAGCGGTTTATCTTCGGATGAGGCTAAATTCTTTGATTGTTTTTCCTTATTTATTTATCTTAGGATCATGTGAGCATGTTTATCTCGTTATTTTATTGTATATACAGCTATGGCCTCGAGTTAAATATGGATTGTAGTAGGGATTAACACTATATTTATAAATACGTTGTTTGGATGATTTCGGTGTTTCGTTTGTGATTGTTCTTCATAGTTTGATTGTTTTTATCGTATTGTTTGTTTATCATGCTTAGTTAGATAAATGGAGAATATGGGGTTTTGACAAACCCCGGATTCGGATTAAGGTAAACAAACGCCACGATTCTATAACCTGGTCGGGGTTTGAATCGTGGACAATCGATGACGTGGGACAAGACACATGCTACCTAGGGTCGTTAAGATGTTGAGGGGGACTTCTTCGTTGATTCGAAGTTGCATTATATCCTTCTTCTTACATTCGGGAGAGGTGGTGAGGGAGTTTTATAACGGAGATTGTCGATAGGGTAAATACAACGCGACGATCCAATAACCCAGGAGGGAGTTGGATTATGTGCAATCAATGATGTTGGGCGAGACTCATGTGACCTAGGGTCATTAATACGTTGAGGGGGACTTCCTCATTGGCTCGAAATCATGTATTCCCCTGTCTTACACTCGGGAGAGGTGGCGGTGGAGTTTACGTACCGAGGTTGTCAAATAGGTCGAACACCGTAAACATGAGTAAATCGAGATCGAAAACATATTTGTAAACACATTAATCCCTAGGCGATTCTTCACCCTAAAACATATTAGCATATTAGTGTAGTTAATTTAGGTTATATTAGTATTAGTTTAATTAATTAAATACATTTGTTTTCGCCTAAATAAAGTTAGGTCACAACAAACGCGGTATTCGATAGTAACGACACCAATCCCTGTGGATACGATAACCCAATCTTAATGATCACACTATACTAAAACTTAGACCTCGTATACTTGCGAGTATAAGTAGCGGCGTATTTTATGCCCCTACCAGTACACATGCCCCATGATAATGCCCTGGTCATCACGGCCCTGGTCAATCAATTTAGGATGGGGTGTGTCCTAGTTGATGGAGGGACCTCGACCGACATCATCTTTAAATGGGCCTTTGACAAGTTGAAGACCGAGGCTGGTGCCCTATAGCCCACTATATCTCCCCTAGTTAGTTTTGGGGGAGATGTGGTCAACTCCTCGAATGGGTATCTTTGTCCATCACGATTGGGACAAATCCAAGGTCTTCAACGATGCAGACCAAGTTATTAATAGTGGATAGACCATCGCCCTACAATGCTATCATGGGGAGACCAACAGTTTTGGCCTTCAAGGTTGTCTACTCTTCGTACTACGAAGTTATAAAATTCTCCACTGACCAAGGGATAGGAGAAGTCAAAGGTGACCAGGAAGTATCACACGTATATGGCCGGAGGGCACTAGAGCAGAAGAAATAGCAACCAACGGTGGGACCTGGGCCCCGAGGGTCTGAGCTAGTAACTCCTGATCTCATGACCCTGGACGTTGAAGAAGTCTTGGTGCCAATTGATGACCATAGGGATGATGAACCGTGCCCCTGCCCACATGAATATTTGGTTGAAGTACCAATTCACCCAATTCTTAAGGAAAGAATGGTCAAACTAGGAGCTAAGCTCACCTCAGAACAATAGGCAGAGCTCCTCAAGCTCCTATGATAAAATGTTGATGTGTTCGCTTGGTCTCATAATGAGCTCTTGGGAATCGATCCAAAAGTGGCCATGCACAGGCTCCATACAGACCCACACCATCTTCCAATCAAGCAAAAGATGGAGAAGTTCCATCCTGAGCCCCAGAAGATCATGTATGAGGAAATGTAAAAGTTAACCAACTAGTGTTGTAGATGAAGTGATGTTCCCAAATTGGTTATCCAATGTTGTGCTCTCTCTTAAGACAAAGGCAAGTATAGGCTCTGTGTCGAATTCGAGGACCTGAACAAGGCCTACCCCCAAAACTATTTTCCTCTCCCAATGATTAGCCTAATTATTGATGCCACGGTAGATCACGAGCTTCTTAGCTTTTTGGACGCTTATGCCTGCTAAAATCAGATTCCCCCGTTCCCCCCTGACAAGAGCAAAATGTCTTTCATCACAGACAGGGGAACGTACTGCTAGAAGGTGATGCCCTTTAGTCTGTGCAATGTTGGAGCCACCTATCAGAGATTAGTCAACAAAATGTTCAAGGAAGAGTTCGGTAAAACCATGGAAGTTTACATTGATGATATACTAGAGAAGAGATAACGAACTCCTGATCAACTGGCGCACCTCTGGAAATGTTTTAACATGCTGAGGGCCCACAAGATGAAGCTCAACCCCACCAAGTTCTTCTTCGGTGTCTTTGCCAAGAGTTTTCTTGGATATATGCTCTCTCAGTGTAGAATTGATGGAAACCTTGACCAAATCACCGCTATACTCGGCATGTCCCCGTCCCGCTCGAAGAAGGAAATCCAAATGCTGACCGATAGGCTTGCAGCCCTAAACTGGTTCATCTCTAAATCTTCATAGAGATGTTTGCCCTTTTTTCAAGTTTCTCCATGGGAACCAAAAGTTTACATGGATAAGTGGGTGTAAAACTTTATTTTGCGATCTGAAACACTATATCTCTTCATCTCTCCTCTCTAGCCTTATTTAGATCAGTTTATCTTCGTGTTTATTAATGATATATTGATTTACTCTCAAAATAAAGAAGAGCATGCAGAGCATATCAAAATTGTGCTACAGATTTTGAGATAGAAGCAATTGTATGTAAAGTTAAGTAAATGTGAGTTTTGACTAGATAGAGTTGTATTCTTGGGGCATGTTATCTAGGGTGATGGTATTCAAGTCGATCAAATAAAAGTTTAAACCGTTGTTCAGTGGGAAAGACCGAAAAGCATGACAGAAGTTCAAAGCTTCCTAAGATTGGCAAGTTATTATCATCAGTTTGTTCATGGATTTTCTGTTATAGCTACCCCTTTGACCCGTTTGACCAGTAAGGAAACTAAGTTTTTGTGGACAAATAAATGTGAACAGAACTTCCAGGAGCTGAAGAATAGACTGATATCAGCTCCAATACTTTCTCTCCTGACAAATGGTGGTGGCTTTGTGATATATAGTAATGCTTCACACCAGGGCCTAGGTTGTGCACTGATGCAACATAGCCACGTGATTGCATATGGCTCTTAGAAATTAAAAAATCATGAGCGTAACTACCCAACGCACAATTTAGAGTTGGTAGCGATTGTGTTTGCCTTGAAACTCTAGAGACATTATCTTTATGGCGAGACATATAAAATATACATTAATCACCAAAATTTAGAATATTTGTTTACTCAAAAAGAACTAAATCTGAGACATAGGCGTTGGATGAAATTAATCAAGGATTATGATTATACCATCTATTATTATCTTGGGAAGGCTAATGTTGTAGCATATGCATTAAGTCAGAAATTGGTAGGTTCGGTTGCGCACCTTCGAGTTGTTCATACAAACCTATATGCATAGCTAAGATCTCTATGAGTCCAATTGATAGTAGGTTAGACTGTATCATTACTTGTGACTTTCACCTTGAGATTGACGTTAATCGATAGTATTATAGAAGCACAGAAGTCAGACGCCCAATTGGGAAAGACCAGTAATGAAGTGAAAAATGGTTAGAGAACCGACTATTATGTTAGAGATAATGATAAAGATTTGATGTTTAAAAATAGACCGTGTGTGCTTAATAATATCAATTTGGAGAAATATATCTTGGAGGAAGCACACAACTCAGCGTATGCAATGCACCCAAGCAGTACCAAAATGTATCAGGACTTGAGACAACACTATTGGTAGAATGCAATAAAATGAGAAATTGCAAAATTTGTTGCCAAGTGTTTGGTCTGTAAGTAAGTCAAGATCGATCACCAGTATCTATGAGGATTATTGCAGCCCTTGCCTATCCAAGAATGAAAGTGGGAACATATCATGATGGATTTTGTTTCAAGATTACATGGTACTCAAAAAGGAACATAATTCCATTTAGGTGATTGTTGATACACTCACAAACTCTACTCATTTTATGGCTATAAAAACTACATACTCCATGGACAAGTATGAAAAAATGTATATTGACGAGATTTTCAGATTGTATGGTACATCGATTTCCGTAGAGTCAGATAGAGATTTGAAATTTACGTCAAAATTCTGGTCGAGTCTTCAAGCTGCTCTGGGTACCAAGTTAAATTTCAATATAGGTTTTTATCCTTAAACTGATGGCCAATCAGAGCGTACAATTCAAACATTGTTGATGGATGATCATTTTATGTTGATGGAATTTGCCTATGATAATAGTTATCATTCGGCAATTGAAATGACACTATATAAAGCTTTGTATAGCAGAAGATGCAGAACTCCAGTCTGTTGGACTGAAGTTAGAGAATAAAAATTGTTAATGCCTAACATAGCTCAGATGATGATGAAAAAGGTAAAAGTAATTCAAAAAAGGCTAAGATTGCTTAGAGTTAACAGAAAAGCTATGCAGACAAATGTAAACGTGAGTTGAAATTTGAAGTGGGTGATTATGTGTTTTTACGTATATCTCCGTAGAAAGGCATAATGAGATTTAGGGAAAATGGAAAGCTAAGTCCAAGGTACATCAAACCGTACAAGATTCTAGAAATGTTCGGTACAGTGGCCTATCGACTAGGCTTCCCTGCCCGAATTGTCTAGATTGCATAATGTTTTACACGTTTTGATTCTCAAAAAATATGTGTCAGACCCTTCACATGTGTTGACGTTTCCACCAATTGAATTGAAGGAAGACTTGTCATACGTTGAAGAGCTAGTACAGATTCTAAATCGTAAAGATCAAGTGTTGCGAATAAAAACGATTTCGTTGGTGAAAGTGCTATGGCGCAGTCACTCCGTGGAAGAGGTGACGTGGGAAAGATAGGAGAAAATGAGAAATAAGTATCCACATTTATTGATTTAAGGTAACTAAATTTCGGGACAAAAATTATTTTGGGAGGAAAGATTGTAAAGCCTAATTTTTTCACATGCGCATTCTTAGCTGTATTTTAGAACATTTAAAAAAATAATGGGGATCATTGTGTTATTTAAATTTTACCTTCAAATTTTTAAAGGGTTATTATGATATTTAAAAATTTGATTTTCAAAACTTTAGAGGTTAATATGTTAATTTTAATTTTGACTTTTAAAATTTTATGGATTATTAAGTTATTTAAAATGTAATTTTAAAAGTTTTGAGATATAATTAATATTTTTTTATTCTAAGAGGGATAATTAGTGAAAATAAAAAAATAAAAAAAATAAAGTTAGAAATGTGGTGTCAACAAAACACATAGGTTATATGCATGTATATATATAATAATATGGAAATGGCAGTGAAAACATTCACCGACTTTGAGTAATTTATACATATATAGATATATTATATACATATATATACATTAAGTAAGTATGTAAAAAAAAAAAGGGAAAAAAAAAGAGAAATCTCTTTCCCTCGGTTTTCAGCTAAGGTATTTTTCATTTCTTTTCATACACACACATAGTATTAAAATAAAATATATATCACGTTTAATTTATGGAACTATACACAGGCATGTATATGTATATTTATATGCCAAAGTGGGTTCGAAAAATATAATGAGTATATTAATACATAGTTATATCTAATTTGTAAAGAATATAATTTAAAATAATGATTGTAAATCTTATTAAAATGATAATTTTTAGTATTATGTTAACTAATAATATTATTAACAGTTGATTAATATTTTTCTGTAGATTAAATTATTAACAATAAAAATTTTGTAATTATTATTATAATATTTTTGTACAGTTAATATTGGCTTAAGAAATTGGGCATTTATTTGGAAATAAAAAAAATTACATTTTAGTGTCACGCATTGCATATTAGATTTATTTAAATAAATTCTTAATTTAAGTCCTGTCGTTGTTAGGTTTATAGGTGAAACCGACAACGTCAGTATTACGACGGTAGTGTATTAAGCAACGCAAATATTAAGGTGAGTGTACTATCTTCTATGTAAATTGGCAAATTATACTTTCTTATTAAGTTGAAAAAATAAAATATTTATTAAAATTGTCTGTTTTATAAGGTTAGATAGATCAAGTAAAATGTTGAATGTTGGAATTGGTTTTTTAATTATTATACCTATATGCCATAGTGTGATCCCGACATGAGGGCATGTCCTGCGGGATGTTGTTGGTCCTAATAGGAGGATATGTTCTGTTGGATCTTGTGTTGTGGCCTGATAGGAGGGCAAGTTCTGCAGGTAGTAGTAGTTGTTGTTGTTGTTGATGATGATGATTATCATCATGATATGGTGGTTTATACCACGTGTTGGATTCTACCATTGGTGATATTGAATGGCACTAACACTGATGGCCTCCTTAGATTTCAAAGTTTTACAAGTTACGGTACCGTTATAACTCCCAATCGTGAAGTAAAATGATCCTATGGCTAGTAGGCAAGTATATTTCTTGTATTTTATTATATAGAAGTGATTTGATTGGTTGATTTATATTCAGTTGCTATTCATTGATGATATCGATGAATTTTAATATTGTTTATGCAGTTATATTATGTTTTCAAAAATATCACTATGGGTATATTCTGTTTGAAAAGTAAATTTTGCTAAATGCAGTGGATTCATAAATTATTTTTATATGATGAAAACGGTACACCAATAAAATATTTTATCTGATATACCTCTGCTAGAGATGGGTCCACTACTGGCACTAGGTAGAGTCAGAGGGTGGTGTAATATTTTGAGGTTGGCAGAACAAATGTGAATCGCGAATGGTTTAGTTTTTATAGTTTTGTTATGAGATATTTTTGGGACATGTGTATCTCTGAATTTTGAGTTGGTAAATTTTAAAAAAAAAAATCTGTATCAATTGATAGTAGTGTATTTTTGTGGTTGGTTGAGTTACATCAAGTCAAGATCATGCCTAGTCTTGGGAAGTGGGGCCCGGGGTGGGGTGTGACACGACCGAACCCGTATACAGGTTGTCTATGTATATCCAATAACTGAGAATCTAGTCAGCGTGTAGTTCAATGCTCATGGTTGGGTAAATTAAGTTTATTATGATCTAGGCATTTGATTTTATGTCGTGAGACAAAATGAACACTGTTTCAATCTAGAAAACAATGAATAGGATTAAATGTGCCCCAGTTGTAGATTGGGGCAGTGATTAGATAAGTTTCGTTGGGGAATCTAATTTGACGTTATCTATTGTACTATTTATGATCATTGATAGTTAATCCTAGCCCACGGGCTGGGAAGGAGACTGATTAGCTACTGTATCGAGAAACTAATTTGGTTTGGCTCGCTATCTATCGCGGTGATAAAAAATGAATTCGAGATTTAATTTAAATCTCCGAATATACTTTCCAATGGGTTCATTGTTATTGTATTATTTTATCTTTGAAAATGTAAATTTTAATCTTTCTGGGACTTTGTCCGTTGGTGTATCATACAGGTTATGTAATTACTTATTTAGTGCAGACATGTATTGAAAATGGAATTACCTATAGCGCTAAGGCTTGTAAATTGTTTCTTGGAACTTAGGGTGGCGAACTTCCTCCATTCCATTTAGTATTTTTTTTACTTCCAATTTTCTTCTTTAAATGTCAGCATATAGCCAACCAATGTTTATTTTTCTGAATTTTTGACAACCAAAGTTTTGTCAAAAGAAAAACGAACCCTTGTCTCCGTTCATTGGTCTTGTTGCCCGAACAGTGTACATTGGTTTCTTTATTTGGAAGTTGGAAAATCTTCGTCTGTTGATAGTCTTTTTCTCTTGTTAAAAGATCCATCCCGAAGGTAACTCTAAAGTATACCATACGTTCTCTCGTAGTTGAAAACCAGGCATTCTATGATGCACGATGGTTTTTCTTGTTCTACAGCTTTTTAATGAATTTGGATCACAGGATAGTATTTAATAAGACTGTATTGTTGGTTCAGTGATGACGTCAGACATCCTTAAATGAATGTTGGATAAAGGATGATTTGCAAAGTATTGTCTTGCTTCCATCGCTTTGATCCTATGCCATTTGTCTTTTCTACTTATGTGTATTGAAATGCTAGTCATCAAAGAAGCATAACATATAAACAATCAGAAGTTAGAGTTACTAAACAAAGCCTGCATAGTAAAGTATATTATCCATTTTTTAGAATTTCACTCTTTCGCAGGAGTACAAACTTAGACTTGGTCATTCATTGGAGGCTTCAAGATCTCTAGCAGCTTCCAACATTTCTTCCTTCGAATCCCAAAGTAGACAAAATTACCAGTCGAAGTTTTTGATTTACTTGACCCAATCGTAGTACAATGGTTTCTAGACAAATCCAAACTCCACAGATAAACAATAAATTTGCTGAAATCCAACGTCTCTTATTATTGTTTTTTTTTTATTATTATATGTATGCATTTTTTTCCTTATCACCCTTTCAGGTTTTCGCTAAGGCCGGCTACCATATTTTGTTCCTCTGCGCCCTCTCGAGTTTTTTCTGGGTCGATGATTTTGTATCTTGCTACGATCCTTACTTTTTTTGCCGACAGTGCCCTTTCCGGTTTTCACTGGTCCTCAGGTTATACAAATTTTATACCTTTTTTGCCCTCACTTCCTTTCGATTGTGAGTTTGGGTTATTATTTTTTTCTTCAAAAGGTAGAACTTCTTTACCACATCAGCATTGATGGGCTACGAGGACTCTTCTCCATCCATCTCTTGAAGTATTCAGACACCATGCCCTAGCACTTTCTTGACAACGTATGGTTCTTCCCAGTTTAGCACGAACTTTCTCTTAGCTTCATCTTGGAAGGGGATTGTTGGTCCAGTGAGCTACCCAAGAGGGGGGTTGAATTGGATAGTAATAAAATTTAATCCAAATTAATAACACTTGAAAAATCAAATAATTAATTTTATCATAAATAAATTATTATCTTTAAAACAGCGGATAAGTGTGATAAACTCTAGGTGCACACCAAACAACACAAAATAAAGTAAAGGAAATAAACAATGCAGTACACCACAAAATATCCTGGTTCACCAAGCTACTATTGGCTAATCTAGTCCTCTAAGCCCCACGGAGATTCTCACCCACTAAACTCAAGATTCCTTTACAGGTAAGAACCAAATCCTCACAATAATTCTTTTCGCATGCTCAAAATCAACCTTTACAATTCCTTTTCACAGGCTCAAGAATAACCTTATCTATTTCTCAAACTCAAGACTAACCTAATCCTTTCACAGGCTAAGGATTAACCTAATTCTATTACAAGGAGAATCACGACCTAATTATTTTTATATCTTACGCTCAAGAATTAAACCTCACAATCACTCCAAGTATCTTTTTCCCAGGTAAGTATGGAACATTTATAATTCACTCACAAATTCAATCAAGGAAGACACTTAATCTTTTGATACCTTAGGCAAAGATCAAAACCTCAATCTCTTTACCGAAAAAGATTGAAACCAGCTACCCTTGATTAGACACTTTCAGTAGTATTTAATCTAATACTCAACTCACCAATTACAAACAATTGATAAGTGATTTTTCCACTCAGAGCTTCTACCACCCCAGATAAATTCAAACTCAATTAATGTCCTGATACTAGTGATAGAAAAGTGAGAATTTCAAAATTTGATTTCAAATAAAGAATATGGGTAGCACCATTAAGCACGTAATTAGATTAACACACAAATCGTTTTTAAAAGATTTTTATGCTTTTAAAGTTCAAAAACGATTTCTCAAAAAGATCAATTTGCCAAGCAAATAGTAATAATAAAATACTCAATTAAAGAATAATCTTGGAACGATCTCACCAGGAAAACACCGAACATATTGCACAGAGTATCGCAAGACAACTTAAATCAGTGACGCTAACTCAAATAGCGCTTTAACTTAAGAACTTCTCAATAATCGATCTCACAATTGATCTCTCAAAATATATCAGAATGAAAAGTTTAGGAACTTAATAGTTCTTCATATTATGTGTATTGTCATGTGAAATTCTCATATCTATTTAAAGCCACTTGAAACAAGCCCTATAACGGCTATTTTCCACAAAATATGTCATTTAAAATCACCTATAGACCCCATATATTGATTCCTTTCAATCCCGGTATATTTAACTTAATAATATAACATATAAAGCTCTCAATTTAGTCCCCAAAATAATTTGATATTAATCAATGAAGGTATAGAAAGAATTATATTTAAATATATGGACGAAATCGTAAGATCAAAATAAAATCCCTTAAATCTCTCTCATATTTTAGGCCCAAAATATTCTCTACCAAAATAACAATATTTAAACTCAAAATTCGCAGGTTTAAATATAGAGATTTCAAAGATATCTTATAACCGCTACTTTTCAAATACTATGTCATTAAATGACATCCCAAGACCTCATACATCATATATGTTTTAAATAGATATTTTTCATTTAAAAATGTTCTTGGGAAATCTCATTTTGGTCCTTAAACATTTTTAAATTAAAATTAATCAAAATAGTAAGTATTAAAGCACTTTAATTAAAATAACATTTAATTAAATAGACCAAATTAATTGGGATAATAGAATAGATAGATCATATCTCAATTAAGTTTAGATCCCTAAGATATCTCTCATATCCTAACCATAAAATGGCTAGTATTTGAATAAATCCTAAAATTCCACAAATGTTGACCAGCCAACACTCATCGATCGACCACCCAATTCAAGATGTAGCCCAAGCCAAAATTGCTTCACCATCAATCGACTTACCTGTCGACCGAATGATCCAGAGACTTTCACAAGTCAACATGCCTGTCGACCGGAAGATCCAGAGAGTTCATCCTCTAAACATAGGTCGACTTACCTATCGATCGAACTATTTAGAGAGTTCTATAAGTCGACTTACCTATTAACCGAATGATCCAGAGAGTTCGCCTTATAACCACAGGTCGACTTACCTGTCGGCCAACCATTGTTGGAGCACCTCTCCTTAATTCATTTTCATTCAATTTGTTCGACGTTTTCGCCCCTTTAACCAATTTTGTTTTTCTCAGTTTACTCCACTAAATCCTTAAATTCAATTTTAATCAATTATATTTCTTCAAGTACACATAGGAAAATAATTTAACTAAGTAGGATCCTTATAAAAAACACACATAATTATAAAAAAAAAAAAAAAAAAAAAAATTGTGTCGTGTGTGATCCTAATCGGGATACATTAAGAGTAAAAATTTAACCTGAGTTGCATTCCCTAGGTTCTTCAATTTTTTCGGTCTCTTAACATCCATCATCTTTATCAGTCTCTTCAGCATTCATTTTCTTTATGATAATATCTTCACTGGAATTTATAAACTGAAACACTCAATAAATCCATTAGTTCTACCAAAAATATCAACATTTAATTGTCTATCAAAATCTTAAGATCAACAGGGAAGATCTTCTTTAGTACTAATTCACCCACAGTGTAAACTCTCAGAAAAACCATCTTATTATGTTCTCTAGCCATGCTTTTTTGGTAACATTATCCACGGAAAATGGTAGTAAGTCTTATTTTGTCTATCAGACATAGTTGATCAAGTCTCTGTTGTACCCATTCAACTTCATCTAACTCAGCTTCCACTAGAATCCTAAGAGAGGGAATTTCTACCTCTACTGGAATTACGGCTTTCATTCCATATACTAATGAATACATTGTGGCTCCAGTTTGTGTATCAAGAGATGTTCAATAGGCCATCAAGGTAAATGGGAGCATCTCATCCCATTCCTTATGGTTGTCTATAATCTTTCTCAGGATCTTCTTAATCTTCTTATTAGCAACCTATACTGCTCCATTCATTTTCTAACGTTAGGAGGCAAAATTCTTGTGTTCTGCCTTAAACTAGGCACAAATGGATTTCATCATACCTCCTTTGAGGTTTTGGGCATTGTCTGTGATTAGGGCCTGGGGTACTCCGTAAGGCGATAGGATGTTCTCTTTGAAGAACCACATTACAGTCTTCTGGGTAACATGAGTAAACAAAACTGCTTCCATACACTTGGTGAAGTAATCTATAGCTACTAGGATGAATTGATGTCCAATTGGCACCATCGGCATAATTAGACCTACGGCATTTATTCCCCATATATAGAAAGGATATGGAGCCGCTAGGCAATACAAGTCTGTTGGGATAAGTGGATCTGATCACCATACCTCTGACACTTCCGAAATCTTCTTACGAAGTTTATGTAATCGCCCTCTATGGTCAACCAAAAATGGCTAGTTCATAGAATCATCTTGGATAACATGAATTCGCTCGTGTGGTCTACATAATCCGATATGAATCTCCTTTATGCGTTATGTTGCTTCTTGGGTGACCACACACCTTAGGAGATCTAAATCTGGTGATCTCTTATATAAGGTGTTTCCGCTGAGTAATAATTAGCCCGCTAGTATTTGTATGGTTCTTCGACTTAAGCTATTGGCTCCTTCAGGATACTCTCGACTTCTCATAAACCTTTGGATATCTGCATACCAAGTTTCTTTGTCCTCTTCAACATCTACCTAATTACAATGAGTTGGTTGTCAAAATTTTCTCATCTTCTTCTTTGACCACTGATATCATAGATGCTGATGTTGCAAGGGCATCAGCGAAATCATTTTTTAGCCGTGGTACATGCTCGAACTCGATCTTTGAGAAAGCTTCACAAAGTTCAAGTAAGTAATTGTTATCTGTCTGTAAGTTAAGATCGAGAACTAGCGTCCGGGAGGATTATTGCAGCCTTTGTCTATCCTAGAATGGAAGTGGGAACATATCACGATGAATTTTATTTCGGGATTATCCCATACTCATAAGGGACATAATTCCATTTAGGTAATTGCTTATAAACTTACCAAGTTGCTCATTCATTTTTCTGGCCGTGAAAACCACGTACTATATGGACAAGTACACAAAATTGTATATTGACGAGATTATCAGATTGCGTAGTGCATCGGTTTCTATTGTGTCAGATAGATATCCGAGATTTACGTTGAAATTTTGGCTGAGTCTTCAAGCTGCTCTGGGTACCAAGTTAAAATTCAGTATAGTTTTTCATCTTCAAACTGACGGCTAATCAAAGCGCACAATTCAGACATTGGAGGATATTTTGAGGGGTTGTGTTCTAGAATTTCCTAGTAGCTGGGAGCTGGGATGATCATTTAACATTGATGAAATTTGGCTATAACAATAGCTATCATTCAGCAAGTGAAATGGCACCGGATGAAGCGTTTTATGGTTGAAGATATAGAACTCCACTTAAAGCTTCCTAATGTGCAACCATCTTTCGGGATCTTTGAGTGCCAGAACTACTCCGACTAATGAAGAGAATGAGAAAATGAAGGCCATCGGATGATTACTACAAGGAAAAATAGAGATCTCTATGATCCAGACAAATGGTCGATGAGGATAGAGAAGCTACCATGGCAAGGCAACGTGGTGGAGTTGCAACATTACGTGGAGTTCACATCGCCATAAAGGTGGAACGAGAACTCAGTCATTTCAAAATTTGAGCTCCTCTATTTCATGGAGGTCGAGTCGAATGGTAGAAAAGAGAAAGGGGTTGTTTGAAAGACCAAAACCGAACCACCAAAAAGGAGAGACGATGTGCCCGAAAGTCAAACTATCATGATAGCACGTGTTGATGATATGGAGATGTGGAAACCGAAAGCGAGAGTGATGATGATTAGATGCCACAACTTGAGGATGGTTGTGATGATAATGTGAACAAAAAGTATGTAGTATGATCATTGATGGTGGAAGTTGTACTAATGTGGCTAGCACTAACGAACTTTACCAATCTTTGTCGAGTGTTGTTTTTTCTTTGTTACAGGAATTTGAGGACGTGTTCCCTAATGGATTGTTACAGGAATTCGAAGGATGGAACTTGGCGTATGTGTATCGACATCTCATTCCTAGGCTAGATTTCACTAAAAGTAGGTATCATGAAAGAGTGAAGGTTTTGGAGAGAATAGGAAATTGTGAAAAGTTCGGAGGGGCATAACTTTGCGTTGGGTGGTCCGTTTGGGACGAATTTTTTTTTGATTTCGGGTGTTTTTTGGAGATCTAGGGTTGGCATACTGCCGTAGGCGGTTTGGTCCAGTATTTTTTCAAATAACGGCCATTTTCACCTTCAAATTTAGATTTTAAGTGTTAGGTGGGTAGATTTATAATCTTCATCTCGAGCGAGTGTTTTGTCCCGTTACTAAAATTGAAATATTTTAATTTTAACACGTTGCCTAGGATCCAATTCTTAAATTAGCATTGACAAGCAAACTGAGTATTTCATCTATTTTTTTGCCATTAACGACCTGAAATTGTGTTTGCCTTGGCGGCTCAAGAGGCTACAATTTTTGTTGTTGGCCTTGGTTCGAACCCTCCCCTCCCTTACGACGGATGATGGTCATCTTTGTTGCAAATACATGTAACTTTTGATTAATACAATCAATTTTTTTGTTTGTTTTATTTTATTTTATATCAATATCCATTATCAGTTTACCATCATATCTCTCTCTCTCTCTCTCTCTCTCATACAAAAATATATTAATTATAAAAACTTACAAAAATAAGTGAGGAATAAATAAATATAATAAAATAATATCAATTATTCAGTTCTCGCACATTAAATAGTTATGATGGTATTTTTTGGGCTTCTTCGAGTTAATACTTAGGACTCAATCACGTGTCCGTCGTTGTAGTGATAGGAACGCATTCCGAACAAACATCATCCACAAACGTCATACGGCGAGAAGCCCCACAGGAACGTGCCGCTTTGAGCTCTGCGCCGTGCCCTGGGCGGTCAGTTTCAGGGACTCAGCCGGTCACCTCGACCGACTCCACGGGTCTCCGCTCTCCTCCAACACCTATATATATGCTTTACATTACGCACGAGTTCATTTGTTTTCTCTCTAAGCACTGATTACTACGCCGGAGAGACTTCACCGGGGCAAACCCCGATCTGAGCCTTCTACAAGTACACTCCCTGAGGAGCAAGACTCTGGACGCAGCAGGTCAGTCCTCCCAGGACCCAGCACAGCTCACCCAAGGACTTCTCAACCGACGACTCCACCTCAGTAATAGGACCCACCTACAAAATTAAAGTAAAGTCACAAAATATGGGACAAAATTATACCAATGTAATGCACAACTTCTGGATAAA